>CM037791.1:38784149-38834149 GCA_021229015.1 Solen grandis
TTGATCGATCTTCTTTTGATTTACAATTGTCTAATCCTGGGAGGCATTGGTCTATCACTGCTCTTCTCCATCGTTCTATCAAACTATCTTCTCTTTGTTTTCTTCTTATTTCTCGGAATTCTATTTGAGCCATTGTTTGTCCAGCTGGATATTCTGTTGCCTCAACAATGTCAATTGTATTAGTTGGTAAGACCTCAATAAATGGTGGTGTTACAACAGATCCACAGATGGCCTTTACTTCTTTATTTCCAAGCCTAACAAAATCATCATTGCCCTCTGAAACTCTTTTGTGTGGGTACCTACTCATGGCATCAGCATCGGCATTTTGAAGACCAGATCTGTATCTGATTTCGAAATTATACTGTCCAAGTGCTGCAGCCCATCGCTGACCAGTTGCATCCAACTTAGCTGACGTTAGGATGTATGTCAGTGGGTTACTGTCAGTTAGAACCGTAAATGATTTTATTGCCAGATACTGATGAAATTTTTCGGTGACTGCCCATTTAAGAGCCAGAAATTCGAGCTTGAAAGCAGGATAATTTCGTTCTGACTTTGTTAGGGATCTGCTAGCAAAAGCAATAACTTTTTTGTCCTGGTACAAAACTGCTCCTAAACCTGTGCAACTTGCATCTGTGTGAAGCTCAAATTTTTTATCGAAGTCAGGGTACGCCAAAATAGGTGGAGATGAAAGAGTTAATTTCAACTTGTCGAAGATGTCTTGCTCTGTTTCGGTCCACTGCCATTCTTTCTGAATTTTCTTGCTGCCTTTCTTTTTAGTTGTAGTTGGAGGAAGTAGGTCGGTCAATGGCTTTGTAATCTTGGCAAAGTCCGCAACAAATCTCCTGTAATAACCAGCGAATGCAATAAATGATCGGAGTTCATCTGCGTTCCTAGGTGTTGGCCAATTCCTAATCTTGTCTACTTTTGCTGGATCAGTTTCAACGCCTTCACTTGATACAACGTGGCCTAAAAATTTGATCCTCTCCTGGATAAAAAAACATTTTTCACCAGATAATTTCAAGTTGCATTCCGCCAAACGTGTCAAAACTAAATCTAAACGGTGGAGATGTTCTTCATAGGTATCTGCAAAAATAATCAAGTCATCTAGATGAAACAAATCTTCATGTTGTACGGTCCTAAGACTTCTTCCATAAGGCGTTGGTAGGTAGCGGGTGAATTAGATAATCCGAATGGCATTTTGTTGTATTCAAAAAATCCAAGTGGGCCAACAGTAAAGGCGGTGCGTTCTTTATGTGACTCTTCTATTTCGACTTGATGATATCCGCTTTTCATATCTATTGTTGAGAAAAATTTAGAACCATGTAGAATGTCAAAAACTTCTTGAATCCTAGGTAGGGCATAAGCATCTTTAACGCTGATATTGTTCAGTTGTCTATAATCAACGCACATGCGTAATTTTCCATTTTTCTTTCTAACAAGGACTACATTTGAACACCATGGCGACTTTGACTTTCGAATGACACCTGCTGACAAAAGTTGCTCCAGATGATTCCTGACTTCATCAATCATATGAGGTGGTATCTGTCTATGTCTCTGCTTGAAAGGTGTGTCGTTTACAAGGTCAATTCTATGTCGAATCATATCGCATTTACCTATGTCGTCTTCAGCAGTTGAAAAGATGTCTATGTGTTTTTCAAGAAGATTATATATCTGTTTCTTCTGATCTGGATTTAAAATCTTTTGATCATCAATCTTTATATCATGTAATATACTCTTCGAACCTCTTCTGGAATCAATGTCGGACGCATCATCTTCAATAGTTACTGGTTGTAGCTCACATATTATTGTTTTGGGCGAAATTACAACACTGTTTGTGGTCAAGTTTGATAAGTTAACTATCATTGATATTCCATGCCCATACTGGTAGTTGACAACGGATGGTGTAATGTCAACAAAATGAGGCAATCCAGAATTATCTGTCTCAGTTGTAATGGCTGTTGTTTGTATTGTATCAACTTCTTTGTCTGTATAGCATCTAATATCCTTGGTTTCATTTGGTCCTAAAATTATCTTTCCTGGTTCTGCAGACTTGAGTTGAGCTAATCTGTTTTTGTTCCTTTTTAGTTCTCTGTCCCTGATTAGAATGCAACGGAAAGCTAAATACCAGGGCACATGTAAGTCGGCTTTTTGCAAAAACTGTGGACCAAAATTAGTGCTACATTCATCCAATAGCTCTTTCAATATGTTTGTACCCAATATAACGGGTGTTTTGGCTGAGTACTGAGTGTCAGGTGTAACAAGAAATAAACATGGCAGTGACTCAGATTTAGGTATGCCACTACTGACTCTCAGCTCAGTTTTGATGTACCCAAGGTACGGCAAAGGATTTCCATCGGCACATTCGATGGATATCAAGTTAGTCAAAGGTTGGATTGGTAAATCACTCAAGTTCTGTTTCCAGAAGCTTTCAGCAATAGCACTAATGCAGCTCCCACTATCAAGCAATGCTGTTGTTGCTGCCCGTCCTATGATTACATTTACTTCATTACTTTCTCCAACTAATTTTGGGTCTCGTTTTGTTTTGTTGGTGCCCTGATGCGACCCAACCATAAAGGCACCTAAACTTTTGGGCAATTACTTTGCCTATGGCCTCGCTCATGACATTTCCAACATGTCATAGACTGTGGGCCACCAGTGGAAGGCCTATACGGTTCATACTGGCCTGAACCTCTGCCATGTCCTCTAAAGGGTCTATCTCCTCTACCTCTCTGACTTCTCCAAGGTGTTCCTCTACCCCTTCTTGGTCCTCTATACGTGTTGTAATGATAGAATGGTTGCGACTGTGCATAAACTTCTTGTTGTACGTTTCCTCTTTCCATCTTTTCTTTCTCTAACTGTTCTACTCTGCTGTTGAGTTGTTGCAATAACTTCTTTACTTCTCCCAACTCACTCTTGGACTCTATGTTTACAGCTGCACTACACTTCTTACCCCCTTCCTTAACTCTTTTTTAAATTTATCAAAATCCTTTACTGTTTCATATTTATACTGAGCCATCCTCTTCAGATCTCTTCGCAATCCCTCATACATGACACTTTTCAACTGATCTAAATTCCTTTCAATACCCTTAAGCTTCACTGCCTGTGAGTAGCATTCCTCAACTCTTGATGTGTACTCTGATAAGGACTCCTTTTCTCCTTGTTGGCATCCATAAAACTTTCTGCATATAGTTTCCTTTGTGTCCAATATCCCATACTCGCTCTCTAACATATCCATAAGTGTATCAAGGTTGACATTTGGACCCATTCTCCTGTATTTATCACTTGCCTGTCCCATCAATGACTCTCCTAATTCCAAACAGGATCTGTTCCTCCGTAAAACTCTTTTCTATTTGAAGTGCCTCTACTTCAAATTTAAAAGTTGACCAATTCACTTCACCTTTGCCTTCTTCGCCATAAAACTTTGGCAACTTAGGATAGTGGTAACTACTTGCTCTCTGCTGTGGCACATCTTTCTCTTTATCCACATCTGTTTCCTTTGTTTTCTTTCCCCAGGCTTCATCCTCATACTCTTCTTCTTCTTCTTCTTTAACTTCATCCTCATCAGCTAATGACAGCAGCCTTATCATCTCACGTGCTCCCAATGTCTGTTTCTTTAGCTTTAAAGCATGGAATGTATCCAGCACTCGCATTTCCTCTTCTGAAAGCTCCTGTGATCTAGCACTATTGTTGGTGCCCTGATGCGACCCAACCATAAAGGCACCTAAACTTTTGGGCAATTACTTTGCCTATGGCCTCGCTCATGACATTTCCAACATGTCATAGACTGTCCCATGTTGGGCGCCATTGTAACTTTTGGTGTTTTTTATGTAAACCTGGCTAGTATAGTCAACACAAAAAGTTATTCAGTTCAACATATATAGTTTATTGCCACATCCATGGTGTGTACGGCGTACAGCGTACGGCGATCTGTAAAACATATATAAAATACATTAAGCAGAGTTATATCAAAATCCGTACAACTGAGTTTCCCAATATTGAGCTTAGTAAATAAATTAATCACAGTTCATATAGTAAGACAACAATTAATCATAAATAATGTCTGTGACCATAAATCTGTCGTAGTTATCTTCATATATTTATAACTGACAATTAAGACAAATACGTACATATACGAATATAACATTACAGGTTCACAACAAATATACATGTTCACACGAATATTACAAATATTATAAGTACACACTCAAACTCACCAACTTATGGAATTGACCGCTTACATCATGTCATCTGCTCCCGTGACTTCTGTTAGCCTGCGAGTAGTTAACATGAGTGTAAAACAGGTTCAGATAATTGTGAACATTATATATAAAATGCAGTTACCGCCAAGAACGAAAGCCATCTTGAACCATTGTTTAAACTATCAAAGAATTACCAAAATTACTCATTAAAGTAAATTTAAATAGAAATGAAAAATAAGAGTCGCTACACAGTAATATCAAAGTGAACCAATGACAAAAAATTGTGAGAAATATTATTCAAAGAAATAATAAAACCGGGTAAAATAAAACACGTCTACACTGTCCAAATATCTTTTCTCGACTGCACGGGAAAGAACAAGGCGGGAAGATCGCTGACCCATGAAATGACCTCAAAGTGGACACTACTTTTAGAATGTTTACCACCAAAGGTAGCTTACCTTTGTATAACAAAGGGAGAAAACACTAATAGGATAACGACCACCAAATTTATCCTGATACCGTAAAATATCGCCCCTGTCACATAAAGAGTCGTGCATTTTACAGAATTATTTTAAGGTATTAACGAAGATACATTAGATCTTCTAAGCTTTCGGCATCTTATTTACCGATGCGTTGCCCACAATATTATATCAACTGATATGACCGAAGTTTGTCGAGAGAGCAAATAGCGACGATAACGGAAACAACCGATAATAGCCGACCGCATACAAGGAAGTCTGGCTATTCTGGGGATACATTCTTATTTTTAGATATGCTTATCCCTCTAAGTATTCACATTTCTGGTATGCTGACTTGACTTGACTTGACTATTTGAGTTTAACGTCGCTTCGACAGTATTTCAGTCATACAACGACGTCAAGCTAATTACAGGTGGAGGAAGACCCCGAATGCACGGATGCATCCGGGTAGAACCACCGACCTACCGCAAGGCAGCTTGAAGGCTTCCTCACATGAAAATCCGAATGACCTTGCCGGGATTCGAACGTGTGTGGGAGGGGGGGATATATAGGAATTATGCTCGTTACGTCTCGCCCTACACTCATATTACATGAAGACAATGTTTTATTTTTCCAATTACAGGTACTGCGTGTTTTGACGTATCCCAACTGACCGAATATTGACAGCCCAACACAACACAATGAGTACTGCCCAGAAATAATCTGAAGAGTGCGAGTCTCTCGTTTGTCACCCATGTAATGTAGACGGAAAAACAAAGAGGGTACACGGGTTTTGTGACACATGTAAGCATCACTTATGCTTGAGTTGTTTTATTAGTCATCGTGTTCCCTTGCTGTTGAGGGACCATGTGATGCTAGATGAAAATTCAATGCCAAAAGAAAAAGTGGTACCACGTGACCCTTTGAATGAGCAGTGCGAGAAACATGGCCGCCTATTAGAGTTTTACTGTAAGAAGCACAATGATATTATCTGTTCGGTGTGCGTCACTTTAAATCATGTAAACTGTGGTGTAAGTTTTATTCCCGAAGTCGGAAGATGTCGGCAACAGTCAGGATTTCTCATGTCTACGTGAAAACGTGTCGAAATTAATTAAGAGAGTGAAGAGAAACAAAAAAGTAATAGGCGGAAACAAAATTGACATTGAACAAATTAAAGAAGACACGAAGGCACCATGTTAGGCACTTGAAGGAGAAACTTGTAAGATTCTTTGATAGACTGGAACTATCCTTAAATCAAGAAATTGATCAAATAGCCGAAACGGACCTATCAAGGATGGACGAGATCTCCGAGAGTTGTGTTACCATGGAAACTGACCTGGAGAATATGGCGGAAGAACTGGACGAGAAATTAAGCAGGAAACAAAACAACAAACTTTTTGTCGCTATGAAAAAAACAGAGAAGAAAATGGCGGATTTTCTGTCTAACATTAAAACAATTGATTCAAAGAACGGGGTCACGTGGTACAGGTTTGAGCCGTCTGAGGAACTCTTGTACCTAAAGTTGTCAGTTAAGGCTCTTGAGGGGCTGCACGTGCGGCGCCATAACTACAAGGTGAAAGCGACCCATGTGAGGAATATAAGCGTAAGAGAGAATTCAGACAAGGAGAAATGTGATGTCACAGGTCTCGTGGTTATACCACGTGACATTTTTACCGTCTGTGACAACAACAACAGTTCAGTAAAACTTATCGACACAAAACAGAACCTCGTCACATCTCAGGTCCGCCTCCCCTCCGGTCCCTGGGACACGGCTCTCTTGTCTCGTGATGTCACCCAGGAATTAACAACATATGACCTCATTGTTACCCTGCCTGATGCTAATAAACTCCGCTACGTCAGAGTGACAGGTGACCAGATCACGGACACGAACAAGGACATCTCTGTAGAAGGTTTTTGTCGGGGAATCCAGGTCACTCAGGACAGGAAACTGGCGGTGTGTTATGACCTCCCGAGGAAAGTTGAGATTTTGGACCTGGACGGACAAGTCCTGAGGAAACTCCATACAGATCATGGCGGGGCTCGACTGTTTGATGTACCATGGCACCTCGCGGTCAGTCCAGGTTCCGGGATCTTATATGTTTCAGACTGGAGGAACGACACGCTGACCAGTATTAGTACACGTGATTGGTCAGTGATGACCAAGTTTAAGGGACGGAGATATCCCCACGGTGTTACAGTGGACAGGGCGGGGTCAGTGTTTGTCTGTTGTTATGATGGAACCGTCCATCTTGTGGCCGATACAGGTGACCTGTCCACACAGATCCCGGGGAAGGAAGACGGTTTGTGTGGGAGTCCCCAGGCCATCGGCCTCAGTCCCGAGGGAGACCGAATGTACGTGAGCGGTTGCGGGAGTAATCACGTGCAGGAATTCCAGCTGACGGAGAGCGACAACTGAAGGTAAGAATTTACTTCTTTTTTATCACAGCCGCCATCTTGAATGCTCTTTCTTTCTTTAAGCGCTAAATGTTATCTTTTATTTATTTATTTATTTATTTATTTATTTATTTATTTATTTATTTATTTATTTATTCTTAATCGCGGTAGATCTATTTGTTGGATGATATCACAATCTCAATTTATTTTTCACTCAGCTGCCATTTTGATTTTCTTGATTTTGAATTTTTTTTAAACATTTATAATCTTCCAGTGTTTATTCATTTTTATATATAAATATTTATGTATTCTTGATCAATTTATTGGTTGGATATGTTCAAAATAGCATTTTTCGGTTAATCATTATCCACCATTTTGATTTTCTTTTATTCTTTCATTGCTTAAAGAATTAATACTATCTTAATGATTGCATTAAATTTATCTTATTTTTTATGATAGTATATTCATTTATCAGCCATCGTTCGTTGTTTATAAAGACTGTATTTATGCATTTTATTTTTATTGATATATTTCTTTTTCCTTTTTTTTCTTTCTTTATTTCTTTCTTTACTGGTCCCAATGGCCGAGTGGTTGGAGCGTCTGTCCCGGAATCGGGAGGTCGTGGGTTCGATCCCTGGCCGCAACATACCAAAGTAGTAAAGAATGGCACTGGCATAGCTCCCTTGGCATTCAGCATATAAGGGTAGTTCCAGGTCTGGTTGGCCCGGTGTCAGGATAATGACTGGGTGTGGTATCATGCCACATGTATACGGCGTGATACTGCAGTGTGGCAGCACTATATCTGTCTCAAGTAAACATAGTCTCCAAGTGACTGAAATTGCGTTAGTGGGACGTTAAACCCAATAAATAAAGAAACAAACATTTATTTGTTTATCTATTATAGATCTAGTTACTTGATAATAATTTTCAATGTGTTTCTATTTCATCATGGCATTCCATTAATATATAGAGGATTTTTGTTTGTTTTGAAAGAATATGGAATATATATTCTCATCTCTAATTGATTTAATTTGAGATGAGATATATTGAATTATTCATATTCATATTTTTTTTTTATTTTGTGCTAACTGCTGCGACATACCCATAATACACCCTATATGTTTCGGCTGATGTATATCACTCACACTGTGAGATAAGGATTTATCCTGAGAACTATTAGAACACGGTATTTCATAAGATAGCATAAAATAAATTCTTTTTGTTAACTAATCTGTTCTAATTGATTTTTTTCACTTCTCCTTCAATGTTCTGTCGTTTGTTGTTGTTTTCTGTCATTTGTTAAATAATTAAATTCAACATCAACAGTTTATTTATTTTTTTAATATTCATTTTTTTTTCTTTCTAATTTAATGTTTTAAACAATTGAAATTATATTCAGTCATCATAAACTATTTAATTGTTTATTTATTTTATTGAGATCATAATCGGTATTTATTTCATACCTAATATGTATTTACAATAATATACTTTTTCTTCTCCCCCCCCCCCCCAAAAAAAAATGCTTAGATATTGTTCCTTTTCCTTCTATTTTTTCTCATGAAGATGTATTTTGTGCTTATGATGATAATTATGATGCTTGTGTCCAAACATTTCCTATACGGCACTTTGATGTGAAAAAATATATCATTATTTTGTGTTTAACGCTGCTTCTTTTTAATGATGATGATGATGATGATGATGATGATGATGTCGGAATAATTTCCCCAAACGGTGAATGAATAAAACTTTGTCACTATATGGTGGTGCTGCTGCTGATGATGATGATTTTACTCATTATTATTTTGTTGTTGTTTTTATTGTATTTACTCCAGACACATTTCAGGCTCCATAGTTTTTGAAATGTCTATGAAATGTTTTACCTGTAATTTAGTCACTTTTTGATGAAGAAATACAACTTTCTTTTTGTAACGTTAGATATTTACTTAATGTTAAATTTCTTTGTTTCGTTCACAATATTTATCTTATCTGCTAACAGGGAGATGTCATGTTGGAAATGTCGCCAAGAGAACGATACAAGGTAGGAAACATTCTTAAATACTATTAACATTAGTTTTCATAACATAATTTGTTGTATTGTAGTTTTATTGTGGTATTGATGGAAGTTATTATATTAAGGAAATTATGTGTTAGTATTAGTAGTAGTAGTAGATGTAGTAGTTAAAGCATATCTTTTGAACTATTGAAGATAGGCGGCTAGCAGTAGTAGTAGTGATGATTGAAGAAGTATAACTAGTAGTGTGGTGTTGATTGTGGTGGTGGTAGTAGTAGTAGCAGCAGCAGGAGTAGAGATAGCAGTAGTAGCAGCAGTAATAGTAGAGATAGCAGTAGTAGTAGCAGCAGTAGTGGAGATAGCAATAAAAGTAGAAGCAGCAGTAGAAATGATGATGGTAGTGGTAGAAGTATTAGAAGCAGAAGTAGTAGTGTGGTTTTAATACGGTAGTGGTAGAAGTAGTTGTAGCAGTAGACGCGATGGTAGAAGTAGTAGCAGTAGTAGAGTGGTGTTGATTTTTGTGGGGGTAGAATAGTAGTAGTGGTGATAGTAGTAAAAGTAGCAGTAGTAGTGTGATGTTGTTTTAAAAAGTAAAACAGTGTAGTGTTATTTTTTGTAGTTAAAATTGTAATATTGTGGTGTTGATAGTGGTAGTAGTAGTAGTAGTAGTAGTAGTAGTAAAGCTGTAGTAGAAGTAGTAGTAGTAGCTGTAAATTTTTTGTGGTTGGTTAAAAGTAATATTATAAATGTATATGTTTATGGTTGTTGTAGTAGTAGAAATAAAATGTAGTAGCAGTAAGAATAGAAAATGAAATGTCATGTTTACTGTTGTGTTGATGGTTGCGGTGAAAGTAGTAGTAGCAGCAGTTAGAGTTGAAAATGAATTGTTTTATTGAATTTGTCTTATTTTATTTGGTGTGAAAAAAAATATTATATTTAGTGTTGTTTGGTTTGGAAGTAGAGATAAATAAATGTTATAGTTAGTGTGGTGTTAGTAGCAGCAGCAGCAGTAGCGGTAGTAGTAGTAGAAGTAGTAGTAGCACCAGTAGTGCAGTAGTAGTAGCAGCAGTGACAACAGGAAAAATTGAGCATTGGAAGTATGAGGAGAAGCAGCTACAGTATTTGTAGTGAATATGGTAGTAGTATATATAAAACAGAAGCTGTAGTAGTATTGGTAGTGATGGTACTATATAGTAAGTGGTGGTAGTATTAATGTAGGGACTGCTAAATTAAAATATTGAGATTTTCAGCATATCTTCTGAAATCTCGCATCAAATGAACCCTGGTAGTTATTGTAATAGTATCGATCAACATTGGTAGTAATTGCAGCAATAGAAGTAATTGTATCGGATGTGGTTGTAAAAGTAATGTCTGTATTGATGATAGTAGCAGTTGTCGAGTTGTGATAGACGTTGTAAGGTGATGGTTGTCATTGTTGTAGCAGTAGCAGTAGTAGTAGTTGTTGTGGTGCTAGTCTTCTTGTTAATAGTAGATATAGAAAAGATGGTGAGATTAGAAATAGGATGATTATAATTATTACACATTTTTTATATTGAAATAAGTGTTTACTTTCCAAAAAAATACGTATTTTATATAAATATATACCTATTAAATAGAAATATAAGAAAAAGCGACACAAGTATGTATTGTGACATGCAGCATCTTAAAAATGTGACTATGATCTCTGTTTCCATTTTCAATGCAAATAACTCCTACGACGAAACAATGGCAAATTCCGATGACCTGGTTGCTTGCAATACAAGTTTATTTGTTTTATTTCTATGAACAAAATATGTGAACAAAAGAGAAGTCGCGATCAGGGATGTACATGCTATGAGCTTTTGACATTGTGTTTTCAATTCTGCATATTCTTTCAGTGTATAATAAAATTACACAAACCTAGCGCCATTTCAATTACTCAGGACACAATTTAATAGTAAAGCCTATTGTTGAATTCATAGACGTCAATATGAGATTTCTTAAATTGTTTTGTGTTTGGCCTTATGTACGTGTATGACGTTCTTGTAAACATGCAATTGAGGTAGTTGTTGTGAAAGATGTTCTATAAAAAAACATGAATGAATAAATAGTCTGTTGGAAATATGTTGTACATACATGTACTTGAATATTATCTGCATATATGCTTTTATTGTTATATGACATTGTTATCTAAATTTTAGGGAATTTGCCATATACCTAGTTACAAACCATAAACAAAATACCTAATCTTAAGAGTTGATTCTTCTGAAATTATCCAGAATAGGAAATGTTATCATATCAAATTAAAAAGAAATATAGCTTACCAATAAGAATGTACTATTATGTGGGAATATGTATATACTTGACTGTTATGGAGATTTCATTCACATTGACTGTTTGTAAATAAGATAATTAAACATAAAATGTTAAAAAACGTCTTCTGTTATACATTAAAATGTCATGACGAATAACAATGTAGTAAACTATATTTATATGTATTTAGGGCGGCCTAACTTTTCACAACTATTTCATAGGATCGAATCCAGCTTTGATTGGTAAGAATTGGAATATTACAGCTAATAATTAACAAACTAGTTATTAATACATATTGATGTTTTATTGCCTACTTTATTTGAAAGTACTTAACGATGGGAAAATTGTCTAAACTTGGTTTCGAACACTTATTAATTTAACATAGTTTTCAGTCGCCTTTATTCACAAAATTTTCCATTCAAATTTAGCATTTCTTTCCATCCATGCATCTTCTCAATTCATCCTAAACAATTATAAATTTAAGTTTCATTTCAACAACAAAATATATGTCAGCGTAAAAAACGACAAATGTGAATTGGTTTCAATAAGAAAAACTAGAATGTTAACATTATTATTTCATGTACATATTGATCTAGAAGGTGATGTAATACCATTCAAAACTCATTCACAACGCTCGTGCGAGAGGAGATAACCCTTGCACATGCATTTGCTTCAGAAATTATATAGTTATTTCAAGTTTGATACAACGTTTCCTTTTTAAAAATATGTCCACAATAAACACGGGAGTTGTATATATTTAGGACCATGCAAGAATGAATGGCGATAAATTTATTATCTACTGGTCATGTATACTAAGTTCAGGTGTTATAGTGGTGCTTTTCTGCATTATCCCGCCGTAGACATGAGTCATGAAACAACACCTAGTCACGGACCAACCAGTTCTGGAACCACTTTTATGTAATATAGTGCTGCTTTAAAGTATTGGAATTTTGCAGGGTGAAAATTTGAGATTTCAGGGCGAAAAGACGAAACTTCGCATCAAAAAAAGTAATATTTCGGCATTTCGCCCCGAAATTTTCGCCCCCGAAATTTCGACTTTTCGCGCTGCCTCACTAGGGATTTTCGTCCTTCGTTTCGACCTTTCGCCCCACAACCCGCAACACGACATGGCAGAAATCAGACAACATAGAGTACCAAACGGCCTTTTTAGTATTTTTAAGATCATGCAATGTGTTACGGAGAACTTAAATGCCTATTTTATAATTAATTGTCTTTGAACATTCAAATACACACCGCATGAGCTGAACATGCCATCAGTTCTGGCTAAATTACGGCACTTGATATATTTTTCTACATTCCAACAATGTGTTCAGGTATTCGATGATTAAAAAAACTAAAAACGACATTGCTGCGCTTAATGTATAAAATTGTTCTTAATTCTTGTTCTAAATCAAATTGAATAGCTCGTAAAAAAGACAGACGTTGTGTTCTGAACGACTCTCTCTCTCTCTCTCAAACAAATTCGCCCCAGAAAGGAAAAACATGCGACAGTATGAATCATCGACTGCACGATATAGGAAGAGATGAAAAAGTGTCAGACATGGGAAAAAAATATTTGGTCTCCAAATATCCCAGGGATTGTTCTCTATAAGTGAAAAAAAAAGAGTTTTTAAGTGAACAGCCCTGAGAACACAAGCTTTCGTTCTTGAAGCGAGAACGATAATCGCCAATGAATGTGTCTTTCTATGTTTGATTGCCCTGGAACAACAAAACATTCATCCCCGACATGCGTTTTTACGATTGTTAAAGGCTTTTCGGTGATTTCGTTCAATCAACTTTGTGGCAAAATTTGGAATAGTAATACATCTGAATGCAATAAAGTTTTCAAGTTTATTCCGTTACAGACAAACGTACCAGCAGGCCTATGCCTCTCGAGAAAATTAATTCTAAGGCATATCCTCCACTGACTATCACAGTCAAGGTTGTCAATAGGCTGTATATCGTCTATAGTCATAGGTTGTCTTTGACAAGCAGCAGTTTTACATACCCTGTGCATCTCCCCTTCTCAGGCACTAGTAGGTATAAGCGTTCATTGAGGGCTGTGCTGATGTTTGCATGAATAGTCGGATAAATCATACATATTAGTGCATCATTGTCTGACCCCAAGTCTGTTACAGTAGTGCACTCTGTGAAGTTACCAAAATAGTATACTGAACGCTCATACTCACTAGTGCCACAGAAGAATGTTAGAGTCCTGATCAACCCGATCGTTATAATTCCGCATCTCAGTGAAACCCTGATATCCCCCAATACCTGATATAGAGAGACATATGTCGCATATTTTCTTCCAATGGAGGTATCTGTTTTTTGTATACTTGAAAAGATTGGTACACTCTTGCCCTTGGTGCTCAGTATTTTTCGATTTTGTGTGGTAAAACGCCTCATGTCTACAATATGTACATTACGAATAATTTGATTCCCTAGGTTCTAATTCAAGAATCTAACACTCTGATATTGGTACTGATATTGATAGCTGGTTAGTTCTTCAAGCCGATAATTTGGATCAGCCATCGCGATATACGAAGTCAATAAAATGGAATGAGCATATGTTTCATTAGCGCTCAACATATATTGATAGCTCAAGGATCGACGATCGAACGAACTAAGATCTATAACTCTATGCTAGTATAGAATGTTCGAGAATATTCAAGTTTACCCTTGGATAGAATTTTCCAGAATACGTCAGACGTCTACCAGATTTTTAAAAAGAAATAATGAACAAGGTGATCTGAAAAATTCTTCAACATGCAGTGCTCTTCATGCAATGGTAGTCCCATGACCGGTTAGCCCAGTATCGACTAATGTGACAGGATGTGGTAACTATCCCTAAGGCTGTGGTTTCGAGTCTCGTTCTTGTCACATGATAATTCATGACCAAAAGTCTCCAGGATAGCTCTTGGTAGTTCGGTGGATCTACCCATGTGTGCACCCAGGGTATTTCTCTATTTTTACAGGCTGATTACGAACTCCAACACAACAGTGTATGAGAACAAGAAGGGACAACATAAATTAAGTGTAAAGTTTTTCCTTGCATTTCTTAATGGTTATAAGAAATTATGTTAACATCCATATTCCATGTACATATTGATCTGAAAGGTGATGAACAACCATTGGAAACTCATTCATAACGCTCGGATAAGGGGAGATAACCCTTGCATACGCATTTCCTGTAATGACTGATCAACAAATACAGTTATTCCACTTTTGATACAATTATTTTAAATATATGTCCACAATCGCGCGGGAGTGGTATAAATTCATGACCATGCGAAGAACGAAGAACGAACTGGCGGTTATTTTCTACTGGTTATGCTTTCTACCTCTGATCCACATGTTATAGAGCTGCTTCTCTGTATTATCCCACAGTAGACACGTGATCTGATACAACACCCAGTTACGTTATACTGACTAAACCACCTAGTCCTGGAACTATTTGTATGTTATATAGTGCTGCTACATTACGATCAAACTCCACACAGTTATCTACCGTGATCTTAACAACAGAACTTCTGCCGTCACAAATGTCACATGATGATGGTAAGCTAACAAAATGACGTATGATGTTCGTCTCTCTCTCTATATATATATGTATATATATATATATATATATATATACATTTTTTCCAGCAAGTTTCTTGTAGGTCAGTCGTTCTACCATGGTTCCTCTGTGTCTTTAGTGTACCCCTCTACCTTATACAATGACTGATGTTGCTACAACGGTAAACCCCAGAATAGAAACAAAAACAACGATTCAGAACTTGGGCTATTGTGTTAAACAGTTACAATGTGTTAAAAGAATGTATACTTATATTTTAACCGAAGTTCATATCGAACTTGTGTAGTAATGCGCATGTGCAGATGTCCTCATTATTAGTAACTAAACTGCCAACGTATACCTTAATACCTTTCCTCGTGCACATGAATACCTGCTCCCGTGTGTAGTAAATCAAATGCACGAGAAAATTAATGTACACTAGGGAGTAAAATATTGGCTTTCATAATTTTAATTAAAATATATGCAGTAAAACCTATTTTATACAACACCCACTGGGAAAAACTGACATTTTCAGATAAGGTAATTGGACGGTAAAATGATCGTGTATCAGTCGATTCTTATACAAATCATTCAATTGTAAATAAGTCGGTGCATTATGTTTGTTTTATCTGTCCTAAGAAAAGGAAATCTATATGTATACCCTGGGTATATACTCAGACGTAAAGGTCGATACGCTACCTAATCGTGTGTAGATCTTTTCTTTATTCCTTAACACACCACGCTGGTTAAAGTATTACAACATATTCACGTTTATAATGTGTTCGGTGCATATTTTAATATACTGAGGGACAGACATGTTGGTATATCAGAATACGGCCGAACGCCTTTAACAATCGATCACCGGAAGCGATGTATTTTCATATCGACATAATGCACTGATTATGATAGATCGTGCATTTTTATGTGGAGACATGCAAGTGCTGTTACTATTTGCTGCGTTACTATTTTTATTCATACCTTTATTCATGATCCGGGTCACCATACCAATAAAAAGGTTTTGTATGTGTGTTATATGTCAACCTGGTATGCACAAGTTTTCTAACTGTAGTTTCATTGTCTAACAGGCCAATTTTAATGAAATCAGTATACGGTATCCTCGTTGTAAAGGAGTGTATCTTCGAGTCCCGAGACTTTTGAACATATCTCAACGTTATTTGATTTGAGGGTTAACTGATATGTGTTACCGGTTGTGTTTAAATATCCTTATTAATACAATATTGTATTCAAAACTTCTTTTTATGCATTACAAAAAGATTTTTTTGAATAAAAAAGTCCGTTTATTACATTTAACAACATATTTTTTCAAGGACCGCGCTAATGCATGTTACAGAATTGATTGCTTAAACTTTATATATGAAACAGACATGGCACCTCTTTGTCAGGACATTAGAATATGGGTTTCAGTAAGTCAATAATGACTAATCGAATGCGAAACTGAAACAAATATATCTTATTATTAAAGTATTAAATATATAATTAAATCAAGATTAAGGGATATTCAAGCCCTATCTACCTTTATACAAATTCGGGTGCAAATTTCGATATGCATGTATTTTGTGTAGTAGTAGTAGTAGTAGTTGTTGTTGTTTTGCGTTAGAGGTATAACCTATTTTGGATCAGCATGACTGTTGCATTTTTTTATTTGATAAACAGCCAAACTGTACACTTAATAGGTAATGTTTCACTATACATACATACATACATACATACATACATACATACATACATACAAAGCACATAGACCGAACACTGCACTTGCTTTGTATAACACGGTAACCTGTCAATATTATCAAGGAAAGTTTTCAAGTGCATGATTTGTGTTTATTTTCTAAATGTATAAAGTGTATTTCCCGAGAATCAAACCGTCTCGAGAAAAATCTTAAATAGATAAGATCTTTGTTTGCATGAATATGTAAAAAAAGCAATCACCAATAGACAATACAACGAACTTTGTTCACGTCAATTCTGCACCCGAATAATGTGTCTCTAAAAATACCTGTCCAATGAAGCGGCAAGGCCTGGATGTAGTCTTGACAACATGTAAACTTATAAATAAAATCCCAGCTCATGACATTCTCACTTTTGTTTTGACGTTGGCACAATCCGTGATTAATACGATGTTAATAGTCATGGAAAAAACATACTATCATTTTTATTTTTGTCATAAAAATTTTTTAAAACTGTTCAGGTGGATCTATTGATATTATATGAGTATCGGTTTGCATTCAAGGTGCACGCAACAGAAAGGCCTATGTGATATATCTGATAGATCGTAAGTAAACAATTTTATCATTAGAAAGTAGGTAGATAAGATTCCGCTTGTATGTTTTAAAATACGCAATTTGATAGTATCGTTAATATCATTTATCTCTCTCTCTCTCTCTCTCTCTCTCTCTCTCTATATATATATTATATATATATATATATATATATATATATACATGTATATATATATATATATTTTATCCCGCCCCCCCCCCCCTACACACATTCTCTCTATACCGTTTGTTTTTATATACACCTTTTACAAAAAATCTCTTGTAAAACGATTATCTTATTATGTGAACCATACGTATAAAAAAAATTCAACATTTTATGAAATCTGATTTTTTACGAGTGTGTATCATGTGTGTTTACATTCGGTTAGGGACAAAACTGACCCACTCATATTTTAATGTAATACGTAGTGCCGAATGCAGTATTTCAAATCATCTAATGTGCTATATACTGAAAACAGCTGGAGTGAAGGTAAATACGTTGTTTGTATGAGAAGGCGAAGAAGAAGACAAATTACATTTAGTTACATTCCTGAGCAATACGAACACTTAAGGAAACTATACATAAACATGTACTATTACATTTGTCCAGATCTGGTAAATTCATGGAACATTTAAACACATGTAACGAAAGAGTAGTAGCACCACAGATTGTCGCTATACTAACGAATATACCTAGACTTACAATATATTTTAAATCATGTCACGAAACCTATTTCATTTGCAAACCCAGCTCTAAGTTTTCACCAGACGTTCTTTATTTTTTATATACTTTATCTATTAATTTGTGAATTTCAAGGTAAAATACATAAAACATGTGATATGTATCCAAACAAAGTAATTAATCAAAGGAATCTCATTCAATTATAACAAAAGGTGCAAATTTGTGCAAAACCCCATGAATATTTAGATTTCATAGCATTGAATGCAGAAATGTGTAATCCCAAAATATCTTTATGCCCCGATACCACCAATATAAGAAGCTCTACTTCCGGGTCAGTCTTGGTGATGTCAAATATATCCATTCTTACAAGCCAATAAATGACATAATGAGTTCGGGTGGGATTTACAAACATGAAACACTGTTTAACCAGGTACTCCGCTCGTCTCGCTCTAGTTCATTTACGTTTATTTTGGATATTGCTGGACTGGGCTTGCCCAGACTTACTGCTTCTAATTACAAATCGATCCATTTAATATGAGACAAATAGAAACATGCCGCTTACGAAGTACAACTAACGCGCTCAATTTACTCCGTGTGATTCGGCTAGGTAAGTTGTGTGTAAAAAGACCATTTGAATGCTGCTGTCTTTCTTTATACTAGACCGTATACGATATCATACGCATGCTTTTGTCAAACATGTCGACATTTAACAAATAAAATATGAAAGCCAGAACTCGATTTCAGTACAAACGTATTCTGTTTGACAATCGAGCGCTCCGGTCTGCAGCGAGTTGATACTGGATATTTCCCAAGATGTCATCATTTTAATATGTTAACGTTTTTCTGACGATATTGTTATCATGGAATGAAACTACATATTTAGATCAGTTTAAAATGAAAGCTTAAATAGTTACTTGTCCGGCAGTAAATTTACAGTGTCGGAAAAGTCGGGCATAGGATTTCCGCACCCCTGCCTCAATATAAGCACCAATATCTTCATTTTCGCTGGGCAGTTTACGTTTGTTTTGAAAATAAATACATACAACAATCCAAAGTTAAAACTGAGCCAGGTGACCCTGCGTAGTATAACATGAGATATCCAGAGCACAGGGAAAAGGATTTGTTTTTATACTTATAACTGCCATTCTTAATTCTTGCAGCGTGACTAAATCAAAATGAACATGTTTTGATTTAATATCATTTCAAAAAAGCATTAACTGTATACGGTAGCGGTAATGAGCCTCGGTTTTGACCAGTATGTTCCGATTTTGATTCCGAGTTGGATGAATGGAATTTTACTGTGAGTGATTAATCGACCTGACATTAAAGGCCTTTCATTGCCCACATATGGTTTCATCAACATTATCATTTGTCGAATTAGCAAAACTGTTTTCCTGTCGTGGTGGTCAAGTTGTTGGAGCGTTCATCAATTTACCGGTATGTTTTTAAAATGGTACTTGAAAATATATATAAAATAGATTGACACGTTGAAACACACGTATTTATATAACGATTTTTAAAAAAAAAAGTAGTTTAAACTTTTTTTATCACCATTATTTGTTTGAGAATTCCGTCGATTTAATTTATATATACATCAGCTTGTAACGCTTAATATTAGTTAAATTCAACACAATGATGTGAATCGTTTAAGAGCTATCTAATCAAAGTATTTGATTACTTGAGTTTAACGTACCATAGACAGTACATTTGGACTCTTGTTTTCTTTAGTATTTCAGTCATTTTTAAACTAGAGTTCCTAAACAATAAAATTTCGCCGCAGACATGCGCCTTTGTCGCATAAGGTAATGTAAATGCTGAGCGCCAAGCACATGGGAGTGTACCAATTACCATTTTAACGAATTGGTATAACCCTATCGGCGATCGAACCCACAAATCCCGTCCGGTCTCGGGGCGGAAGCAAACGAGATAACAACTTATAATTAAAGGTAAAAAAAGAAGTTCATCTTACTTATATTTTTTCTCTCGATGTTGATGAATTTTTGTTTTATGATTTCCCAGATTGTATTTCAAAGTAATTTTTTTAAACATGTTTACCCCCGACGTTTGGGACTTAACTTGGCTCAAGGGTTCCGGCTTTTAAACTTTTTTTTTCTTTTTACAAAGCGGACAAAATTGCAATTGCTGTCAAGTACTGTTTCATAAGGCTTATTCTATACGGTTTATTGTGTAAACATATCCCTATATTTCAGGATAAACTGAATTTATGCATCTCTATTATGCAAACTTCATAATATTTTTGTCGGAGCTTAATACTTTTGTCTAGCCACCCCTATAATTAACCAAGGTCTCTATACTATCAAAATATAAAGAGACAAGGAATTGTTGGTGAACGTTATGTGTAAATAGAGATATTTTATAGATATAAAGGTCCTGGTGTAAGTAGTTCAGTGGCACATTAGAGATATGGGAAGGGTCTATCTACCAAAGCCAGTAATAAACCCTTGGCAAGTCAAGTAAAAGCATAATCCTGCGCTCGCTTCGAGGCTTTGCCTTTTACATTTTACATTCAAGCTGTGTTAGGCGTTCAGTCAAGGGAAAATGAGAAAGTAATCGCTTAACAGAGGTTGTCGCTAAATGGCGATCAAATATATAAAACATGTTTTTATTTAGTAACATTAAAATTGACCGTTTAATGCAGATGACCGCTAATATGTGCCTTTTTCATATTTCATCACAATATTCTAACAAAGAAGGCATCTTTCTCTCTATACAGAAAGAAGTGAAAACTGTGTTTATATTTGCAATAAAATGATGCACCTGAAACCCAAAATGTGGTTAAATAAACAATAAAACACATATTTTCATTTCTTATGTATGCAAACAGTTTGAACTTTTATCACGGTATTTAGAACGTCATGTATGAGGACCCCGGTACCTTACGAAATGAAATAAGATTAACACAACCCGATAACATTTCATTAGAAAACGTCCTTGTATAGTCAAATATGAACAAAGCTGGAAGATAAATAGCACCTCTGTTGTTGTTTTTTTTTAACAGTGACACGCTCATAACAACTTCACTGGAAATGTGTGCGTGCCGCTAAAATAGCAATAAACGGGAGGGTATCGAGGAGGATGTTGAGGGTCTATTTACGCATCATCATCATCATTATCATCTTTATTATCTGTTGTGCGTAGGGGATTTTAAAGATAAATTTTCCCATTACATGCTCTCTCTCTCTCTCTCTCTCTTTCATTGATATGTTTATTAGAAAGAAATTTCGTAAAATGATACTTAAATATGATATGAACTTAAACTATTTCTTTTTACCCCGAGTGAATTTGAAAATGTTATCAGGTTCTCCTTTTTACCTCAATTTAGAAAATCAAATGACCATTTTTCAATAATTTAAGATATTTTTAATATACATGTATTATAAAAAAATATTCTCGCCGAAAAGGCCGCAAAAATGGAGCGAATCATTCAAAACCTTGTTTTACGTTCCCGGGGAAGGAAAGAAGTGCATTTGAAAACGGGGGTAGAATTGATAAAAACTGTTTAAAAGTAAAGTTAAAAGTTATCGTGGGGACCTTCTGTCTGGACCCGTAACGAGGATCCGGGGTTTGATTTCTGGCTATGAAGTGAAACTTAATCTTCGTCCTCTCTCTCTCTCTCTCTCTGTCTCTCTCTCCCGCGCGCTGATTATTCCTGAAAAATATTCAATATAATCTTTATCTACCATATAAAGTAAAATGTTGATAAATATGATATATATTACATGTATATAGGATCTGACATGAATTGTTATTTCATATCAAATTTTACTTAAACTAGTTTATGAAAATGTTATTAAACGAGCCTCCAGGCAAGCCGCTAGTGAAATATAAACGCGGATATATAAAAGAAGAAAAGAAAGACAAGTAGGAATCTAAGCGCTGTAACCGTTATAATGGGGCGGGCTTGGTTGATAAATTTAGTTAAGGAATACAATATAATGCGATTGTTTGACAGATAATTGATAGCTTTCTTTATGGATAAGTAGAGAGAAGACCTCTCCCACTCATGAGATTGTTTGTCAAAATCATAACTATTCTCAAGGAAAAATATTAAAAGATATTAATATTTGAGTAAGACTGCATTTCCAATCTATCCCATGAAAGTGTATTTATGCGTTCGATGTGAGTCAACATATGTTGCAACAGGAAGTTTAGTTTGACTGGTACATGTATTTTATTACAACATCAGGAAAATTTGATATGAAATGACAATTTATCTCAGATTCTTTTTACTGACAATAAATAGCGATTATAACAACAAACAATCATAACATAAATGTACGGATTGTAAACGAATTACCTTTTGTAATCTAACACCAAGAAAATAGTTTCAAATAATAACTGAAAATAATGATTTAACGTGTGTATTCCTTATACGGGGCCTCCGTGGCCGAGAGGGTAAAGTCTAAAGTCGGATGCCTTCGTGCATTCGGGGTCTTCCTCCACCTGTTAATTAGCTAGACGTTGCTTTATGACAGAAATACTGTAAAAGCGACGGTAAACTCAAATAGTCAAGTCATTCCTTATACATTTTCAACATCATATGAATAAAGAATCAAACACATTTAATCCAGCTGTTCTAGTTCAACACATTATATATGTTTATATAAATACACGTGCGGAGTGATGTGAAAGTTATATGTAATGTGTTTAATATGAGACAAAATATGTAATGGTTATACGAAACCGGAAACAAATGTTTTTGCGACAATAAAGAAATGTTGTAACGTTATTGTATTGTATGAAATACTCCTATTTGTTTTTATTATACACATATTTCTGTAATGGGTGGGTCTGGGAATAAACCAACTTGAAACGCGTGCCGAATGTTTTTGATGTTTATTTTGTCCTCATGGCAAGGTGATACGTAAGCATGATATGTGTACACATTGATATGGTATGACTGGACACGATGAATAGAAACGCTGACACGATGAGTAGGAACATTGACACGGTTTACTGAAAAAACAGAGATTACAATAATAACTAACGTGCATATAAATTGCCTAGAAACACATCTATAAAAATATACTTATTTTCCATTGAAACAATATACATATGCAGCTAGAAACTCATGAAACAATATGCATATGCAGCTAGGAAAACAATGAAACCTAATAAAACTTATTATAACATCCAAAAATATGTAAATAAAACATTTATACGTTTCAAAGATTTAACATTCCCTATCCGTCAATCCCTTCGGTACTTTGATCAAGAATTCGCGCGCTTTCGGTTTGGGCATTACAGAATAAATACCAATAATTACTTAGAAACTAATGCAAACAGTTATTCTACAGTGGAAACAAACTCAAAACTTACCAAACTTTGGTAACTTTCCCTCCCATACATAGATTTAACTGGGAAAAAGACTAGAAATGTGACTAGAAAGGCTTTTCTTCTTCTAGAAGAAACAATACAATCAAGGGAAACAACTCTTTACAAACTATATAAAGTCTAAACTGCGGATCAAAAATTCAAAAATGCGGAAACACCGCGACGGCGGTTACACCAGCCCCCTAATTGTGAAACACTGTAAAGTCGTTACACAATTACCAAAAATAACTTCAATAAAAATAAGGTCAACAATTATTGGAATGCTTATGCAATTACAAAATACAAAATGCAGTTACAATCTCAAAAAATGCAATTATCATATTAAAAAACTGATGACAATTAACACATGTCAAAAGACTATCAGGCAAATTTCAGCATACATTCCTAACATTATCAATAATTATATTCATATTAAACATTAACCAGATTCAAGAACATATCAATATCAAATTAAATGAATATGAAATTAAAAAAAAATTATCATGAATATAAACTGTTGAAACATCCAAGTCTGTCTGTTAAACTGAACACACAACACTAGCAGTTTAAGTCATCAATTAACACAATTAATCTGCCTCCAAAATCAAACACAATTTGTCAATTGGTCTCGTAAGAACATTTGTCGCAGTTTTAACCTTAACAATGCGAACGAATCCGAAACTGTCTGGCATTGTTTCTACGATGAGACCGAGTGGCCATGAGTTCCTGGGAGCACACGGATCAACGACGAGCACCACATCACCGACCTTCAGGTTCCTCTTGATGTCCATCCATTTCTGACGCTCATGGAGTAGGGGCAGGTATTCCCGTAACCACCGTTTCCAGAAAAAAATGGGCCAGGTATTGCACCTGCCTCCATCGCCGTCTCGTATATTTTTTGTCTGCACTAGTGAAAAGTCCAGGTGGTAAGTTGGGTTTTTTGCGTTTCAGCAGTAGAAAATTTGATTCGGTGTTAGCGCTTCTAAGCGTTACACTGATCAAACCCCTTGGGATGGGGCGACTTTTGAGCACCGATTCAATTTCACCCCAAAGTTTTTTTGAAAAACCTTTCGTCGCCCTAGTACCTGGGTTCCCAATGTGGGTTTTTCTTTAGCACTTCTAATTGATTTAAATTACCCTTTTTTCCCAAACACCACCATGGTGCGACCCCGCGGGGGGGGTTTAAAACCCGCCAATCCCCCCCCCCTTTGAACATTGCTTCATGAATTTTAGAAACTTTTCCACTCTTAAATTTAGACTTCCTCATTTCCTTTTTTCACCTCCAATGAATTTTCGTACCATTACTGATCTCATCTTTGTAACTTGACCTCCCCCTAGCTACAAACCGTCTCAGTGCTTTTATTAAAAATTTGGTGTCCAATGAATGCGCTCCCTCGAGGGTTCACTGCGGGGCTAGCAAGACAAGTAAATATGACACCGTACGTTTCACATGACTGCGTTTAACCTTCCCCCGAATGGGCCCCAAAATAATTACACCGACTCTAGTGAAATTTGGGGGTTCATCCGGTCCCGTACGGCCCTCCGGTTAAAAAGTGGGCCCCCCCTTTTGTTTTCCCCACTTTTTGTTTGTGACGACCCGGGATGTCACACCCCTTCGAAAACAATTTTCAAAAAAGCCCCGCGGGCACTCAAACCCAACCCCGTAATTTTCCCCCAAAAAACACGCCCGCATAGGGTTTTTTCCGCCATGCTGAAGGGGGATTGTGAAAAGTCATTTAAATCTTTTTCCATATGATTTATTCTTGGGGGGAAAAAGCGGTGCCCTTTGTTTTTTGGAAAACATATTTTTTAAAAAATTTTTTTCCAAAGGTCCATCATCAAATATGGGCGAACTTCAATTTTTCTTCGGAAGGAAAAACATTTAAAGGGGAATTTCCCTTAAAAAATTTAAAAAATCTGACCTTTTTTGGCCCAAAAGGGATCTTTCTGTAAAGAACTAATTTTCCCTTTCGCCCCTTTTATGTCATCCCCATTATCAAAAAAATTTTTTTTCCTTGGGGTTAAAAAATTTTGGGTTTTTTTGTCACACTTTCTGAACTAATCTTTCCAAATAAACTCCCGACGAAAAAATTTTAAAAATCCAGGCAACACCTTTAAAACAACTGATTTTAAGGAAAAAATGTCCTGGAAAATTAAATTCCCCCCAAAATACTCGACACCCTTTAATTTTGTGTAAAGCGAAAATTAGCAGTTTTCCTTAACTTCTTTAATCTGGATACCCCTTTGAAACTTCCATCCTCTTCGGTAAAAAACCATTTCCCCTTTCCCAAAAAATTGTTTAGATGAATTAGGTGCCTAAATTTCCCTCTTTTTGTCCAAAACCTTTTATTAGCAGCAAAGCAGAGATGCTAGGTTGCCGGGTTGACTTTGTGGGCAGTATTATTTTTCAAATCGGGAAAATTGTTTAATGAACCCTTAACCGTTTTGCCCCAAAAAGGGGTTTTGGAAAAAACCTTTTACGAGGGAGTTTCTTTTGTTTTCTTTTGCACGACATGCTAAACTGTCCCGAACACCAAAGGGTCCAATTAAGTCTTTGCTCGTTTCGCGTTCCCAATCTGTTAAGTAAATGCTTTCGTGCAGCAAAACTCAAAAGGGGGAAGGTAAACCCCTTTTTTAAAGGCCAATCCCTTAATTTCCAAATAATGAAAGAACATTTTAAAACTTCCCCCTTGCGGTTTTTGATGGTTTAAAAAAACACCCGTCCCCTATTTTTCCCCTGGCAAACGGGGAAATAAATTTAAATTTCATTTGGCAAATTTTTTTCCCAAATCAAAATTTTTGGGTTTAAAAATTTGCCAACTTTTGAAATTCCAAATTTCTTAAAGTTGGCAATAAACCCCTTGTTCCCCTCCTGTTTATTTTTTTCCCCTGGTAACGGATCATCCCCTGTAATTTCAAGGCACAAATCCTTATGAAAGGGTTTAAAGCAATTTTAGCAACAGCCCGGGGACAAAAACCCAAGGGAATTTAAAAATAAAACTGCAAATTGGGGGGAAACAGTCCCTTTTATAAGTTTTATTTTCCCCTTTTTAAATTTAAGTGAAAAAGAAACGCATCCTTTCAGCAAAAATCCAAAAAACAAAATCCTAAGCTTTCAATGGGGGGATCATCCTTTCTAAGTCCTTCTACTTTGATTTTGCCCCATCTTCTGCCTTTGGGAATTTGGATTCCAAAAGTACCTTTTTGCTTTAACCCCCTTGGGAAAAGTGAAATCCAAACCCTAAATAAGAACTTGGAAATTTTACTCCCCTGTTTTAAAGAAAACAGCTTTTTTGCTGTTAGTAGACTTCAGCAAGTGGGAATAGAATTTTCTAATTTTTGGTCAAAAACCATCTTCATTGAAACCCGGACCTTTACAACCCCAATTTTGGCAGCTTGCTTACGCAATTAGCAAACTAGTGCAAAACTTTTAAAAACCAAAACAGGTAAACTTCAAAAGTTTTTCTGGGGGCTCGCTTTCAGTATCCCCAAATTATTTTTAAAACCTAGAAATCCGGGAAAAATGCTATGGAAGGGGGCAACACCAAACCTTGGTAAAATTTTTCCCCAACTTTCGCCTTTTAAGGCCAACTTCATTTTCCCTGAAAAAGAGAAAAGTCCAATCAGAGTTTTTGGGTTTGGTCCCCCAAGATTGTCTTTAATGAATTTTCCCGCGGTACCGGGCACCCGGTCAAACACACTCTAAATTTCTTTTTTGCTTTTAACACTCCATGGGGGGTAAATCCCAAAAAGACACCGCAAGTCTTCGCTTTTCACCTTTCCTCCCCAAACCCCTTAACCCTGGCCCATTTTTTCTAAAGAAATGTCTGGTTCAGGGAACACTTTAAATCACTTTCAAATCCCTTTTAAAGCCCCAAACCCCTCTTTTCTTGTGCTTGGTTGACGAAAAATTTTTCACAGGGAACCTTTAAAAATTAAAATGCAATTCATAGTGACCGTAAATTTCCCCCGGGATCGAAATTGGAAACAATGTTTAAGAAAGCTTACCCCAAAAAGAGGGGTTTAAGCTTTTTTACACTGTCCTCCATTGTAATGGTTTAAAATTTAAATTTCAACTTGTTCTTCAAGCCCGGGGGTTTCTCAACTTATAAAAAAAGTTCCAGTAAATTTCCCATTGCACAATTGGGTTTTTCCCCAAAATTGGCCCTTTAAAATGCCCCAACCCAGTAAATTTTTTAAAGGGAAAGGGTCCATTTCCCCTGATTTGGAAAAACCCCAAGGTTCCATCCTTTGGTTTTCCCCACGCCTTAACCCCCCCCTTGCTTCCCCGTCTTTTCTTAGGGTACACATTCGGTTTAATTTCCGTACTAATCATCCGCCCAAAAATACCCTGTTTCCCTTGACGGGTTTAACTTTATGCGAAAGACAGGCCCCCAAGTTCAAGGGCGGTTTTCCCAACCGTAGCAGATTTCCCCTAAACCCCTTTTTTGGCTTTTCGTTTTGTGAAGTTCACCACTTAAATCCTAATACCCTAAGGTTTTTTCCTTTGCCCCTGCACGCCAACGCTTCTGCAATGCTGCAAGCAGAATGTCATTTCCCGAATCTTGAAGGAAAGTTCGAAAAAAGGGCGGGTTTCCCTTTTAACTTTTTTAAACCCTAACGGTACAATTGGAAAAAGCTTTTACCACCCCCGTATTCTAAAAACACACGTTTACAATTTGTCCTAACCATTTTTCTCGGTTTTTCCCCGGTTTCAACATAATTTTTTTTTGGGTTTCCGCCTTTTTGAAATTTACTGGCATGTTTCTTACTTTGACATTCAATTGGGGGACCTTTTCCAACCCAAACCCCGGCATAACCCCTTTCCCCCTTTCGGAATACGAACCTTTTTCCCAAGGGTTTCTCTTTAAAAAAACTTCAATCCCAAAATTTGGGCTCCCTTGCAGTAGGAACAAGGATTGGCTTAACTTTTTTCCATTTTCTCAGGGGAGAATGCCAAAACTCAAAAATTTCCCTGTGACCCACTTTTTCCATTTATCACTAAAGCACTAATTATCTCCTTGCCATAAGGGGGAAATGCTTTTTCCTTTTTTTTGCACGCAAAAGAGTCTGAAATTCCATTTTCCCTTTAAACTTTCCTTTTTTGGGAACCCCCAGATTTCTCCCCCTCCCCAATGCAAAAAATGGAAACCCTTCGGGCCCCCAATTGCCAATTTTCCAAAAACCCTCCAGCTCTTCATAGAGCCCAATATTATTCCCCGCATATAGGCATTCCTTTAAAAAATTTGCAAAATTTGTTCAATCCTTTCTTTTTTAAACCCTTTTTGTCCCTCGAGTTTTTCTTTAAACATAAGCCTACGTTTCACTCAAATCCCCATACTCTCAAAAATTTCCCACATTGCGGTTTTAAACCCCCAGCAGTTAAAAATTGGATTTCCCAACCGACCCTTTTGGAGCTCTGCCTCTTAAATTTCCCGAAAATTAAAGTCTTTCACCCCAAAATTCAGGTTCTTGCACACCTTTTTCCCAAACCTGTTTTTAAAAAGGGATAAGCCCTGTAGGATTCCTCAAAATTTTTTTGTTTCCCCCCCCTTTTGGTTTTTTAAAACCCAATGAAAAAACTGAAATCACTGACTAAGAACACTTTTTCTCTTTGCATCGTAGCTCCACAATGTCTCATACCATTTTTTCCTAGCCTTTGCTGCAACTAACTCTTTTCTTGACGACCTTACAATATGCACTTGCATCGCAATAGCACAACTAGCGAAGACGTTACGACAGTGCACGTTCTACGATTCATTGGGCGTCTGCGATATCCAATCCCACCAGTCTCTGGTACGTATGTCAGATGCACACTCACTGTACAAACTTCCACATCGCCATTGCCCTTCATCTTCAGAACCTTGTAAGCCACAGATTTTGCTAGTTGTCCGTCGCAGATTTCATCAATGATTTCCTGCGGTACGCAGCACGTCGAACACTATAATTCTCCTTTTTCTCTGTAAGCAACTCCTTGTTTTCCAGCCCGCAATCTTCGCTTTTCACTCTCACCATCCCTTTCTTGGACTGTCCTTCAGTCAATTGCTACTCGTTCATAGACTCTATAGTTTCATCCCTCTTAGCACACAACCTCGCCATTGCTGTGCTTGGTTGCACCAAGTTCACACGGGGGCTCTTGGAATTAATCAACTCTAAGTGCCGTAACTCTCTGATTGTATTGTATGTCTGAACCTCTACTGTCAAGATGCTCATGTTTATCATGTCTCTCATTGATCATGGTTGAATGGACACTGTTTTCAAGAACGCTAACTTTGATAAAAGTTTGGTCAAACAATCCTTCACTCACTGGCATCCATGCTTAAACCCAACCAGAACATTTCACAAAGTCCTGCCCACTTCGAACAAACGTTCAAGCGCATCGCTTTGGTGTCTACCATCTCAGCCACACTGCTCCTCTATTCCTGAATGTCATCTATTTTCGTGACTCAACACTCCCTTTATCTGACTTCTTGCTCTACTTTTTTTGCAACAGTATTGGTCCTCGTGAAGTTCTCCATCCTCCTGTTGTCACCACTCTGCCATGACTCGTTCTTCCTTCGCCTCACCCAAGCTCTGAACGATGTAAGGGTGTCGGGAATTAAACCAACTTGAAAAGCTGCCGAATATTTTTGCTTTCTTATTTGTCCTACTGGCAAGGTGAGCAGTTACAGCCCGTATCGTGTACACATTGACATGTCATGAACCATTCGCTCGTCAACATGAATAGTAGTGCCGACTTGAATACGGCATTGCACTTACTTGACAAAACAGAGATTCAATATCACCTGATCATGCCTGAAACACACTGAAATAACTTCCCTTTCATTCGTAACCTTCTTCAGCTCTAACTAACTCATAACACAATAGGGCATCTTGCAGTAGGAACAATTGAGCTAGAAATCTTGCACTCTATATTATAGTCCAAAACTCATTAAATTCACATTTATCACTTTCCTTCTTATTCCTAACCTCAATCCCTTCCGTATTGGTCAAGCTTCTGCCCTTTCTGGCCAAATTCACAGATGAAATTCCAACTTTCTTAGAACTAATGCAACACAGTTTCTCACCAGCTGGAAAGCAACTTCAAAATTCCAAATTTTCGATACACTTTCTGCTCCATTAACATTAGGATTCCTTAGAAAAGACTAAAATGTGCTAGCTTGGCTTTCCTTCTTCCTCTAGAGTACATACATCAAGCCGCGATCACACAATCCATAGTCTCTCAAACACTTGCGGTTAAACATTCACACAAATGCGGAACACCGCCGACGGGGCTTCCCATTTCAGTATTATGAGTCTATTCTAGAGATTCATTCTGAACTAGAATGTCATCTTGAAACATAAAGTGAGGAATCTCCGTCTAATCTGCCGATTTCGCTTGATACATGAGCATCTGACTTACAAGAAAGTAACACTCCGCGGCATAGTTCTCCTTAGCACAACATACAACCACTTTAATTGCACAACGGGCAAACTGCAACGCAACGTACTATTTCCGTTTCATTCCGCATCATCACACCGTCATAACTCTACGTTCATTACACATAACTTTGCAACCCAACATCACTGCTGCTAATTTCCTCTTTTCAATGAACTTTTCTTGCTAGCAAATTTCTCGTTCAGTACCTTTTCTTCAGGATATGTGCTTTGCTTGCACTCAGCTTTTCTTTGGCTTCTCCTTGGCCAGCACATTATCTGTCCAATAGATCTCTCTTCACTTGACTTGAAACTTACTGCTCGGACGTTTAATCCAATAAACACTGCAACAACATGCGAAAAATCACTCCACATTACTTTGGAGTTCCCGTAATGACCATTTCTACTGTCACAATCATATCTCGCATTCGACCTCTGTAAAGCTTTATGTGTTTGTCAAACATTATCAGCACCAGCGTTACGACAACCATTAAGAAACGCCTTTTCAACAATGGTACCAATGTCTCTTCTCTTCATCATTGTAATCCGTTTTATCTCACTATTTTATCAATCCCTTTTGTCTTTCTACTGTTTTCCGAATATGTCGAATACTATCTCCTGTTGCACCTTCTCACTGGACCTCGTTCGCCCTCTGTAAACTTTGCGGGCTAATACCAAATTCCTGCGATCGTTTTACGTTTATTTCCTAGGCAGTGACAACATGATAGCTGCTACATTGTCACTGGTTACTGACAGGTGCGCAAAGGTGCATTGGACGGTTTACTGAAAACATGTTCTACATATTATTAACGTGCATCTTGCTAGAAACAATCTGAAATTGCTGTCATTTTCATTGAAACATTTTGTCTCTGTTCTTCATGGAACCATGCCTTAAACTTATATCTCAAAAATATGTAAAAAACTTTCTTCAAAAACTCCATCCCAAATCCCTTCGAGTCACTTATGATTCGCGCTTCGGTGGGCATTACAAAAAAACCTGAATTACAAACCTAATCAACATTTATTCTCAGGTAAACACAACCAAATGACCAACTTTAACTTCCCTCGAACAAATTTACTGGGAAAAAAAATACATTGACTTGACATGTTTTTGCTTCATTCTGAACTCTCAAGGAAACAACACATATTTACTAAGGGCAAATTTCGGAAAATCGCCGCTCTTTCATTATTTGTTTTTTACATTAAACACTCATTATTCATTCACATCATAATTAACTACTGCAAATACATTTGCTTTTTTTCCATTTCATCACCGTATAGCACTGTATATAGCTGGACAGTCCAGTTTGCGCATTCGCACTGAGATAGAATTTATTTCGTCGGTTTAACGAATCGATGAATGACACATGTAGCAAAGCAAAATAACACATGTACGCAAGCAGAATGACAAATGTCAAAATGTGCACCTAGCATTATGGCGTTGAAGGGCGCTATGCCGGTTTGACTTCGAGCTATACTAGATTTAACTAGATTTAACCAGAGTTGCAATAAAACGCGCGAGGTTTTTACCCTACGAACTCTGTAGAGTTACGCGAGTACAACCCAGCGAGGTAGGTGGGTAGACTAGAAAGCAATATGGCGGACGGAAAGCATCTAGGCAAATTCATAGAAAAGTATAAATATCTATGATATCCTGTATTTAAATAAGCCTGTAAGCTAGCAGCTACTTTTTTCAAGCCCACGCTCGAAAAAAAGTCATAAATAAAAGATCTATTGTTTTAAATAATATGCCTATTAACAAATAACGTCACAAGGGGTAAACCTCATGCGTTCAGTTGATTGCTAACTAGAGTGTATTTATTACGTCATCAATACGAGTTTACTCGAGTAGTGTTTGTTGGGTTTAACGTCCCACCGACAGTATTTCAGTCATTTGGAGACGATGTCTACTTGACACAGATATAGTGCTGCCACATTGCAGTATCACGCCGTGGACATGTGGCATGATACCACACCCAGTCACATTATCCTGACACCGGGCCAGCCAGTCCTGCAACTACCCTTATATGCTGAGCGCCAAGCAAGGGAGTTTTAACAGTACCATTTTTTTTGCGACTTTGGTATGTTGCGACCAGGAATCGAACCCACGACCTCCCGCACCCGAGGCGGACGCTCTATAACTCGAGTACAACTATAGTTGGTCACCTGAACTCGCTGTCGGTAGTTCGGAGTAGTATATACAGAAATTTCGTCCTGCATAGATAAGGTGGCATACCTAAAATAAGTCCCTTTATACTATTGTTCGGGAAGAATCGGTAAAATGAAGTACGAAACTGTGGCTGTTTTCCAAATTCGAAAAAGTTATTTCTTTTAAACAAATTGTTTGAAACTGAAAGCAGATCCACTGCTTAAAGACATAAAATAATGAACGTCACGCAAAATTTTATATACGAGCACATCTCTTCTTACTGATCGTAGTTTCGTAATTAAGTCCCAGAGTCACCGGGCGGCTTAGGGGCTCAAGGAAACCCCCCCCCCCTCTCCCAGCTGGCCTGATAATACAATTTCCTGATGTCTGAAATTGCCTTGATTGAGTAAATGGAAATCCCAGTCGTGAGCCCCTTACCGAAATAAAGTTAGCCAATTACAAGTCACCCAGGCCGACCCTTGCTGAGAAAGCATTAACTGTCACTTATCTACGCTGTCATTATGGCAACGGAATTGTGTCTGCTTTAATCTGAATCAGGCAAACGCCTTTAGTATTGCTGAACATACATTTTATTTTCATTTTTTTAAATTATTATCGAGCTTTAATACATATAACAAAAACGTCCCCAAGCTTGATTAGAACTCGCAACATAGCTTTGCAGCCAGTGCCATAAAATTCGTATTAATGTTACTATAAATCATGTAGAAAAATATTTTCACGATCTATATATTGAATTAGCGGGCTGTGAGTTCAAGCCCCCGCGGCTACCTACAATGGTTTTGTATGCGAGATATTTTACGGAGGATAGTACTGGTACTTCCTAAGAGCAATAATAGGTTAACTGCCCGCCTACTGCAACAACCTCAAAGCGTTGTCATTCGCCCCCCATTACAATGACAAGAGGGTCGTGGGACAGGAATCTTGTCAAAACTAAAAAAAAAAAAAAAAAAAAAAAAAATTCTTCCAAATTTCCCCCCTCAAAATGCATCTCCGTCCTCCTAGAAAAAAATATTTTCCAAGGGGATATGCCCCCCCCCCCCCCACACGCACACACTACACACCTGAAAATTACCCTAAGTGAGAATAAAACTATTTAGCCCAAAGCTTAGATTTTAATGTATAAAACATTTATCTAACTTAAAAAAAGCAACCATATTTCCCTCACATACCACTCAGATTGCATTCCCGTCTTTTATCCAGGGTAGCAAGCCCCCGGACCCCTCCCCGACCCCCATCCCCCCCCCCTTAAAAAATGTCAAACTGTCATACATTTATTATTTTTCAACTCCTGCTAGATCATATTACTTTCCCAGAGTTCCGAGTATTCAGTTTCCTCTCCTGAGTAAAAACGAAACGCAGGATTTTGATTCTACGAATTAACTTCTCTTTGATTATTCTACCCCAAATGAGGCAGTTTAGACAGTTAAATGTAAAACAAATGTCACATTGATGGTTGCCCAACAAGACTTTAAAATATAACAGCATCAAATTATGACACATGAAAGCCAAAACATTAACTAATGCAAGATACACAAGAGCATCAGTCAGTAGACAACATTGATAAACGCACTTAACATAATACAGCATACCACTTGTCAGTATGGCAAAGGCAGAATGTCACGTGTAAACATGGACTTGTAAAACGGTGAGATGCAATATTTGCCCTAATTCTGTTCTATAATTATAACATTTACTCAGTTATTTTGCAGCTAAAAGGTGTCGGGAATTTTAGCTACCAACACATCAGACCGTTTAAACATCTTATATGACCACTGATATCTAATCGATTAGCCCGACCCCAACACGATATCATTATTAAAATCAACATTTCTGAAAAAGACAAGAGGACACAATACAAATATAAAATACACATGCCACTCAAGATTACGTCAACGGAATGCACGTGTCGCTAAAAATAGCAATAAAGGGGGGGGGTATAGATGCGGAACACCAAGGGTCTAAACGGCGTGTATCTGAGTGTATTTATATGGTGGCTGATTTCTGCCATTTCGGGTTTCGGGGAGAAGTTTCGCAGCGAAATGTCGAAATCTCGGGGTGAGATCTCGGGGCGAAAAGTCGAAAACACGAAATGTAGAAGTTTCGAGGCGAGATTTCGGGGCGAAAACTCGAAATCTCGCCCCGCCACGCGAAACATATTATTTCGACTTTTCGCCCCGAAATCTCGCACCGAAATTTCGACTTTTCGTGTTTTGTCATTTCGCCAAGAAACCTCGCCACGAAATTTCGACATTTCGCGGCAAAATTTTGCCCCGCCACACGAGAAATCAATATTTCGACTTTTCGCTTGGCGCCCCGCCAGCTCACCAGGCGAGAATCCAATATGTCGCATTTCGCTGCGAAATCTCGCCCCACAACACGAAAAATCAATATTTTTGTCTTTTCGACTTTTCGCTTGGCGCCCCGCCAACCCGTCAGGCGAGAATTCAATCTTCGCATTTCGCCTTCCGGTACGCATGCGCAGACACCTTGTGCAGGCGCAGACGCTTTGCAGCGTCCAGTTAATTCTAATATTGAAAGTATTGTTATACTTATAATCTACATACATATTCAATATACAAATCCACTCTGTTTTATTTCCTTACTTTAATTCATAATATGTAAAAGGCAAAGCCTCGAAGCGAGCGCAGATTATATTGTCTTTACTTGGCATGGGTTTATTAATGCCTCTATTAGTCTCTTTTGAAAGTTCGTGCTTCTGGAGTTGTCAATGGTAATTTAAAAAAAAAGAAGTCAAAAACCAACAACAGTCAAACATTTCCAAAATTACGTTTTCAGTTGTCACGATTGAATTCAAAATAAGTCACGTGTATGGTGGACATTAAGAGATAATATCAATAAACAAAAGTTGTAATGAAGTTATGTGTTCTTCGTAACAGCACATATTGGTGTGTAAGATTTAAGATGATCCAAACGAGAACAAGAAACATCATACTCATAGTGGTCATACCTCTGGGGATACAATTGTGCAGAGCTTTGTACCCCCTTCATATAGAGAGCCTTACAATTTTATTGATACATGGCCAATTTTGTGGGTAAAAAATCTGCAGGGAATATATGGGCATGCTGTATTGTGATAATTGTCAAGTTTGAATTTTGCTTTTACAACAACTGAATGACTTTCGTAAATAGGAATGCTGAGAAGTGCATCAAACATGCATTATTTTAAGAACTGTTCTTTGTTCAGTGAATCCAATAATCGTTAACGTGAGCCGTTGCATTCCTGTTATATTGCAGAGTGTACGCAGGGTACCAAATTGCAATTGCTAATGGTCGCCTTCACTGAACGCTTGGCAGCTGTTGACTTACATAAATCGTCTGCTAGCTGAGAGTTATCGGTAGATTTATCGGGTGGTTTGGAAAAAATAGATTAAAGAAACATAAATGAAAATGGTATTAATTATTAATAGTATCTTTTTATTAAATGCATGTTTTTATTTTTTCCCTTACATTTAAGAAAAAATAACAGTTTGGAAACAAGGATCTATAAATTTTGCGAATTATTGGTGTTTTCCGGTCAAGCTACGTCACGCTCGATGTGAAAAATCGCGTTAATGTACATAGCTCGATAATACAAATATGGTCCCTGATAAGTTATAGGATCGATGGCTAGACAAACCTAGAGACCCCCATCCCCTTACCAAAAAAAAAGTCCTGCATTTTGCAGAACTTAAATGAATTAATTCAGTTAATCCCCACACTTTATGTATATATGAATACAACATCTTGGAGAGGATAAGCCATATAAACCAAACTTGTTAAAAATTGACTTCTCTGTAAGTTCGCTTCGCCCGTCTCGAGCTGCGCTCGCTATAAATAATTTAAGAAGAGAAGAATTATGTCTGGAGAAAATTAATAAATGCGCTTTAATAATATGATTCCATTTATTTTTTGCACGAATTTTATAAACAAAGGAAAAGAAAACTCAGAAAGGATAGTTGCCTGATTTCAACACCATGAACGCCATTCAATATTCCGATAACCTCCGTGTACAAAAAACCAGCAAAGAAGTTAAATCACTTTCTGTCAACCGTTAAGGCATAAATATATGTAAAGTATTTGTTTTTTTCATACCTACATATTATATAAATCATATTGGGTATACCAATACTTTTAACACCATAAACCCTCTTTTTGCTTACAACTTTTCAAACGGTCTAATCTGTGAAACGTAGTTTAATATGTAGTACATGTGTATATAACGACTTGAAAGAAAAGAACATGAGAAGTATGTAAAAGAGAGAGAGAAAAGAAAGAGGAGAGGGAAAAAAAGAAAGAATGAAAGAAAGAAAAAGAGAGCGGAGAGAGAGGGAGAGAGAATCAGAAAACATGTTTGATATTCACATCTGCGTGTGACGTAAGGTTGGAGTCGACATGACACGAACATCATTTCATAACACATGTACATGTAACGTGCAATACGTGCAACTAAAATCTTAAAATATCACAAATAAAATCTTTACAGTAATTCCCTTTGATTCAATAATGTTTTAATGATTTCGTTTCTCAATGGCTTGGTTTTCTATATTGATGAGAAACGCAATCAGATTATGAATGCAACTCTCACTAGTTCTTCGTCCATATCCCAACCTCAAGATCTAATAATTCATTTATATATAGCTCTGGGCACAAGATGTAGTAATTTGAACTGTTTTATAAAGGATACTATCACCATAAACACTTAAAGAAGAAAACATTTCTTTGATTTGTTTCGCTAACATGTGTTTACAATCATTTTGCGCATGCGTACCGGAAGGCGAAATGCGAAATATTGAATTCTCGCCTGGCGGGTCGCGAAGCGAAAAGTCGAAAAGACGAAATATTGATTTTTCGTGTTGCGGGGCGAGATTTCGCAGAGAAATGCGAAATATTTTCTCGCCTGGCGGGTTGGCGCCAAGCGAAAGTCGAAAAGAAAAAATGTTGGGACGAGATTTCGGGCGAAATGACGAAAACACGAAAAGTCGAGATTTCGGGGCGAAAAGTCGAAATATTATTTTCGCTCGGCGGGAGATTTCGACATTTCGCTGGAAACTTGCCCAAACCCGAAACACGAAATGGCAGAAAAAGCCACCATAGTATTTACGTTTCACCCCATGATTACATTATGCATAGGGAATTTTAAACTTTAAATAAACTCTCTCTCTCTCTCTCTCTCTTATACTAAGAAGCCTTCAAGCTGGTTTGCGGTGTGTCAATTTGCTAAACTAAACTATAAAAAAAAATAATAATAAAAAAATCAGAAAAAAAAAATCTCTCTCTACCCGTTTTCCGAAATTCAGTCGTAGTTCTGATTTCCGGGGGTGAAGCAAACTACCGAAACCGTTAATAATATCATTTTAATTCATCTTTTTGCAAAAATCAGAAAAAAATGATTTTTGGAAAATGGAAAAAAAATCTGCAAACACTTTTAACATTTTTACACTTCTATTTTATAAAAATCCTTTAATTGAATTTTCTCATCTTGCTTGTAAGTATTATTAAATGATATTTGATGATCGAAACAATTAAAAAAATGGATAGGTCACCGAGTTCATTAATGAGATACTAAGCAGTTTCTATGGTAACTGTATAACGCTAAACAAGGTTTAAAATCTGTTAAACATACTTATTTCATTTCAAATTAATAAACTATTTGTAAAGGAAATGTGATAGATAAAAGCAGACATCCTTTATAAGCGAAACAACGCTTTAAGCGTAGTAGTGTTAACATTGTGGCAGCTTATATCTAAAGGTTTGGATATCCGAAATATGTTATACTTTATTTGTCTGAAACATTGCGATGGTAGCGTACGTACTTAAGGGCTTTAAGGTCGCCCTGGTCCAGTGGTAACGTATTTGATTACGGATCCGAAAGTTGTGGGTTCGAAACCCGTTGGAGGCAAGAATTCTTCATAAGCTTTCAAGGCGCAAAGTACTGGTCCAACCCAGGAACCGTCGAAAGGGATTAGTAAAAGTTGAAAGGACCTGTTTCCCAATCGACGTAAACTAAATGTGTTTAAACTTTCTGAAGTCTGTTGTTTCCTATTCAAAACTTTATTGTTTCCTATTCAAAACTTTACGGTTGTTGGCCGTTTAAATAACATCAGTTGGTATGTTTGAGACAGTTGGCGCTTAGACTGCGAGTGTAGCCTACTGGTGAGGCAGCACTTTGTCTTTTCAATGGTCCCCATATCACTTGAAAGCAATCTCTCTCTCTCATTCTTTTTCTCTCTTCGATATCTATACGTCTGAACATTAAAAAAAAAAAAAAAAAAAAAAAAAAAAAACTCTATTTCTCTAATTCTTTCTTGCTCGCATGAGCGCTAATTATTCAAACTAATGTTCTGCTATCAACTGAAATGGCATTTATATTACTTTAATGGTATGTTCGAAAAGATTGATTTATTTCTACATATTAATTTCCTTATTTAATAAATGTTTAGATGTGAAATGCCACCTTAGGAAAACAAAGACTATATATAGATATATAGAGATATATAAGGGTGATTATCCCATCTCCCTGTGATTATAGAATCTCTGATATAGCTGTCAATTTGAAAGCTGATGGACCGATTAGAAAAATAAACGGAGAGAAAGTTTAAGTTCTAAGTATGGGAATATACTCGTCGGAATATGACTATGACTTGACTATTTGAGTTTACCGTCGCTTCGACAGTATTTCAGTCATATAGCGACGTCCAGCTAATTACAGGTGGAGGAAGATCCCAAATGCACGGAGGCATCCGGGTAGAACCACCGACCTACCGCAAACCAGCTGGAAGGCTTCCTCACACGAAATCCCAATGACCCTGCCGGGATTCGAACCCACGCGATGAGGGGCTGAGTGAGTGTTAAAGTCAACGACTTTACCCTCTCGGAAACGGAGGCCCCCTGGTATGCCGAATTTCCCGTCATTTCTTTGGTATTAAACCTTTAAAGGAAATGAATGCTCGATCTATCGTATTCATTCATTCATTCATTCATTCATTCATTCATTCATTCATTCATTCATTCATTCATTCATAAAATTTGTATTTGTTTATTTATTTATTTATTTATTTATTTATTTATTTATTTATTTATTTTTCATTCATTTTTCACCATGTTCCTAAATTATACTTCCATTATCATTCTATACAAACAAGCTAGAAGTCTGTCAAAATACGCTTTTATTTATTCATTTATTTATTTCTTTCTTAATTAGGCCTACTCAAGTATCAAATGTAAACAATCCAGTTGAACTATATGACGTTTATAGATGACGTCATATATTACATCAGACGCTAATATTGTCAGTTCATGTCCAGTTGTTGAAGTGTCGAGATGAATTCATCACTTCTGGATTTTTAACTTTGGAAAGAAGGTTTTTTCATCATACTTTATCAAATCGTTAGATTTTCTAATTGTTAATGTTTTTGTAAGCTATTTTATTTATAAAGGCACTGTTTTCGATGTTTTGAATCACGGTTTAGAAAGGTTTATCTAGTTTCTAACTTCGTTTACAGTTTAAGATGCTTTTATAGATCTAATCTACATGTAGACTCTATGCTGTAATTTTATTAGATAAGTTTCACTTAATATAGACATTACTCTTTCTAGACAGAATATTAAATCTTATTTCTAAATCCGGGTGTCGACAAAACAACTGCTTAATTTTGTCTTGACAGAAAAAATCTGCATCAAAACCGGAATCGAACTACATCTACATTTATTATACTTGTGGCTGATCTATGAATATCAACCGATGCTTTATTATTGAAATAAACAAATTTACACGTTATATTAGAACTATGTATAATTCATAATTCATAAACTTAGTTTATTTACAGGGAAGGCAGAATCAGGAGATATAAGTGACGGACAACAGCACCAGAAAAATAACCGACAAGCGATACAGACAACTGTCATGCATGTGAGTACTTTATCAGACAGGTGATCAACTGGTTATAATGCCCACCAGTAACCAGGGTGCCGTGGGTTCGATCCTCGACCGAGACATACCGAATTTGCAAAAAAAAAGACACTGGTATATAGCATATAAGGTAATTCGACTGTTTACCCCTCAGTCAATAAAACTGGATGGCGTATCAAACCATTTATCTACAACTTGATATCGCAATCAGGTAGAACTATATGTTTAACATCTTTCACTCTCATTTTGTCTGCAAAAGCTCAATCCATCCATTAACCTTTCTTCTATTAAACCCAAGCTTCACAGAACTTGATGTGTGTGTGTGTGTGTGTGGAGGGGGGGGGGGTTATATAGAAATTACGCTCGTCACGTCCCGCCCTACACTCATATTACATGAAGACAATGTGGGATGCCGGCGTATTAATCACTTTAAGCGATAACTCTAATTCATTTGTTTAATAATACAGAGTGCCGTCACTTCTATTTTCCTGGACTGGTCAGTGCTTTGCCTTTTCCACGATTCATGATATTAACGGGTTTCGAACTCACGAACTTTGGATCTGCAATTGGGTATGTTACCATAGTTACCATGTTAGCATCATAACCCTGATATATCTGATAAAACGTTTTACTTATTAAAGATAACATGACATGAAATCTCTGACAGTATTTGAATTTTAATTTCACTGGAGAAAATGTTATTGTGTCAAAATTTGAAAATTGTTCAATTAGTTAACACATAAATCTCTAAGACACATTTTTTAAATACTGTTATAACCCTGGCATTTTTAGATTAATGATTCGTTTAATTTAATACATTTTTGCAATTGTACTTCATACTTTTTTTTGATATTTCTTATGAGAAATTTGTTTACTTTTAGAAACTAATCAATGTTTTATTTTTCCAATTACAGGTACTGCGTGTTTGGACGTGTCCCAACTGACCGAATATTAACAGTTGACCATCTTCCCCCAACACAACACAATGAGTTCTGCCCAGAAATTATATGAAGACTGTGAGTCTCTCGTTTGTCACCCATGTAATGTTGACGGAAAAACAAAGAGGGTACACGGGTTTTGTGACACGTGTAAGCATCACTTATGCTTGAGTTGTTTTAATAGTCATCGTGTTCCCTTGGTGTTGAGGGACCATGTGATGCTAGATGAAAATTCAATGCCAAAAGAAAAAGTGGTACCACGTGACCCTTTGAATGAGCAGTGCGAGAAACATGGCCGCCTATTAGAGTTTTACTGTAAGAAACACAATGATATTCTCTGCTCGGTGTGTGTCACTTTAATACATGGAAATTGTGGTGTAAGTTTTATTCCCGACGAGTCGGAGGATGTCGGCAACAGTCAGGATTTCTCATGTCTACGTGACAACGTGTTGAAATTGATTGAGAGAGTTAAGAGAAACAAAAAAGTAACCGACGGAAACAAAATTAACATTGAACAAATTAAAGAAGACACGAAGGCACAGGTTAGGCACTTGAAGGAGGAATTTGTAAAATTCTTTGAGAGACTGGAACTATCCTTAAATCTAGAAATTGATCAAATAGCCGAAACGGACCTGTCAAGGATGGACGAGATCTCCAAGAGTTGTGTTACCATGGAAACTGACCTGGAGAATATGACGGAAGAACTGGACGAGAAATTAAGCAGGAAACAAAACAACAAACTTTTTGTCGCTATGAAAAAAACAGAGAAGAAAATGGCGGATTTTCTGTCTAAAATTGAAACAATAGATTCAAAGAACGGGGTCACGTGGTACAGATTTAAGCCGTCTGAGGAACTATTGTACGTAAATTTGTCGGTAAAGGCTCTCGGGGAGCTGCACGTGCGGCGCCATAACTACAAGGTGAAAGCGACCCATGTCAGGAAAATGAACGTAAGAGAGAATTCAGACAAGGAGACATGGGTCACAGGTCTCGTGGTCATACCACGTGACATTATGGTCGTCTGTGACAGGAACAACAGTTCAGTAAAACTTGTCGACACAAAACAGAACATCGTCACATCTCAGGTCCGCCTCCCCTCCAATCCCTGGGACACGGCGCTCGTGCCTCCTGACGTCACCGAGGAATCAACAACATATGACCTCATTGTTACCCTGCCTTATGTCAGGAAACTCCGCTACGTCCGAGTGAACGGTGACCAGATCACGGACACGGACAAGGACATCTCTGTAGAAGGTCGGTGTCGGGGAATCCAGGTCACTCAGGACAGGAAACTCGCGGTGAGTTATGACCTCCCGGGGAAAGTTGAGATTCTGGACCTGAACGGACAAGTCCTGAGGAGACTCGAGACAGATCATGGCGGAGCTGAACTGTTTGTTGAACCATGGTACCTCGCGGTCAGTCCTGGATCCGGGATCTTATATGTTTCTGACAGTGGGAACAAAACGCTGACCAGTATAAGTACACGTGACTGGTCAGTGATGACCAAGTCGGAGGGACTGGTCTATCCCCAATGTGTTACAGTGGACAGGGCGGGGTCAGTGTTAGTCTGTTGTTGTGATAGAACCGTCCATCTTGTGGCCGCTACAGGTGACCGGTCCACACAGATCCTGGGGAAGGAAGACGGTTTGTGTGAGAGGCCCCGGGCCATCGGCCTCAGTCCCGAGGGAGACCGAATGTACGTGAGCGGTGACGGGAGTGATCACGTGCAGGAATTCCAGCTGACGGAGAGCGACAACTGAAGGTAAGAATTTACTTCTTTTTTATCACAGCCGCCATTTTGAATTCGCTTTCTTTCTTTCTTTCTTTCTTTCTTTAAGCGCGCTAATTGTTATCTTTGATTTATTATTCTATTATTTATTTATTCTAAATCGCGGTAAATCTATTTGTTGGATGATTTCACAATCTCAATTTATTTTTCTCTCAGCTGCCATTTTGATTTTCTTGATTTTGATTTTTTTTTCAACAATTATGTAATCTTCCAGCATTTATTCATTTAAATATATATATTTATGTATTCTTGATCAATTTATTTGTTGGATATGTTCAAAATAGCATTTTTCGGTTACTCATTATCCACCATTTTGATTTTGTTTCATTTTTTCATTCCTTAAAGAATTAATATTATCTTCAGGATTACATTTATTCTTTTTTATGATAGTATATTTATTTATCACTCACCGTTCCTTGTTTATATAGACTTTATTTATGCCTTTCATTTTTATTGATATGGATTTTTCTTTTTTCTTTAATCGAGATCAATGAGCGATGTATTATCTGTCTCAAGCAGACAAAGTCTCCATGTATACGGCATGATACTGCAGTGTGGCAGTCTCCAAATGACTGAAATTGCGTTGGTGGGACGTTAAACCAAATAAGTAAAGAAACAAACATTTATTTGTTTATTTATTATAGATCTAGTTGCGTGATAATAATTTTCAATGTGTTTATTTTTCAACACGGCATTCCATTGATATATAGAGGATTTTTGTTTGTTTGGAATGAAATATATATATTATGCTAACTGCTGCGAAATACCCATTATACACCCTATGCTAACTAATCTGTTCTATTGATTTTTTTTTCACTTCTCCTTCAATGTTCTGTTTTTTGTTGTTTTCTGTCATTTGTTAAACAATTTTTAAAAATCAACATCAACAGTTTATTTAATTTTTGAATATTCATTTTTTTGGTTTTATTTTTTTTATTTTTTAAACAATGAAAAGTATATCCGATCATCAAAACTATCTAATTTTTATTTTTTTTTGATCTAATCGGTATTTATTTCATACCTTTTTTTACAATAACATACTTTTTCTAAAAAAATGCTTAGATTTTGTTCTTTTCCTTTTTTTCCTCATTAAGATGTTTTTTGTGCTTATGATGATAATTATGATGCTTGTGTCAAAGCATATTTTGTGAAAAATATTAGTGCCTAACGCTATGATGATTTTAAAAAAAATTTTTTGTAACTTTAGATATTTACTTAATGTTAAATTTCTTTGTTTCGTTCATAATACTGATTTTATCTGCTAACAGGGAGATGGCCTGCTAGAAATGTCGCCAGGAGAACGATACAAGGTAGGAAACATTCTTAAATACTATTAACATTAGTGTTCATAACAGTATTTGTTGTATTGTAGTTTTATTGTGGTATTGATGGACGTTATTGTATTAAGAAAACCTATTGTGGTGACGATGGCAGTAGTAGTAGAATTATTTATAGTTGCTGTTGTATAGTATTTACTGTAGTATTGATGGTAGTAGTAGGAATGGTAGTAGTACTAGTAGCAGCAGTAGTGATAATGATGATAGTGGTAGTAGAAGTAGAGTAGTAGTGTGGTGGTGATTGTGGTGGTGATAGTAGCAGTAGGGTAGGAGCAGTGAAGTGGTAGAGTCGTAGCAGCAGAAGTGATAATGGTAGTGTTAGAAGTAGTAGTAGTAGTAGCAGCAGTAGTGATAATGGTTGTGGTAGAAGTAGTAAAAGTAGTAGCAGCAGTAGTGATAATGAAAGTAGTAGTAGTAGTGTGGTGTTGATTGTGGTAGTGGTAATAGTAGTAGCAGCAGTAGTTATAATTGTAGTGGTAGAAGTAGTAGTAGTAGCAGCAGTAGTGATAATGGTAGTGGTAGAAGTAGTAGTATTAGTAGCAGCAGTATTGATAATGGTAGCAGTAGTAGTTGTAGTGTGGTGTCGATTGTGGTAGCACTAGTGGTAATAGTAGCAGCAGTAGAGATGATGGTATTAGTAGTAGCAGTAGTAGTGTGGTGTTGATTGCTGTAGTGCAGTAGTAGTAGTAGAAGAAGCAACAGTAAAGATAAGTAATAGAGGAAGTAGAAGTAATAGTATCAGTATCAGTTATAGTGAGAATACTGGTCATGGTAGTAGTAGTAGTAGTAGTACTGGTCATGGTAGTAGTAGTAGTAGTACTGGTTAGTAGTAGTAGTAGTACTGGTGATGGTAGTAGTAGTACTAGTCATGGTCATGGTGCAGTAGAAGTGGTGATGGTAGTGGTAGTAGAAGTAGTGGTGATGGTAGTAGTAGCAGTAGTACAGGTGATGGTAGTAGTAGTAGTAGAAGAAGTAGTAGTTGTGATGGTAGTAGTATTAGGTTGTGACGGTTGTAGTAGTAGCAGTAGTAGTGGTGATGGTAGTAGTAGTAGCAGTAGTAGTGGTGATGGTAGTGGTAGTAGCTGTAGTACTGGTGATGGTAGTAGTATTAGGTTGTGACGGTAGTAGTAGAAGCAGTAGTAATGGTGATATTAGCAGCAGCTACAGTACTAGTAGTAGTAAATGAAATGTTAAAGTTAGTGTTGTGTTTAAGGTTTTGGTGGTAGGTAGTAGTAGTAGTAGTATCAGCAGTAGAAAAGGAAATGTTATATTTAGTTTGGTGTTAGCAGCAGTTGCTGCAGTAGTAGTAGTAGAATTAGTAGTAGTAGTAGAAATAGAAAATGAAATGTTATAAATAGTGTTTTGTTTAAGGTTTTGTTGGTAATACATGTAATAGTAGCAGCATTAGAAAATGAAATGTTTTAGTATTGTGTTGATGGTTGCGGTGGTGGTAGTAGTGGTAGTAGTAATAGTAGTAGAACATAAAATGTTATACATGCAAATAGAGTGAGTTAATGATTGTGACAGTAGTAGTAATTGTAGGAAATAAAATTTTATAATAAGTGTGTGTTTATGGTAGTAGTAGCAGTAGTAGTAGTACCAGTAGAAGAGAGGTGGGTGAAAACAGTAGTAGCAGCAGTTAGAGCTGAAAATGAATGGTTATATTTTGTTTATGTGAATTGGGGGGTGAGTAGTAGTAGATGTAGTAGTAGTAGTAGTAGAAATGTTATAGGGAGTGTATGTTAATGTTTGTGACGGTGGTAGTAGAAGCAGCAGAAGTGGTAGCAGCAATGACAGCAGGAAATGTTGAAGCAGTGGAAGTAGAAGAAGTAGCATCAGCACCAAAGTTATCGTAGTAGAGTTGGTAGTGGCAGTGTAGTAGTAGATGTTGTAGAAGCAGCAATAATGCGGGGATTAGAAATATGTAGGATGTGAGTAGTATATATGGAACAGAAGCTGTAGTAGTATTGGTAGTGAATGTGGTAGTAGTATATATGAAACAGCAGCTGTAGTAGTATTGGTAGTGAATGTGGTAGTAGTATATATGAAACAGAAGCTGTAGTAGTATTAGTAGTGATGATTATTATTATGATAATTTCTTTATATTTACTTAAGTTTTTTATTTTGCAAAAAATACGTACTTTACCTAAATATATATATCTGTTAAATAGTAGTATAAGAAAAAAGTGACACAAGTATGATGTTGTTACATGCAGCATCTTAAGACTGTGACTATGTTCTCTGTTTCCTGTTTTTCAGACGGCGAATACAAATTACGCACTCGACGAAACAAGACAACTTCTGGTGACCTGGTGGGACTTATTGCAGTTTTATCCGTTTTATTTCTATGAACAAAATATGTGAATAAAACGAGAAACCGCGATCAGGGATGACATGCTAAGAGCTTTTGACATTGTGTTTTTTTTTTGCGGTGTATGATAAAATTTACACAAAATTAGTGCCATTTGAATTATTCAGGACACATCATTTTAATTGGAAAGCCTATTGTTGAATTCATATTAGTCTTCTTAAGACGTCAAGATGAGATTTCTTATATTGTTGTGTGTTTGGAATAATGTACGTGTATGGCGTTCATGTAAACATGTAACTAAGGTATTTGTTGTAACAGTATTAAGATTTTTCTATAAAGATATATAAAATGAATCATTAAATAGTCTGTTGGAAATATATTGTACATACTTGAATATAATCTGCATATATGCTTTTGTTGTTATATGACATTGTAATCTAAATTTTAGGGAGTTTGCTATGTGCCTAGTCACTAACCATAGACAAAATACGTAATCTTAATCAGTTGATTCTTCTGAACTTATCCGGATGACGAAATGTTATCATTACATTAAAATGGAGTGAAGTTTACAAAAAAACAATGTACTTATATTTGGGAATTCGTATATACTTTACTGATTATAGATGTGTATTTTTATTACATTGGTATATTGTATGTAAACGAATAAATATATATTACTAAACAACGTCTTGTTATACTTTAAACTGTCATGCCGAATAACAATGTAGTAAACTGTGTTTATATGTAATTAAGTCTTGGTGGGTAATGCAAGATTGAAGAGAGAGAGAGAATGAGAGAGAGAGAGAGAGAGAGAGAGAGAGATGTGCGCAATTGTAATGACCGATAAGAATGAAACATTATTTGAGCTATCAACTGTGGCAAGAGACATAATTCCACATTTCTGGACAGTCGGCCAAATTTTTCATAAACGTTACATAGAATCGAACCCGATTTTAAATGGTGAGAAATTGAATGTTACCGTCATGCTTCATATGTACTCGTTCATGATTAACAAGTTCGTTATTAGGAAATATTGATGTTTTAATGTCTACTTTACAGTTGAAAGGAGTTAACGACGGAAAAAATCTAATCTTGATTTCGAACACTAATAAACTAAAAATAGTTTTCAGTCGCCTTCATTCAAAACATCTTCTATTCAAGTTTACAAATACATTACACCCATGCATTTTCTCAAGCACCCTAAACAATCGTTCATTTAAGTTTTAACAACAAAATAATCGTATAAAATACAACTGTAAAGTACTTAAATTTGTTTCAATGAGAACAACTAGTATGTTAACATCCATATTTCATGCACATAGTAATCTATAAGGTGATGTAATCAACTTAAAACTCATTCACAACTCTCGGACAAGGGGAGATAACCATTGTATACCATGTATTTTAGTGATAAATTAACATAAACATATATTCCACTTTTGATACAGCGTTTTCTTTTAAATATATGTACACAAAGCCCGGAAGTGGTATAGATTTATGACCATGCGAAGAATGACTGGCGATCATTTTATTATCTACTGGTTATGTATACTAACTTCAGGTCCATGTGCTTCCCTGCATTATTCCGCCGTAGACATTTGACCTGATGCAACACCTAGTCACTTTATAATGCCCAGGCCAACCATTCATGTTAATATATAGTACTGCTACATTATGATATCACTCCTTAGACATGTGGACTGATACCACGACTAGTCACGTTATCTTGATCGGTCCAAGCAGTCCTGGAACTACCCATATATGACATAGTGCTGCTACATTACGATATCACTCCTTAAACATGTGGACTGATACCACGACTAGTCACATTATCCTGACCGAGCTAACTAGTCCTGGAACTATCCGTATGTTATATAGTACTATATACAGTATGGGCAGTATTCAGGAATGATGATTAATTCGATGTGTTGCTATAAGAACAATCAGGAGGAAATAGTATAAATTAATGAGTCCTGCTTCTCAATCAAAGGAAATAAATTAATTTTAGTCATATAACCCTCTTCTATGGTCTGTTTGTTACGAACGCCAGATAGTGTCAATTAGAATTAGGATAACATTAAAAAATATTATTAAAAAAAATCCCCCGCCATACGCAGTGTATGACTTTATTCCATAATACCTCCTCCATAACAGGTATAAATCTGCATTTTTTGTATGCAAATTAAGGAGCTGTAAATATGTTAGCGCCTAAAAAAAGAAAACAGGGTTGGGTGCAAACAGTATTAGAAGCACCAAAAACTGCCTCGTTAATGCATGATTTGAACCTGCCACCTCTTGTATGCCAGTCCATTTCTCTACCGAATGCGCCATACAGGTTATGCACGTGCAACTGTGTATGTAGTTTATGTTACATTGCAAGTTGCATATTGTTGACATAGATTATGATTTAGTTTTGAATGGTTTTAAAAGCCGCTTATTATGTTATTCAGATTGAACTTATATCTCATAAGGAAGTAGTCGTCATTATCTTACAAACCTTCCGCATGTTTGTCTTACATTTAAGAGATAGTTATCTCGTAATTATGAGACACTATCACATGAACACGAGATACTTTATCTTTATTATGAGACACTATTACATGAAAACGAGATACTTTATTTTTATTAAGAGATATTTAAAATGATATTTTTCTTGGCACGAGTCGGCTGTGGTAGTTTGTTAAGTTTTTCAACCTCTATTTTCAAATCGGATTTTTTTTTTCATATTTAAATTCGGAAGTATTTCTGCATCAAATGAATAATGAAAGAAATTAATTACTAGTAGAACTATAGACAGTTTTAATGAGACTTTAGTTTAACCAAATAAAATAAAATAAATGGACAGTGATTAAACATGCAACAAACACGTTTACCATTGTCGCCGCGTTGGTTAGAATCCCGGCAGGGTCATTCGGATTTTCATGT
>CM037791.1:38834249-38857904 GCA_021229015.1 Solen grandis
CCTCTCCCCCGCCCATCCCACCCCTAGGCGAGACGTTTGCACAACATGAAATTTATTACCGGTATACCATCGACCCCCACCCCAAACCTCCACCCCATGGCGAGCCTTGTACACCACATGAAATTTATTACCTGTAAACCCCCAATCCCACCACCAGCCGAGACGTGTACACAATATGAAATATATTACCGGTATACCATCAACCCCACCCAACCCCAGGCGAGACGTGAACTCAACATGAAATTTGTTACAGGTATACCATCAACCCCCCACCCCCCAAGCCGAGACTATACACAACATGAATTTATTACCGATACTAACATGACTAAAATTTAATTAATTTGATTATATCTTTTTATTCTATTCTTAACTATATTATTTAAAATAACATTTCAAAATTAAATATTTAACATAGAAAAATATATTCCGATGAGGGACCTCCATGGCAAGAGGGTAAAGTCTCTGACTTTAGCATTCACCCAGACCCTCATCACGTGGGTTCGAATCCCGGCAGGGTCATTTGGATTTTCATGTGAGGAAGCCTGCTAGCTAGGTCGGTCGGTGGTTCTACCCGGATGCCTCCGCGCATTTGGGATCTTCCTCCACCTGTAATTAGCTGGACGTCGCTTTATGACTGAAATACTGCCGAAGCGACGGTAAACTCAAATAGTCAAGTCATAGTCATATTTCGACGAGTATATTCCCATACCTAGAACTTAAACTTTCTCTCCGTTTATTTTTCTAATCGGTCCATCAGCTTGCAAATTGACAGCGATATCAGAGATTCTTTAATCACAGGGAGATGGAATAATCACCCTTATATATCTCTATATATCTATATATAATGTGTATTTTCCTAAGGTGGCATTTTACATCTAAACATCTACTTATAACAATTAAATAAGAAAAAATTAATATGTAAAAATAAATCAGTCTTTTCGAACATACCATTAAATTAATATAAATAATATAAATATAAATGCCATTTCAGTTGAAAGGAGATCTAGATAATATTTATGTGATTAGCATTAGTTTGAATAATTAGCGCCCATGCGAGCAAGAAAGAATTAGAGAAATAGAGTTTTTTTTTGTATTTGTTTTTTTTTAATGTTCAAACTTAGACATCGAAGAGAGAAAAAGAATGAGAGAGATTGCTTTCAAGTGATATGGGGACCATTGAAAAGACAAAGTTATGCCTCACCAATAGGCTACACTCGCAGTCTAGGCGCCAAATGTCTCAAACATAACAACTGATATAATTTAAACGGCCAACAACCTCCCGTTCCGGCGAATGGAATCCTAGTATAAGAAAGAGAGAGAGAATAAAGTTTCGAATTGGAAACAACAGATCTCAGAAAGTTTAAACACATTTAGTTTTCGTCGATTGGGAAACAGTTTCTTTCAACTTATACTAATCCCCTCGACGGTTCCTGGGTTGGACCAGTACTTTGCGCCTTGAAAGCTCATGAAGAAATCTTGCTTCCAACGGGGTTCCAACCCACAACTTTCGGATCCGTAATCAGATACGTTACCACTGGACCACGGCGACCTTAAAGCCCTTAAGTATGTACGCTAGTATTGCAATGTTTCAGACAAATAAAGTATATAAAGAATACTAGGTTAGTGTTGGATAAAGATAAGTTTATCCTCCGAGGCCAAGAAAATATAAACCTCGAGCCTTGGCGAGCGGTTTATTTTTCTTTGCCGAGCAGGATAAAATTATCTTTATCCAACACTAACCTAGTATTCTATTTATCCTATCATACTAACTAATATTTCTGATTATTTTAAATTAAAAAAAAAAGGATTCTCCCAACTATCTACACTTTGGTAGTCTTCCGCGTGTGTAAGCCAACGAACCGCTCTTCGTACCCTCCTAAGTAGTCCCAGGATTTAAAAAAAAAGATTATAACAATTTATGCACTTTTCGAAATATTTTATCAAGCATATACGTTTTTCAACTTTCAAATACTCAAAAAAAGAAAGAAATATATTTAAAAAGAATAAAATGTAACACGGTTGATCAGTCTACACATTTTTAACACATGTGAGTCGAAACATACTGTACACATCTCGACAGTATTCAAAATATCATTGGAACTATTAAACAAAACATGAATCGTCTCTGTGTGTGTAGTTATGGTTGTGGCTCAGACTTAGTTGTGTACATGGAAATGATGTATGTTAAATGTCGACCCATAAAATTGGGATGTTAGTGAATTGTTGCTGAGCATGTTGTGTGGTGGTGGGTGGGGTATTGGTGGCATACTGCTTGTGGATATAGGTATTTGTGCAGGAGGACAGGAGACAGGAGTTTCAGTGGATTGGGTGCTTGATACAGTTACCGTATTTGTTATGTAATCAGACATATTGTTGGCCTATCTGACTGAAACAGACAACATTTATCTGCAGAGCTGCTGGTATGTTTTTTTTTGTGTGTGTATTTTGAAATGTAAAATATCAAAATAAATTAAAAAACATCATTAAAGTTTTTTGTTTGTTTATTTAATAAAATTTGACATTTATTCATGACAGCAGCATTTATCCCCCTTTTATTTCTACCAGTAAAATCGTAACATAAACTCTTTCTGCACTTCTTGAACTTTGAACTCAAGAAAGTAGTTCCGATGACGTCAGAGTATATAAAATTTCACGAATGAGTATAAAGCTAAGTTTATTCGATAGGCAGTTTATACCACGATGTGAGTCTGATGATAGGATAAAACATATTTCGGATATCCAAACCTTTAGATATAAGCTGCCACAATGTTAACACTACTACGCTTCAAGCGTTGTTTCGATTATAAAGTTTGTATCTACCATATTTCCTTTAAAAACAGTTTATTAATTTGAAATGAAATGAGCATGTTTAACAGATTTTAAACCTTGTTTAGCGTTATACAGTTACCATAGAAACTGTTTAGTATCTCATTAATGAACTCGGTGACCTATCCATTTTTTAATTGTTTCGATCATCAAATATCATTTAATATTACTTACAAGCAAGATGAGAAAATTCAATTAAAGGATTTTTATAAAAAAGGAGTGTAAAAATGTTAAAAGTGTTTGCAGATTGTTTTTTCCATTTTCCAGAAATCATTTTTTTTTTCTGATTTTTGCAAAAAGTTGAATTAAAATTGATATTATTAACGGATTCGGTAGTTTGCTTCACCCCCGTAAATCAGAACTACGACCTTCTGTTACTGAATTTCGGAAAACGGGTAGAGAGAGAGAGAGAGAGAGAGAGAGTGATTTATTGTTGTTGTTTTTTCCTTATTTTTTTTTAAATTAATTTATTGACCCACCGCAAACCATCACCGCAAACCATCTTGAAGGCTTCTTAGTACAAGAGAGAGAGAGAGAGAGAGAGAATTTATTTTAAAGTTTTCAATGGGAAACAAAAACCTCTGAAAATTCCTTATGCATAACCATGAGGATGAAATGTAAATACACTCAGATACACGCCGTTTAAACCCTCAGTGTTCCGCATCTATACCCTCATCCCGCTTTATTGCTATTTTTAGCGACACGTGCATTCCGTTGACGTAATCTTGAGTGGCATGTGTATTTTATATTTGTTTTGTGTCCTCTTGTCTTTTTCAAAAATGTTGATTTTAATAACGATATCGTGTAGGGGTCCGGCTAATCGATTAGATATCAATGGTCATATAAGATGTTTAAACGGTCTGATGTGTTGTGAGCTAAAATTCCCGACATCTTTTAGCTGCAAAATAACTGAGTAAAGGAAAACAATATGTTATAATTATGGAACAGAATTAGGCCAAAAATTACATCTCACCGTTTTACAAGTCCATGTTTACACGTGACATTCCGCCTTTGCCATACTGACAAGTGGTATGCTGTATTATGTTGAGTGCGTTTATCAATGCTGTCTACTGACTGATGCTCTTGTGTATCTTTATATTTTAAAGTCTTGTTGAGCAACCATCAATGTGACATTTGTTTTACATTTAACTTTCAAAACTGCCTCATTTGGGGCAGAATAATCAAAGAGAAGTTAATTCGTATATTCAAAATCCTGCGTTTCGTTTTTACTCAGGAGAGGAAACTGAATACTCGAAACTCTGGGAAAGTAATATGATCTAGCAGGAGTTGAAATAAAATAAATGTATGACAATTTGACATTTTTAAGGGAGGGGGTTCGGGGAGGGGGTCCTGGGGCTTGCTACCCTGGATATAAGACGGGGATGCAATCCGAGTGTTATGTGAGGAAAATATGGTTGCTTTTTTAAGTTAGATAAATGTTTTATATATTAAAATCTAAGCTTTGGGCTAAATAGTTTGATTCTCACTTAGGGTAAGTTTTTAGGTCTGTGTGTGTCTGCATATCCCCTTGGAAAATATATTTTCTAGAATGACGGAGATGCATTTTGAGGGGCATCTGGGGGAATTTGGGGGAAATTTGGTAGATTTTAGTTTTGACAAGATTCCTGTCCCACGACCCTCTTGTCATTTTAATGGGGGCGAATGACAACGCTTGGAGGTTGTTGCAGTAGGCGGGCCTATTTAACCTATTACTGTTCTTAGGAAGTACCAGTACTATCCTCTGTAAAATATCTCGCATACAAAACCATGGTAGGTAGCCGCGGGGGCTTGAACTCACAGCCCGCTTATTCAATATATAGATCGTGAAAATATTTTTCTACATGATTTATAGTGACATTAATACGAATTTTATGGCACTGGCTGCAAAGCTATGTTGCGAGTTCTAATCAAGCTTGGGGACGTTTTTGTTATATGTATTAAAATTTGATAATAATTTAAAGAAAAATAAAATAAAATGTATGTTCAGCAATACTAAAGGCGTTTGCCTGATTCAGATTAAAGCAGACACAATTCCGTTGCTATAATGGCAGCGTAGATAAGTGACAGTTAATGCTCTCTCAGCAAGGGTCGGCCTTGGTGACTGGTAATTGGCTAACTTTATTTCAGTAAGGGGCTCACGACTGGGATTTCCATTTACTCAATCAAGGAAATTTCATTCATCAGGAAATTGTATTATTAGGCCAGCTTGTGTGTGTGTGTGTGGGGGGGGGGGGGTGCTTGAGCCCCCTAAGCCGCCCGGTGACTCTGCTCGTATATAAAATTTTGCGTGACGTTCATTATTTTTAAATATTCAAGACATCTTTGTAAGCCTTTGCTCATAAAAACAGAATGCACCTTTGCAGACCATTAAAGTAAACAAGTTCGCGGGGGAGTTTCCCCGGATCCCACTCCCTCCCCCCCCCCTCCCCCAACCCCTCCACCAGCGGCTTGGAAAAGTGACAATTAAGCAGCGTTTTTAATATGCGGCCCCCCCTTTCCAAACATGATTTCCTGGATCCTTCTTTGGACACGTGTCATGATACAACACCACTCATGTTATACCGACACCGGACCAACCTATACTTGTACTACCTTTTTATGTTGAACATCGATCTATTAGATCTACAATTTTAAAGACATTTCTATGTAGCGGTCGATCCCACGACCTAACGCATCCGAGGCAGGCGCTTTTATTCCTCGGCCAACTTGGACAGTGTTCTCGGGAAGAAGTTGTATACAGATCAGGCATTTGACCGAGGTTGGCGGGGATTTTAGTGATAATCGTTAACTGAATCGATCTGATAGAATTTTGGCACTTACCGGAAAAAAAGAGAGAGGTCAAACAGGTCCAGTGAGGTATTCAACAGACGATCGTTACTTTCACTAATTTCTGAAAACATTAAAAAAACAAAACATTATTAGTATATCTATTACATTAAATGTGAAAGAAAGAACTTTGGTCACCATGCTTATAAACTTTCTATATCCTCGAGTGCCCAAACTGCGCCCCCTTAAGATTTAATTAGGAAATGCAACATAAATAAAATAGATAGAATAAAAACTGTTCACGTACCAATTAATTCTATCAAATTCACATTGATACCCCCCAAAATAATTCTTTTATAAATAATTATTCACTCGAAAATAACATTTAATACATTACGAGTCAAATATTATGCCATCATTTTGCGTGGTCCTAACTCCGCCCCCTAGGTGACGTCATAGCAGTTGCGAATTGTACACATATGACTTACATTTATAAATATGTAAACACAGCAGATGGAATTTCTGAGATACTTTTATTTTAAAAATTTCAGTGTAAAAGGACCATTCTGCGTGGAAATCATTTTGTATTAAGAAAAAACAAATAAAAAGAGTGGAGCGAGATAAAATTTGCAATATTTATCAGTTTGAATCAAAATTTAGTAAAAAAATCATCTGAGTTTATTTACAGAAACATCGTAAAAAAAATATCACAGTCGCTTGAGCGTGTGATAAAATCTAGCGAGACTACAATAAAAAAAGGAAGGTGGCGGAGTCAGGACAGGGGCGCAGTTAGGACCTCCGACGATACGTGTTTCTGGACGCTTGTTGCCAAACCTTGCTCATCAAACACATGAATAGACCATTTCACTAGAGGATCGGCAATGTCCGGTATATTTCGCTAATTCAGATTAACCAATCAGTGACTGGGGGGGGGGGGATCTCAAAATTTAATTAATTTAATTTAATTTAATTTTTATTTTCCATTGAACAAAGTGTGAACTTTTACACCGGCATGTAGATTTGGTGTTCGCGAAGTACTCGTTGTTTTACGTATGTTTACATCTCATTTCCGAATGAAATGGTCTATAACGCGTATGCGTTGCAGTTTCTGTTTCATTTAATTATTTTAAATCTGCTTCTACAAACGTCCCGCAGCAGTTACTTCCCTTGGTAAGTGCAGAAACCACTGTCATCACGAGAATATTCGGCTGATCTAGGACGGATGTGTTTCCTTTTTCTTTTATTTCAAATTCGAGTATTCTATTTCAGTCAATTGTATTTCATTTAAATAACATTCATAATACTGGAATATGTGTATAATAAAAATAATAAGAGTATTTCATACAATACAATAACGTTACAACATTTCTTTATTGTCGCAAAAATACCTTATATTTTATATGTAAACACAAGCTATATATAGCTTTTGACCGAAATAGAAAGGAAATATAAGGAGAGTTGTTATACTGTCAAATCGTAACGTGAGTTATTTAGTGGCAGTGGATAAAATGACGTTATGATGCGTAATAAAATACGAACGTTCAAAATGGGATTACTCAGAATCTAGAACTACCCTCAATTTATTTTTCTAAAAGTTCATCAGCGAGCAAATTAGCAACTTTAATTTTGTCATAGAACGGGTGGGGGAAACAGCATGTCATACCTTATTCTATCATATGACATTGTTCTCAAACATTTGTTTCCGGTTTCGTATAACCATCATATTTTGTCTCATATTTAACACGTTACATATAACTTTTAGACCGAATTACATCACTCTGCACGTGTATATGTATAAACTTGTATAATGTGTTGAACTCGAACAGCTGGATTAAATGTGTTTGATTCATTATTCATATGATGTTGAAAATGTATAAGGAATGACAGCCCAGCAAAAATTAGAATATTGGTGATTATATTGAGACAGGGGTGCGGAAATGCTATGCCCGACTTGTCCGACACGGGTAAATTTACTGCCGGACAAGTAACTATCTAAGCTTTCATTTTAAACTGATCTAAATATGTAATTTCAATCTATGATAACAATATCGTCAGAAAAACGTTAACATCCAAATGATGTCATCTTGGAAAGTATCCAGTATCAACTCACTGCAGACGGAAGCGCTCGATACGCTTGTACTGAAATAGTGTCCTGGCTTTCGTATTTATTTGTTAAATATCAAGTTGCTTGACAAAGGCATGAGTAAAATATCGTATATTTGCTTTTAAGGGTTCTGAAAACGTATACGGTCTAGTATAAAGCAAGACAGCAGCATTCAAACGGTATTTTTACATACAACTTAACTAGCTGAATCACACGGAGGAAATCGAGCGCGTTAGTTGTACTTCGTAAGCGGCGATGTTTCTGTTTTTCTCATTTTAAATGGATCGATTTGTAATTAGAAGCAGTAAGTCTGGTCAAGCACAGAACAGCAATAGCCAAAATAAAAGTAAATAAATCTAAGGCAGAAAGAGATCATGAATAGGACAAATGAAAAATACAAGCGATCCTTTCAAACAAAATGGCTAATGCAGACGACAAGGATGCAATTTTCTGTACGGTTTGTAGGCAGCTGAGCTTCCCTAACTTGCTGATCAATCTTCAGCATTGTTCATCGAAAGGAATGATACCCTTATTACACATCAGCTAAACATATAGCGTGTTTATCAAAAGTTGAGATGAGATTCAAAACCCAAAACTATGACTTGAACTAATGGCAAACCTTTGCTAAAGTTGAACGCGCGTAGGTTGTCAGATATGCTCGGCTCTTTAAAACGGCCTATGCTATTGCCAAACACATCTGGCCCTTTTCTGATTTCTCATTTTTATGTTTAAACCAAGAAAAAAGGTGTTAAACTTGGCAGGCACCATCGTGGAAGGGATACATGTACTGACTTTTAGGGTAAAAATCAATTTAAACACAATTTTGTTGGGACAAGTGAACATTGCTGGTGGACAAGTAGATTTTTTCAGTATACTTGTCCGGGGACAAGTAGAAAATTTGGAGATTTCCACAACCGTATCAAATTGAGGTATCGCATGACACAAATCGTAGGAATTTGAAAAGAAAAATGCAGCTTATGGGCTATGTTTGAGATAAATATGCAGCCTGACTTGGTCCCAAACCCGTATTCTTTCACTAACAAGGTAAATGTTTTACAGACGGATATACCCAACCTATTGCACAATTAATATACCTTGACATAATAGTTGTTGATATGTGTAATGTCTTAATAGTCTGTGAAGTGCACCATACTCTCCCTTTGTGTATATGATTTCGATTTACCAGAGATTTACCTTTCAAATACCGTTTAAGGTTTAGAGTGTATGTCCTACAACATATTAATGGTGAATAATTCTGCAATTTGATCGCTTTATACAAATATACTCGGTACGTTATGCATATAAGTTATGTTTTCTTCTGATATATTTTGTATTTCATTATAACTGAATTATATGTTCAATGTTTTATTGTCAGAAGCAAGGACTATGACATGGCTCAAATGAACTAGAACGAGACGAGCGGAGTACCTGGTTAAACAGTGTTTCATGTTTATAAATCCCACCCGAACACACAATGTCATTTATTGGCTTGCAAGAATGGATATATTTCATTTCTCTCAGACTGACCCGGAAGTGGGGCGTCTCATAATGGTGGTATCGGAGCATAAAGATATTTTGGAATTACACATTTCTGTATGCAATAAAGAACGTCTGGTGAAAACTTAGAGCAGGATTTCCAAATAAAATAGGTTTCGTTACATGATTTAATATGCATTGTAAGTCTAGTTTGTTCGTTAGTATACGGACAATCGGTGGTGCTACTACTCTTTCCTTACATGAGTTTAAATGTTCCATGAAATTATCAGATCTGGACAAATGTAATAGTACATGTTTATGTATAGTTTCCTTAAGTGTTCGTATTTCTCAGAAATGTAACTAAATATATTTTGTCTTCTTCATCATACAAACAACGTATTTACCTTCTCTCCAGCTGTTTTTTTTTTAATATTTAGCACATTAGATGAATAAAAATACTGCATCCGGCACTACATATTACATCTAAATATGGGCAAGTTTTGTCCCTAACGGAATGTATACACACGACACACACTCGTAAAGAAATCAGATTTCATAAAATAATGAGGTTTTTTATGCGTATTATGTACAGATTAAGATAATCGTTCTACAGCAGACTTTTTGTAAAAAAGTGTATAAAAAACAAAAAGGTACAGAGAGAATATGTGTTGGGGGAACTTATATATATATATATATATATATATAGAGAGAGAGAGAGAGAGAGAGAGAGAGAGAGAGAGAATGAGATAGAGGGAAAAAGAAAATATATATATATATATATATAGAGAGAGAGAGAGAGATGATAAATGATATAAACGATACTATCAAATTGCGTTTTTTAAAACATACAAGCCGAAACTTGTCTACCTGTGCACTAATGATAAAATTGTTAACTTACGATATATCAGATATATCACATAGGCCTGTCTGTTGCGTGCGCCTTGAATGCAAACCGATACTCATATAATATCAATAGTTCCATCTGAACAGTTTTAAAATCTTTTTGTGACAAAAATATATATGATAGTATGTTTTTCCATGATTTATACAATCGCAATAATCAAGGTATGTGCCAACGTCAAAACAAAAATGAGAATGTCATGAGCTGGGCTTTTATTTATAAGTTTACATGTTGTCAAGACTACATCCGGGCCTTGCTCCTTCATTGGACAAGTATTTTTAGAGACACATTATTCGGGTGCAGAATTGACGTGAACAAAGTGCATAGTATTGTCTATTGAAGATTGCCTTTTTTTTTTAATTCATGCAATCAAGTATCTTATCTATTAAACATAAGTCTCGAGAAGGTTTGATTCTCGGGAAATACACTTTATACATTTAGAAAATAAACACAAATCATGTATTTGAAAACTGTCCTTGATAATAAGTCCATTGCTTTTTGTCGGTTATCGGGTTATGCAAAGCAAGTGCAGTGAATGATCTATGTGCATTGTATGTATGTAATAGAATTGAGAGTGAAATATTACATATTAAGTGTACAATTTGGCTGTTTATTAAATGAGAATTGAACCTTGGAAAAGTGCAAAGGTCTAGCGGATCCAAAATAGGTTATACCTCTAACGCAAAACAACAACAACTACACTAAAAATACATCGAAATTTGCACTCGGATTCGTACAAAGGTAGACAGGACTTGAATATCCCCTAATCTTAGTTTAATTACATATCTAATACTTATAAGATATATTTGTTCCAGTTTCGCACTCAATTAGTCACTGCATGTAATCTCATATCATTATTGACTGAAAATTCCCATTACTTATTCTAATGTCCTGACAAAGAGGTGTCCTTGTCCGTTTCAATATATAGAGCTTAAGCATAAAATCCTGTAGCATGCATTAGTGCGGTTTTGATAAACAGGCTGTTTAAATGTAATGAACGGACGAGTCCGAAATCAATTCGAAAAACATTTTCATTCAAGAAAATTCTTTTAAATAGTATCATAATTGTAATTTTGGCTTGCGTCCCATCCTTTTTATTTCTCTTGTTTTCCCAAGCTTATCGATATACAAACGTAAGATTACAACGGTTTTCTTTTGTTATGTATAAGGATAGGTTTTGAATACAAGATTGTATTAATTATGGCATTAAAACAAACCCGGCAGCGCATAGCAGTTAACCCTCAAATTAATCAATGTTGAAATATATACACTAAGATATGTTCAAAAGTCTCCGGACTCGAAGATACACTTCTTTATCACGAGGATACCGTGTAATGATTTCATCAAAACGTTGCCTGTTAGACATTAAAACTACAGTTACAAAAAATGTGCATACCAGGTTGGTATAAGATATGTTCAATTAAGAAAACATGCAATGTAAAAATGCAAGATTTATCACTATCAGTGATTTATGCCGATATAAGTATACATAGCTTCAGGTGGTCGATTGTTAAAAGCGTCCGGCCGTATTCTGATATACCAACATGCCTGTTCCTCGGTATTTTAAAATTCCGCCGTTGTCTTGTGGTAGCTTAGATTAGTGTGGATACTTTGGATGTGGGTTTGAACTACGTAAGGAACATTAATCGTTCATGCTTTTCTCTTTTGCAAAGTACTTGTCCAATGCAGGAAATAATCCAGATTTATCAATGAATGTCGAAAAAATAAAACTAGAAAACTTAATTGTCAAATGACAGGATACTATTACATTGCGTGGTAGTATGACATATTTTCAGTATGTCGCAGTAAGGCAGCACTATACCAATAAAGCTATATATTTGACCTTGGACATTGCTTTGACGATTATTATTAGATATGGTCGGGTACAGAATTGACTCAAAACAAGGTCATTGTCATGCATATAATCTATGATAGATACATGTATACACCGAACATATTATCAACGTGAATATTTTGTAATGCTTTAACCAACATGTTGTGTAAAAGGATAAAGAAACGTTTACAAACGAAGAGGTATCTTATCGACTTTTTCTTCTGAGTATAAATATAGATTTTTCTTTTTCTATGACAGGTAAAATGATAGTATTATGCGCGGAATTATTAACAATAGAGTGATTTGTATAAGTTGAATCGACTGATACTAAAACCCCGAACATGTGCATTCGATCATTTTACCGTCCAATAATCAGTTGTGTAAATACGATTATAATTATATGTGGGTGTAAAATCAATATGAATGTTTATAATTTTCTCAATGGCATAAACATTATACATGTATGCTCATTGTTTTCTGTCCATCCCGTCCATCGTTTGTCTGTTCGCTCTTTCTTTATTGTAGTTTTAAACAAGTAAATATAATGTGCTGTTAGGCGAATATACATCCATATTATGATCTGCATTAAATGCATATATATATATATTTCTATTAAAATTATGAAAGTCAATATTGCACCTCCTAGTTTACATTAATTTTGCATGTGAATATGTTTTGCTACACACGGGATCAGGTATTCCTGTGCATGTGGAAAGGTTTAAGGTGTACGTTGGCAGTTTAGTTACTAATAATGAGAACACTTGTACATGACCTTAACTATACAAGTTCGTTATCAACTTCGGTTAAACATTTAAGTATTTGTATAAATTCGTTTAACCCATTGTAACGGCTTAACGCAACAATAGCCCATGTTTTGAATCGTTGTTGTTTTTATTTCTGTTCTTGGGTTTACCGTTGTTGTGACATGAGTCATTTTATTATTGGTAGAGGGAGACACTGAACACACAGAGGGACCATGGTAGAACGAATGACCTACCAGAAGCTAGCTGGAAAACTGTCTCATCCATATTATCTAAATGAGAAGGACTATTATCGAATCAACAACGTATGGGGTTTACCGTTATCCGATTTGCAATATTATTCTTCATAAGCTCGATTATCATCAATTGTTTAACATATAATATAATCTTAGATTGGTGGTATGGTCCAAGTTACCGAACAGTTAGAGCGTCCGCCTAATATGTGCAATCCCGGGCCCGCGACATACTCAAGTCGTTAAAAATGACGCTGGTATTATTCCCTGGTCGGTGCCCGGAACATACAGCACTGACTGGGGAACTGGCAATGATATTATGTTACTTCTATTCTTCCTTATATCGCAGTGAAGCAGAACTGAATCTGTCTCGTTTAGACTAAAGTAGAACTACATACAGGAATAATGTCATTGGTAAATAAAACGTGAGAAATAAAAAGATATATACACACACAGTTTGCCAATCTATTCAAACGCGTGATTATTTATATTTTGCGCTATCTTTAGAATTATTCTGACAGTGATGAATGGATAAAGCCAAATGTCATATGCTATTTTTTTACAAAGCGTTTGTCGTAAACATTCGACCAACCCAGGTAAACATTGAACAGCCAGCTCCAATGAATATGGAATAAGTTTCATGTAAATTGTTTACCGATCTTAAAACCAAGAACAGGGTGAATTAAATACTTGAGAATGTGCAAAGAACCAACTAAAGACATGCGGCAAGTGTGCACTGCACAGATTGAATAACGATAATTTTTATTACACTGAAACTCCCTATATCTCTATCTCTTTATCTCCTTATCTCTATCCTTATCTCTCTCTATTTTTTCTCTATCACTATCTCTCTCTTTCTCTCCCTATCTGTCTCCCTCTCAACCATGCTCATAAAATAAGGTAAAAATGGCAAGATGATCAAATATACAACAAATGCATCCTCCCAACTAAAAGCAATAACAAGAATCCTACCGTTTTGAAGATTTACATAAACGTAGTTATGTATTTAAACCATAGATATTTTATTCTAACCTGTTAAATAGGTCTAAGATTTGATTCAACAGAAAGCAAATATAAAATAGAACCGCAAAGCGGCATCTCGGTTTTCGCTTTAAACCTGAAACCTGATCAGTTCGAACACTTTGTTTCATCTAAGACACAATTATCCAGGAGGAAAATAATGTAAAAACATATGACTTCACATTCTTGAGTTATAAGCAATAAAGCAATTGCAAAGCGCCCTTTTGTGGGTATTTATTTGAAAATTATACGTCATAACATGTTTTACGAACACTTTTTGTTTTAAGTATATATTACATTATTAAGAAAACAATAATATCGTCGCTGTGACTGAATACGTGTCATAGTTCATATATTAATGATAATGATAATTTACGTATTAAATCATACATTATTATGCATCATTATTCCATTTTTTGTATTAACTTCCATATTCAATACCTTAATAAGCAAACGGAAAGCCGCTTCGTTTGTATCTTAAACAAACGACTTCTAGTTTTCCTTGTGTTTTCTTGTTAGCAAGTGGCGTTATCGTCTTTAGTGTGTCATTATTTTCCTGCCACATAGTAACTGTATTGAGCTTAAGGTATAATCCTCAATGCATCCACTTATGTGAACGAGATTGCGACAAGGCGAAAACGAGTGAAATACATGATATGACATAATATGCAGGCAAAGAGTTGGCATCTCCGGGCACCAACGTGACATATGTATCTGTGAAGTTTCATAAAAAAGAAAAATACGTGTCACAAACTGTTATATCGTAATAAGTTCCTTATCACAAAGTCAGCGGTGGCCATAACACTGACATGACCCATTTAAGTTTAAAATAAACCCACGGGTTCATAACTAAACATCAGGATTGTTAATATACCTTACAGATTCTCAATTTAGATACAAATGCGCGCTATACAACTTCATTTTACATGACTATCAGAATATCAGATTGAAACACCACATCTCAACGTTAGAATAGATATGTGATGTTTAATCTGAATTAAAATTTTGGAGTTAGGAGTGACACACAGTTTTGGGGATGTAGCGATTAGACGATAAGGCTTTGGCAGATATATGGATATGTTAATAGATACACTTATCAGGGATGCGAACTTTTAAATAGTTTTCATTCCCAAAATATACCAATATCATTTGTAAGAATTGTCGCATATCACCAATCGTATCGTTTAAAAGATATAAAATATAACCACTTATACACATGTACGTATAATATATGTAAGCACTTTATTAGAATGATATATGAACATTCATACCAAACGTATTTGCTTATATTTACGTTTCCGATACATAAATGTCATTAAGGTAAGTATATTAGCGCCACACTAATATCTAATCGTTAGGGGAAAATATAAGAAGTTGCATACTAGCACTTATAGCGAGGTGGGTATCAGATCCACATATCAAGGTTTCATTTAAACATCCATATTTGTCAGAAATAGTCTTAGATTTTATATAAATATCAACGTACGTTAGCAGTGTACTCGCACTATATCAAGGCACTTATCATTTATCTTTAGCAAAGTTGGGTTAACAAAACCATGCGGTCCATTCATATAATGCAAACGTGTTTGCGCAAAACCAAATACGATTTTTTTATATTAATCTCGTCATTTATTGATTTTATTAGGGATATTACTATACATTCTACACCTTGTTACAGCAAGTAGAGCTCCTAATAGTAGTATTGATAAAGTAATGTTTTACCTACGATTACTCACCAAGGACATCTTATTGTGTACGTCTCGAATAAAAATTCAGAGTCGTATGATATAAGTTAATATTTCATTGTTTTTTGTTTTTTTTTACACCGCGAATTGAACCACATACATGCATAAATAGTTATTTGTTTGTTTGTGTGTGTGTGTGTTTGTGTGTGTGTGTGATTTCTTTTTTTTTTCTCAAAACAGTAAACTTTCCAAAATGTCAGCATGTGTAAACGTGCAGGAAATCGGGCTATATGCGATAAGCTTTTCTTGTTAACAAGTTAATGAGCTATAAATAAATAAGAATATACAAACACCTTTCTTTGCTGAATCTAGATTTTTATATTTTTGTAATACTTACCAAAACAGAAGAGCAGTTGACGTGTAAGAATTCACCATTTACCAGCGTTATGGGATACATATTTTCGTTGGGTCATAAGTTCTGTCCCCGGCCTTGGCATACCGAATTTGTTAAAATGTTACTGATACAACTGCCTTGTGATGATTCTCCAAAAATAATAGTCGTACAATCAAGATGTAGCGTTGACATTATTATATATTCACACTAATCTACAATACTCTTGCTCACCACATAGTCTGAACCTCGGCACGTGCTATGATTTCTGCAGAGTTTATTGGTTTAAAGAAACATTTACAAACAGTTACATAGTACATACACGCTAATCACTTATGTGAACTTGCAAGTAAAGGCATACAGTGTATTTTAAAACAATCTAAAAGTAGCGTCAAACTTTGCGTGAAGAGTGTATATATTGACATGCTGTGTTGTTTGGCTTAAGGGTTAAACATTTTTTGGAGCAGATAAGACCGACTTTCGAATTCAAATAGTTCCCCCTCCGATTGCCTAATATTACTGGCGTGTCCAAAAAAAAAAAAAACCAAAAAAAAAACCGTCGAAGTTGAAACTCCGAAATTAACATAATTTACCGAAATGGTAAATGTGTGGATACATAGTGAAGGGTGATAAGCACAGAGGATAACATATATTCTTCAAAATGAAAAACATTTTTCATTTCAAAGCAACCAGAATTATACAATATTATAAAATTTTAAACTATAATGCATTATGAAGGAAAAAAGTTATTTCAAATACACATTCTAATCAATTTAATTCATAATCAAATAACATGGATTTTTTAAATAAGCAATTATGTGATTAAAAAAAACTTACCTGGAAATTATCTGACGTTACAGCAATGTTTAAATGTCGTTTGCTGTAAATAACATTTAAGGGTACTTTAATACAGTTAGGAGGACATTTCCCCATTTGTGCTAATTACTATCGATGTACATTGTAAGCAAAAATTTATAAAACACTATAATGTTTCTTTAATTTTTGAAATCGGTTGTGTGTAATGCAGCATTTTGCGCCTGTGGACCTCATGAACTATTTCCTTCAAGCGGGATTCGAAACCACCACCTTCATATTCCCAGTCGGGTACGTTATTACTGGACCATGGCGTAATTGGTACAACATAGGTAAGACACTTAGAAGAAATGTAACACGGTTTGAGCTCGGGCAAACGCAAATAATAACAATGACCTTATATATATAAAATATGATATTCTATGTATTTTAACATACATAAATGTAACCACATTTATGTCGACAAGTAAGAAGGAATGACACGGCCCTAAATATATATACAAATCATGAACATGCAATGTTCACCCGAATGTGAAGCATAGTTTACATACACTTGACGCAGACTAAAATATAAGTTGAAGTGCACACTTTTTAGCTTTGGACAAATCCAGGTGTACACACGGAAACAAAACGGACATGCAGTGTACACAAAACAGACCATTTCACCAGAGGGTCGACATTACTCGGTATAATTCACTGATGTAAACTTACCAATCAGTGATTGGGTGATATATCTCAAGTGTATGATTATTTCTCATTAAACAATGTGTGGAGTTATACACCAGCATGCAGATTAGGTGTTCGGAAAGTGCTCGTTGATTTACGTATATTTATGTCTCATTTCGGAGTGAAATAGTCTATGACCTTTGTTTATTCAAGGGGCCATATCACTGATTAGCTATATCAGTTGAAACAGTAAAACCGGAAACCGGAAAGTAGTATTCAGAGCACTAGATATATGTCCCTGTTTCTTTATCTTAAACGTTAGAATGACTAGCGGTATTGATATCTATGATGCGGTGATACATATTCGGGAGAGAGAAATGAATAAGACCAGAAAACTTCAACCTGCATACATATGACCTTGATTAAGAGCATTTCTGCACAAGAACAAAGAGTATTTAAATATATCCGTCCAATGAAATGAGCACGCATGACTCTAGTCTTAACAATGTATAGGTAATCAAAAACAACAGCTGACAATACAAACGTATGCATGACATACAAAAAAGCCATAGCCGATATTTGGTAACTTCAGATAAACGGTGTTATATAAGCCACGTACATCACAGGTAAAATACAGCGCAATTTCCCCGTTTCTAACAATGACCGACCCAGTAGACATAATTGTGAAAATGCCTACACCTAATGTAATACAATAACCCCACAATTTTGCAGCGGTGATCTAGGACATGTAAATGTATATATGGCTGTTAACTAGTTTCCGATATATCAGTTTTTGATGATTTTGAATGTCAAACTGTTTTAACAGCATGCTTTGAAATGCTTTAAAAAAAGACTTTTCAAGAAATATGCTCTGGTGCACTTGTTTCTAAATATATCCAACCAATCAGTATAAACATCCTTGTTGTGATTCAGTGTGTCCTGGCATTCGCGAGTTTGTCCTGCATTGACCCGTGTTGTGCTTTTACAGTGACAGTGACATAAATAAATCAAACTAGAACTAAAAAAAAAGATACGATTCTGATGCGTATAACTGTCAGAGGATCATTTGACATTTTATAAATATCGACCGCTTGTATTCGAAAAACAAATAGGAAAGGAAAATACAGGTAATTACACATCTCCCATTTGTTTGTGTTGAAGAATGTTGTTACTGAAGGTCAAACGTGAGTTGTCTTTTTTATTTGCTTTTCTTACACTTGTATTGTAAATCTTAAATTACCTCCAACATATTTGTTACTTAGCTGTATTAAATCTAATGAATAACATTTTAAAGCAGGAATGCCTTTAAATAAAAACCAAATTTTAAAAACACCTCACCAATATTGCACCTTTTTCTCTTGTGGATATGTAACGGCATATTAGTAGCCGGGTGTCTCTTATTAGTGGTTTGTGTAATTTGTATAAGCAGTCCTAAAGCTCAGTCTGTATAAGACTCGTAGCCCCAGGTAAGGAGTCACGTGTTCGAGTTCCTGTATGGCTGCACAATCTTCTCACTTGGTTATATTGGTCACCGGAGGATCTAGAATCAGGGAGAAACTCAACTTAAGCGGGGCAGTATATAACGACTTACAAGTAGCGGTATTGTGTGAGCGTCCCGGTAGCCCATCCACTTGGCAAACAATAATTCTTTGGCTCAAATACTGATGTGGTTGCACATGTTTTTACATGTAAGGGTAGCTCAGTGAGTATTGCACTCTCTGTAAGAGAAAGTCCGCGGGTTCAAGTCTCGTCAGGCTGCACACTGTTCTCACCCTGTAGGACCGTGACTGCGTGTTCTCCGAGCTCACGTACATCTTGCAGTCTGTATCCGTTTAGAAATTTGAGGCTTGATTCCATTTTGGCAAAGTAGTATATCACGGTAACAATAACTCAAACAGGGAGGACTGTGTGTAAACAGCCGGTTGCTCAGTTCGTGGAGCACTCAAACTGTAAGTCAAAAGTTCCGGGTTAGAGTCCCAGTTAGATGGCACATTTTTTTCATACGGTGACATTTATCAGTGATCTAATTCTGTAAGTATTCCGATAACTCACTCATCTTATAAAGAAGGGCTTTTTGGCTCAAATCCTGATCTCTCACCTGATTATTTGAATCTTGCAAAAATAGAGAAGCAAATAATAAATGAATACTATTCTTTAAATATGCGTACAAGCTAAATGTATAAATTAGTTAAAACTTATATATCTTACGTGGATAAGAAAATACGTTTTTAGTACTTATCCTTCTCAAAGGCCCTTGGGTTGGAACATTGTTTTGCGCCTGGGAAGGTCATGAAAATTCCTTGCCCAAAACGGGGATCGAACCCACAACCATCGGATGTCCAGTCGTTTACGTTTCAGGTGGACCACGGCGAAGAGGATAGAGCATAGGATGAAACGTAACACAAATTGGGCTCGGGAAAACGCAAATAATAAGCAGGACCTTATATAGATATAAATATAGATAGATAAACACACATATATGGTGTTACGTTTATTTCTGTTAGAAAGGGTACGTGATGGGACCATATATGCATACAAATCATGTGAATGCAATGACAATCGGATATGAAAATTAAATATGGCTTACATACACAAGATGTAAAAAATGAAACAAGACAATTTCAATTTGCATAAATACGACCTTGATTTAAAACATTTCTGCACCCGATCCGTACAAGGAATGCGTAACGCTTGGTTGAAAGTCTTTACAGCCTGATATGTTTACACTTATCTGGAGAGCAGTACATGGCTATAACCAGTAAACGTATTAAGAAAAGCTTATTGCATTTCGCCAGTTTTCCGGCACGTATGCACATGCTGTGACGTTTTACTGTTTTGAAAATAAAAGAAAATGAAAAGCACAAAAACACATGACTTTTTATGAATGCATGTTGTTCAATTCGCTGTGTAAAAAAAAACAACAACAATGAAATGAAATATTAACTTATATCATACGACTCTGGAGTTTTATTCGAGACGTACACGACAGGAAGTCATTCGTGAGTTATCGAAAGTAAACCATTACATTATCAATACTACTAGTAGGAGCACTACTTGCTGTAACAAGATGTAGAATGTATAGTAATTTCCCTAATAAAATCAATAAAAAACGAGCTTAATTTAAAAAAAATCAGATTTGGTTTTGCGCCAACACGTTTGCATTGTATGAATGGACCGCATTGTTTTGTTAACCCAACTTTGCTCAAGATAAATGATAAGTGCATGTGATGAATATCAAGGAATCCATTGTTCTATATATACATACAACCCATACAGCCAGTCTTCCACTTTCTAAGCATTTGCTTTTAAAATGAGGAGACATATAGATTCGTCACTGAATGTTCTCATAAATATCCGTTCATCCTGTCGTACATCCGTCCCCCAAAAGTGCTGCACTCATAACACCAAAAGATTTTAACTCAGATTAAACTTCACATATCTATTCTAACGTTCAGGTGTGGTGTTTCGCTCTGATATTCTTAGAGTTATGAAAAATGTGATACTGTAAAATGAAATTGTATGGCGCGTATTTGTATCTAAATTGAGAAACTTAAAGGTATGTTAACCATCCTGGTGCTTAGTTATAAACCTTGGGGTTTAATTTGAACTTAAATGGGCCATGTCAATGTAATGACCACCAATGACTGTGTGATAATAAACTTATTACGATGTAACAGTTTTTGGCAAGTATTTCCCTTTCGTTTTCAAGTTGTTGTAATTTCTTTCACCTAAGTAGATGCATTGAGGATTATACCTTAAGCACAACACAGTTACACTGTGCCGATTACGCGACTTGCTAACAAGAAAACACACACACACAAAACAAAAAAAAAAGTGTTTATATTTTTCGTTGCGACGACCTTACGTCACTCCATAATCAATTGGCAGAAATCATCGATTAAATAAAAACTCGGTTGTCTGTGATTCTATTTGCATATACATGAGGTTTAGGACACTTTTAAGTATTTTGATATTAAATTAGTCATTGGACAGACAGACAGACAGACAGACAGACAGATAGACAGATAGATAGATAGATAGATAGATAGATAGATAGATAGATAGATAGATAGATAGATTACTTTTATTGTTCTATGGGGATTATATATTATTGTAAGGGTAACTGAAATAACCGGTTCTACAATCAAAAACTTGTACTCTAGTACAAACTGGTTTTATATTTCATTTTCAATTCAAGTCGTTCGAACGAGGAAGTTTTGGTCGGGTGTAGTAAATTTATCTGGTAAGGACCGGTTTTATGTGTACAACTAATGTTTACTCAGCGTTGATTTAATTGATATCGGCGATGGTAATGTGTAAGGTGTATAGCTGTCGGTCTGCTGACGATATAATACGCAATAACTGTTTAGCATTATAACTGGAAGCTGTCGGTCTGCTGACGATATAATAACCAATAACTGTTTAGCAGTATAACCGGTAGCTGTCGGTCTGCTGACGATATAATACGCAATAACTATTTAGCATTATAACTGGAAGCTGTCGGTCTGCTGACGATATAATAACCATTAACTGTTTAGCAGTATAACTGGAAGCTGTCGGTCTGCTGACGATATAATAACCAATAACTGTTTAGCAGTATAACCGGTAGCTGTCGGTCTGCTGACGATATAATAACCAATAACTGTTTAGCTGTATAACTGGAAGCTGTCGGTCTGCTGACGATATAATAACCATTAACTGTTTAGCAGTATAACTGGAAGCTGTCGGTCTGCTGACGATATAATAACCAATAACTGTTTAGCAGTATAACCGGTAGCTGTCAGTCTGCTGACGATATAATAACCAATAACTGTTTAGCAGTATAACTTGAAGCTGTCGGTCTGCTGACGATATAATAACAAATAACTGTTAAGCATTACAACTGGAAGGCAATCCGCTGTATAACGCCCGATATTTTACCAAGGAATATTTTTAAAAACAATAGTATATTCAATATCCTTCTTAAAGCAACACAAACTCGTCAGATGAATCGCTGTATAGAAATATGTATGATAAACTTTAAAATAGAAAAGGGTGATTAAATAATAAATAATATTCATAAAGTCATCGTACAATATAGCAATAAAGAAGCAACACTAAAAAGAGAAACACAATTGTATTTGAAACGTGTTTTAAATTAAAATCGGATCTATGCTTCCATCAAAAGCAAGTCTTAAATGACACATGGCAAGAGTATAGGGACGATGCTAATGCATCAACTGCTCAACTCAATCTCTCTAGGTATACGTGTTAAACGTTGTACCAGTTTGTTCTCATACGTAATTCGAATACCCAGTGTGTCATGAGAATGCTATTTCCAACAGAAGGGATGATTGAAATTAATATGAGTGTACTAGATTAAGAAGTTCATTTAATTATGATTAACACGGCAAATATCATAGTTATACGATATATGCATGTACAGTAAAAATTCAATAAAATGCATAAATAGAGCTGTTTCATCCAGGAAGACAAAGCGGTAGATGTGCTTGAAATAATAAAAATGCAACTTTTTATGATAAATTATTCATAAAAATAACCGCCGATGTGCATAAATTTGATCCTATTTAATAAAATAAGTTCTGTATTAACAATGTTTCAAAAAGATAGCTGTCCACTCATGCTGTAGTTTTGATATTATAATACTTCCGCCCTTGTTTGCTCACAACATAATCTGGACCTCGGTACTACTGTGATTTCTGTTAAGTGTAATTTTATATCGCACCTCACTTAAGATACTTGTGGATGATACTATTTTCATTCCTACCTGTCATACAAATCATGCATTTGAAGATCTATACCCCTATTCATGACCAAGGCCATTCATTCAAACAATATGTATTTTACGTGTGTATTTGATCAATCAAGCATGTACTAAAACGAGGTTTGTGACTCTATTGTTGACGTTTGATTGAACTTTTCTTTCGAAATAATCAATCTCCGTCCGTTACAAACACTTAACGAGCTGTTCAACATAAGTCTGTCACAGAATCTATGTCTGTTACATGAGTCTATGCATACAATCTATTTAAACAATTATGGACACCTCTGTGTCAGCACATTACAGTAAGTGATACGAAATTTCAGTGAGTCTTATATGATATGGAACTGCAGCGACTAATCGAATGCGAAAATTCATCATAAATATGTCTTCCAAGTATTTTGCTAAAAGATAAAAC
>CM037791.1:38858004-38908004 GCA_021229015.1 Solen grandis
ACAAAGGAAAAACGCAAGCGATCCTTTCAAACAAAATGGCCAATGCAGACGACATGGATACAATTTTCTGTACGGTATGTAGGAAGCTAAGCTTTCCCATCTTGCTGATCAATCTTCAGCATTGTTCATCGAAAAGAAAGATACCCTTATTACACATCAGCTAAACACATAGCGTGTTTATCAAAGGTTGAGATTCAAAACCCAAAACTATGACTAGATCTAATGACATACCTTTGCTAAAGTTGAACGCGCGTAGGTTGACAGATTTGCTTGACTTTTTAAAACAGCATATGCTATTGCAAAACACAAATGGCCCTTTTCTGATTTCTCATCCAAGAAAAAAGGTATCAAATTGGGCAGGCACTATCGTGGAAGGGATACATGTACTGACTTTATAAAATCAATGACATCAGTGTCATTGAATGATCTGAACCGTCAGCTATGAATTAACAAGAAAAGAATATGCTTAAACACTGTTCATTGTGGCACTATAAATGTTACTTTTTGGGTAAAAATCAATTTAAACAAAATTTTGTTGGGACAAGTGAACATGGCTGGTGGACAAGTAGATTTTTTTCATAAATAACATGGTGGGTTGGGTAGGGATTTACAAACATGAAACACTGTTTAACCAGGTACTCCGCTCGTCTCGTTCTAGTTCATTTGAGCCATGTCATAGTTCATGCTTCTGACAATAAAACATTGTATATATAATTCAGTTATAATCTTGTCATAATTGAATGAGGTTTCTTTGATGAATTGTTTTGTTTGGATACATACCACATTGTTTATGTATTTTAATTTGGAATTCACAAAATAATAAATAAAGTATATAAATAAATAAAGAACGTCTGATGAAAAGAGCATGGTTTGCAAATTAAATAGGTTTCGTTACATGATTTAAAATGCATTGTAAGTCTAGGTATATTCGTTAGTATTCCGACAATCGGTGGTGCTACTTCTCTTTCGTTACAAGAGTTTAGATGTTCCATGAAATTACCAGACCTGGACAAATGTAATAGTACATGTTTATGTAAAGTTTCCTTAATTGTACGTATTGCTCAGAAATGTAACTAAATGTAATTTGTCTTCTGCATCGCCTTCTCATACAAACGACGTATTTACCTTCACTCCAGCTGTTTTCAATATTTAACACATTGGATGATTTAAAATACAGCATTCGGCACTACATATTACATCTAAATATAGGCGGGTCAGTTTTGTCCCTAACCGAATGTATACACACATGACACACACTCGTAAAAAAATCAGTTTTCCCAAAATGTTGAGGTGTTTTTAAACGTGTTGTGTACATATTAAAATAATCGTTCTACAACAGACTTTCCAGTGTGTATAAAAACAAACGGTACATAACTTAAATGGGAGAAGCTCTAATCATTTAAAACCTGTCGTGTTTCTAACAAAATCCAAGAGAGAGAATGTGTGTATGTGTGTGGGGGGGGGGGGGGGGGGGCAGAGAGAGAGAGAGAGGATGGAGGAAGAAAGACAGATAATAAAAAAGATATATTAATGATACTATCAAATTGCATACTTTAAAACTTACCAGCGGAAAATTGTCTACCTACTTACTAATGATGAAAATGTTAACTTACGATATATCACAAAAGCCTTTCTGTTGCGTGCGCCTTGAATGAAGACGCTACATGCCGATGTCAAAACAAAAAATGTGAATATCATGAGACATTAAAACTACAGTTACAAACTTGTGCAAACCAGGTTGATATATGATATGCTCAATTAAGAAAACATGCAATGTAAAAGTGCACGATCTATCACTATCAGTGATTTATGTCGATATAAAAAGACATCGCTTCAGGTGGTCGATTGTTAAGAGCGTTATTGTGGATCTGGAGGATGTAGGTTTGAACCACGTAAGGAACATTAATCGTTCATTCCTTTCTCATTTGCAAAGTCTTGTCTAATGCAAGAAATAATCACTGAATGTTGAAAAAAATTAAAATAGAAAACTAAATTGTCAAATGACACGATACTATTACATTGCGAGATATTATGAGAATTCTTTATGTTGTGATGTCGCAGTGAGGCAGCACTATACCAATCAAGTTATATATTTGTCCTTGGACATTGCTTGGACGAATAATTTAAGATTTTTTGGGTACAGAATTGACTCAAAACAAGGCCATTGTCATGTACATAATATATGATAGATACATGTATACACCGAACACATTCTCAACGTGAATAGTTTGCATTGCTTTAACCATCCTGGTTAGTATTGTAAAAAATAAAGCAATTTTCTACAAACGAAGAGGTGATTTGTCAGACTTTATCGTCTGAGTATATACCCAGGGTATACATATAGATTTCCTTTTCATAGGACAGGTTAAAAATAGTATAATGCACTGGAGGCTGGCTTATTAAGTTGAATCGACTGATGCTAAACCCTGAACATGTGAATTCGATCATTTTACGTCCAATTATCTATTGTGTAAATACGATTGTAATTAAGATTCAGGCATAAAATCAATATGAAAGTTTATTATTTTCTCAATGACATACGTATATATATATGAACACTCATTGGTTTCTATCCATCCATCCGTCCGTCCATCTATCGTTTGTTTTGTCGCTTTTTCAATAGTTGTAGATAAGTAAGTTCATTTTGTTGCTATGGGAATATACATGCATTTTATGATCTTTATGATATTTATTTCAATTAAAGGCATACGTGCCCATTATAGTTTTTAGTTGTGTGTGACGTAGTCACTCACAACTATAGTACCTACATTCTGAGGGTCTGTTTCTCTACATTTAAAACCGAATAACCTCTCAATTTTGTATGAATTACCGAATTCTACAATACAGATATGCTGAAATTCAGCCAAAGTAGTAAAAATTCAACTTTGAGTAAAATATAAAAATTTACGGGACACATTAAATGTATGAAGTATAAAAGCACAGAAGAACTATTTTCCCTAGTATGTTGCGTAACTCACTTTACCACGCGGAGGAGTATAGTTTCTTTCGAATGCAAAGGTGGCTCATGCCTGAATTTGGATGGTGGATGTGCAGGTTTCGGTTTGTTAGTGGTGTTACAATGGTCCATATAGAAAGCTTGAATTACGATAAAAATCCGTGTAACTTCCTTATAATTGCATCTAGGTATCTCAGATACATCAGGGATATCTCCAGGGAGTTATTTGTTGCTCTATATAATGGCAGATACAGGTGTATATCTGCTGTCGGAAGTTACTAAAGATACAATAGGGATCCACTGAGTTGCATCTATAAACAGAAACTGTGCCGTCGCTCGGTAGTACAAATCAAAGCACTGATAGTTCTAAGAGAACAATATTTGTCTCATTTCTTTTGTTTATCTCAGTAAATTTTATAAACGGAGGTCAAATTTTCGCTCAATAACGCTGCGTTAACAGGGTCATTAGATGAACACACCATTTGTTTCAACAGACTGATAACAATTAGCACATTGCCACTCTTACACCCCCTATATTGTTCATGTGATTACTTCAGTCTTCAATGAACAATCATTAATTATTTTAATATAAGTTTAATATTTGGAAAAACTGAGTTACCCTGCATATTTGCAGCTTGTCAAACCCTCTTCCACTTGAGACACACACAACTTCAGTGCCTTCAGCTACTATATAGACAAGTGCCTTCAGCGCTTTGATTACTATATTGACAAGTGCCTTCAGCGCTTTGATTACTATATAGACAAGTGCCCTCAGCGCTTTGATTACTATATAGACAAATGCCCTCAGCGCTTTGATTACTATATAGACAAGAGCCTTCAGCGCTTTGATTACTATATAGACAAGTGCCTTCAGCGCTTTGATTACTATATAGACAAGTGCCCTCAGCGCTTTGATTACTATATAGACAAGTGCCCTCAGCGCTTTGATTACTATATAGACAAGTGCCTTCAGCGCTTTGATTACTATATAGACAAGTGCCTCAGCGCTTTGATTACTATATAGACAAGTGCCCTCAGCGCTTTGATTACTATATAGACAAGTGCCCTCAGCGCTTTGATTACTATATAGACAAGTGCCCTCAGCGCTTTGATTACTATATAGACAAGTGCCATCAGCGCTTTGATTACTATATAGACAAGTGCCCTCAGCGCTTTGATTACTATATAGACAAGTGCCATCAGCGCTTTGATTACTATATAGACAAGTGCCTTCAGCGCTTTGATTACTATATAGACAAGTGCCATCAGCGCTTTGATTACTATATAGACAAGTGTCTTCAGCGCTTTGATTACTATATAGACAAGTGCCATCAGCGCTTTGATTACTATATAGACAAGTGCCCTCAGCGCTTTGATTACTATATAGACAAGTGTCTTCAGCGCTTTGATTACTATATAGACAAGTGCCTTCAGCGCTTTGATTACTATATAGACAAGTGCCTTCAGCGCTTTGATTACTATATAGACAAGTGCCATCAGCGCTTTGATTACTATATAGACAAGTGCCTCAGCGCTTTGATTACTATATAGACAAGTGCCTTCAGCGCTTTGATTACTATATAGACAAGTGCCTCAGCGCTTTGATTACTATATAGACAAGTGTCTTCAGCGCTTTGATTACTATATAGACAAGTGCCTTCAGCGCTTTGATTACTATATAGACAAGTGTCTTCAGCGCTTTGATTACTATATAGACAAGTGTCTTCAGCGCTTTGATTACTTTATAGACAAAGAAAGAAAACTAAAATTAAAGCCGCCAAAATTTTCTGAATTATTGCATTAGTATAGAGAATTACACCAGAAACAAATTTATGGGAAAAAATGGGGTCATCATTCTACTTTTTGAGTTATCTGCCTCTGGAAGTGAGGTTTTTGCTTTTTTCTGTCTTTTCAAAAGCAGATAAATCAATATTATGGGTTAGCAACACCTTATTAAACTTCAACTCGATGTATGGTAATATATTCCCTGTCACTGTGTAAAGATTTTAGAAATTCTATGTAACAGATTTTATACTATAGCTGCATACGCGAATACATAAAAAAAACTATTTTATTTATTCAAGAAAATGCAGTACGTTTACTTGATGAAACACAGTGAAGAGATATGTTGGATAGAATTATTATTAACTTAGCATAATGACTGGAAATGAAACAACAACAAAAAATGTGAAGCAAAATAAGGTATCGATAGGTTTGATTTTGATTAAGCTGAAGCCTCGCCATCTCCGACATTAAATATTGTCCCGTCAGCCTTCGGGTTAATTCCAATATACGCATGTACTGTCTAGGATATGGCCAGCGGTTCTTAAACAGTTTTTAAGTGTTATTTCAGGATCAGACCGAAATATAATACCGTAATCCATTTAGATTCTAATGGCGACATTTTGGTTTTGAGAATGAAAGGTAATTTAAATGTTTTAAATATACCGTCCCCGGTGATCAAGTGGTTAGGTCGTTCACATCGGCAGCGGGGTGACATGAGTTCGATCCCCAACTGCGAAACTCCAATGCCGTAAAACAGAACCAGAAGCTTCCTGATTGTCGTTCATGATACATAAAGGTTAGTTTCAGGACTGTTGGCCCATTTAAGATAATGTGACTTGGTGTGGTATCAGGTTACTTGTCCACGGAGTGGTATCAAGTGAAGCAGCACTATTTCATAAATGGGTAATTCCATGACTGTTGGCCAAGTTAAGATAACGTGACTGGTTATTATATAAAGCTACAAGTATGATATCGCATTGAAACAGTACTATATAACAAACGGGTTGTTCCAGGACTAATTCAGTGTGTCCATACCATATGGTATATGACGTCATTTTAAGCTAACACGATAAGCAAGTTTTCATCGATTCAGAGAGAAAAACTGCTGTATTTTTTATTTTATTTTTAATGGCATATAGCGCATGCAAAGCGAAAAATTGTGTTCTACACATAAGTACTATTGATTCCTTTGTCATGAGTACAGTTTTTCCTAACATCAGGGAAAACCTTCCGAGATCGTGAAATATTGTTCGCTAACATGTAAAGCGCATCACTAATATTGTCATGAATACCATGTTTTTGAATTTAAAGCTTTGCATGCATGCTGATTGGATATTAACCTGAAATCCTTGGGATAAAGGAACTTTCAAAATGATGCCTTGTTCTTGTAGATATTAGTATGTATTGGATAATGCTTACACGAAAAGCAAACACATTCTAGCTAGCACGTAATGTCAATTGTAGAAATTTACCCTCTCAAGTGCTGAAGTATATTAATAGACCTGAATTTTCTTTACGTACATGATCAGTTAAACACAACAGCTTAAATACAAAGACATTTTCGTCTTGTCATGCTTTTTTTTTTTCTTCAAAAATATAGATTACCTAGAGACCTCCTAGATCTCTTGATACGTTTGTAAAGATGCACCCTGTTTGTCTATTGTTACCTTGCATCAAACGTTTTCTTGTCATATGTTGAAATCTCTTGACAATGTCGGTAGGACTATTTGGGCAACACATGTATAGACTATGTTATTTCTGTATGGGTTTGGATTTGTATGGATTTCCAATGATATCGGAAATATTGATTGTTTCATTAATTCTTTTAGACAAAAAGTCATTGATTATGAAACACAAAATTTGAATGAATTATTACAAGATTCTAGAAGATGTCATAATCACAGATGTTTAAAACATTAAATACTGAAAGATACCTTGTAACTGAGTTACCAGTAACATACGGAATAGCTATGTCTCACTTTCGATGTTCAAGCTGTAACCTACAGGTAGAAACTTGCAGGCACAATACTATTCCTTTTGATTTACAAGTATGCAATCATTGTAATGATAAATCAAACATAGTGGAATGTGAATATCATATATTATCAATATCTACTGAACTGGCATGATTTAGATATAAGATTAGGAAAGTTTTATAACATCCTTAGTTCAACTGATACTAATGTTAAGTATAGAATAGCGTTATATATTGATAAAGTTCTGAACTTTTCTGGATGATAAAATATTAATTGTTTAAAATATTCACAGGTAAATTATGTATTTCATCTCATGTAAGTTAGAACTGGTTTTTGATGGTATGATACGTATGTATACATTCTTTGAATTATAATTAAATGAGAGAAATATGTATCTTTTGTAAGTGTAATATGGATGAATATAACTTTATTTTATATTTTGATACATTTATAATAGAATGGTGATGATGATGATTCAGTCAGTAGAAGGCGTATGACACAACTTCTTTGTGTGTAATATGTTATAACCATATGCTTAGTATCTTGGGACGAAGGCCTATATTACTATTAATAAACACATTTTAAACTAAAACTGCTTTTTTATGGAAATGTTGGCCAAATCTACATAAAAACACTTACACAAACATGTTTGTCAATGTACACACAGTTCCAGATGTGCTGTAAAACCATGATAATTTCATGGGGCAAAAATATATATCTTATGTTTCTATACGTTACTATAAAGCTGTTTCACTTCATCTACAACCTTATCAATGCACCTTTCTTAAAAGATACCGCTAACATCCGTGTCCTGCAGCGGCTTATACACCATCAGCAGACAAATAAACAAATTCCTACTTAAACAAGCTACAGATACAGTGGTATCTAAATAACTCCTACCGAGATTCTACGGATCTGGGCTAACCAAAACGTACCAATTTTGAAAAGTCCACGCTAAGCAGAAGTGGTTGTGGATCGAATAGGTACTCAGCCTGAAATGCATGAATAGGTTTGTCATACGGACCCGATAAACTAGGGTTAGATCGTCAGACTCGTTTCTTGGCTTTTTTTTTTAACCACGGGGCTGTAAAGTAACACTATAACCAATATAGGTTTACCCGTTTTCAGATAAATTGTGTGAAGGCAAAGGCCGTTTTCATCACGACAGGATCTGAATTATTTAAAAACTGCATTTTACACACGACAATACGAAATAAATTTCTGTTACGTTTTGAGACTATGTTGATTGTATTTCAAGTTATTTAACCTCATATATACAGTCTTTACCACTGGTAAACAACACGAATAAAGGAAACAGTTTTGATTTGTCCAATTAAGAGATATCTGCAAAGCAGAATCATAATTCATGGCATGAAATATGTATCCAATACATAAGACACAGAACGCATATACCAAGCGAAACATGTTTCACAATAGTTATTTTTGGTGTTACCGCTTACTAGTATAGTCTGATATGAACCATGCTTTATAAAACAATCTGATAAAATTTCATATTTTTTTTCCACTAACAGACAAACACATTTGATATACAGTGGTCACGCGATTCCTCAATGTGGCGAGTCATTGAATACCGGCGATGGCTCGAGCTACAAGCCCGGTCCCTTGATTTAGCCCTTCTTATTCTATATAAATTTATTCTTCAAACATGCGATTTTGGATTCCTCGAGCTCCGTCCTTGGTCCCTAGATAGTATATCCTATATTATTTCTATGCGATTCCTCGAAGTCGATATCAAAACCTTCCTATATCTCCCTGACAACCATACTCCGCCCCTATGACCACCTGTAATTAACACCTTGGTCGAGATGGTTTTCTTGACACATTGTCAAACCATCCTTAGAGTACACCGGTGAACCGTTTTATCAACACGACCATGTAGAAATTATTTTCGCACCTACTGATCATGTAACAAACTGTAATTGGTCTGCATGAATAATTATTTGTCATTAAAGGAGCCGATTTTGATTGTTTGAGTGTTGTTCTTTTTCTCTGTAATCATTAATTTGAAGAACAATGGTATAAGGGTTTCTTACAAGAATGTAAAAAATACGCAACGCCACCATATACACAAACTAAAACAAAGGGTTTCAATCATATTATCGGTAAGAAAAGAATTTATTTATGACTTAATTCTCACAATGAAAGCTATGATCGTGTTTTTTTTTGTATTAAAGGCTAAACTTAACAAAATAGTTAATGAAAAGACGACGTCAAGGTATCAACAAATGTAAATGTATTGAATTTTGACACATAAATGATTCCTCGAAACCGGCGATTCTTCGAGTTTTTTTGCAGATCCCGTCCGACCTCGAGGAATCGCGTGACCACTGTACATATAGTTTCCTTATACTTTGAATTCTGGAACTGCGTTACACAAAAATATGATGCAAACAGCAGGGCGGAAGAAATTTGAATAACTTTCCTATTTTTGTTGATTTTGTTTCTAGGGATATAATTTCCTGCCGTCATTTGTATTTGAGGAAAGTATATCTTTGAATAAGCGGAGTATATGACTTTGCACATTTCGTTGGTTTGTAGTAAATGTATATTACAATGCGGATAGTTTAGCATAAAATTTCTGTTTATTACGTTATTCGGTCCTCAAGTTTTTCGTAGACATCTGACATTGGGACATCTTACATGATGAGGTCAGTGTAATCCTGTCCGATCAGACAATGTACATGTATTCACATTTCAAAACAATAAACAGCAACTCATAAGAGCATGTCTAAAAAGCAGAGTAATATACGCTCGAAGAGATTAAAATGTTGACTGTCATATTAAAAACTGTGCATATAGACAATATAACATTTCACAGATAAGTCGCGCGTCGACATCAGATCGGGAGAAAATAATGGGTAATATCATCATTAGATGTTAGATGTCGGAACATGTTTTTAGTGCGAAAGAATACTGTGTAATAAGTTTGGTTTTAAATGTGAACTTTGAACGGGGTTAAAATATTTAATAAATTTATTATATATGTTTTGAAATAATTAAGAAACGAGAAAAGTATAGTGTATCATTATATATCGATTCCCTTTGCCGAGTATTTAATTACTTAAACTGTAGCGTCTCGATTTAAGACATGTTTCGTAGACATGTAATTAGTTTCCTCATGCTTTGTGTCCTGAAGTTTCATTTTACAATGACTTTGATCCAGATAGCAGTAAAGAAAACATCTAAATAATTGCGCATTGAATCGTTTTAGGTTTTCTTCTTATATCGATATGATATTTTGTTCGCATTTTGTGCAACAAGGAACATATATTTTATGTTAACAGCAATTGACAGGAAGTAAATCCTTCAGTTGTTTGCATGTTGTGCATGCTTACTGTATTTTTATTGCATACGTAGGTTATGGGAACTATTATCTTACTGTAAACAATTATATCGGTTCAATAAGCACATTGCTATTCTTTGTTTTTCATGTCATATTATGCTATACATTTACAGACTAGCAAACATTGTGCTATAAAGCTAAGAGTGACAAGCTGATTTTATCGATATACGAAGTCAGGCGACTTGTATGAAACAAATATTAGACCATACCAATAGTATGCACTATACCAAATATGTTGCAGTTTACGATGATATGGCCAAACAGACATGATAGTATATACAGTCGACTCTCGAAAGTTAGAATCCGGATTTTCGGAACACCACATGTTTTTCGAACACGTTTCTTGGTCCCGGCAGAATTCCTATATAAATTCATATGTTCAGGTACTGATAATCAGAACCGTGATAATTGGAACTTTGGAACAAGATCTGAGGTCCCAGTACAATTAAATCAACGTAATTTATACCTGTAAATTCGAATTCCTAATCGCACCCCGAATTAACACCTCCGACGAATGTGTGAATAGTAAACAAAGACATATGTGTAAGTGTGTTTGTTGCGACGCGTGTTAATTGATTGACAACTTAAGAGAAGTAGATATTGTATGGTCTGAAAAGATGAATGGTGACTTGATGTGTTAACTTGTCTGTTGCAGAACATTCTAAATGTACTGTATTTCTACATTATAATTTTTTGTTGTCTTAACTGTCTCGTGAAATAAATTAATGAATCAAGATTTTATGGGTTTTTTTATTAATACCTTTTAAGGCACAACCCTTCGATGTCGTTCTAGTAGTTCCGCATTTTACCCATTATAGAGACGATAACAATATTGATTCAGTATGTGTTCGTCATTGGTGTATCCTATCCCACGCAATCGGCATGCATAATGTGTATACACAAGACGTACATGGAACATACAGATACATAAATTAAACACGTAAAATTTCATTTTTTATTTTCATTTTTTTATCAATATAATTGCAAATATATTTCACAAGTACATGTTAGTACGTGTGGCCAGTTTCTAAATGCATATACAAATGAAATTGCCAACAAACCGGCGATAAATGTCATGGTGCATGTCAAACATTCTTGTTTCTGTTTACTTTGGTGTTCGAACTTTCGAGAGCCGACTGTACATGTTGTATAGAGTATAAATTGAAAGGGGTCGGGTAAATTTTGGAACAGCGCTATGAGGTGACCGTTTCTGTCAAATGATATTATATTGCCTGTTAGTGCCCACTACTGCAAGCCATATAATCACTAAAGATAACTGGATAATAACTGAGTATGTGACATATGGTGGCATATTTCTGCCAGCCACTTATCTACTTAGCTAAGTTGAAACTTTTCTGAAAATTTGTCACATATTCAGTTATTATCTTGCATGCTGAAAATTTTCAAGTTATCCACTTAGATATCTTAACAGGACTAAATTGTCTATTAGTGCCCACTACTGCCAAACACATATTCACTTAGGTTAACTGGATATCATGCTTTCTTCCAGATAATTATGTGAAAAAAATGTTTGTTATCCACATAATTTAACTAACTAACTTGAAAAAAGGCGAGATATCCAGTTATCTTAAGTGAATATATGGCTGGCAGTAGTGGGCACTAACAGGCAGTTTTGTTCTGTTATAATACCTAAGAGGATAACACGAAAGTTTTCTACTTGCCAGATACTAAATGAATATGTGACAAATGTTCAGAAATGTTTTGACAAAGCTAAGTGGATAAGTGGCTGGCAGAAATATGCCACCATAGTAGAGCGCTATAATGTGACCATTTGTGCCAAATTATATTATGTTCTTACCATTAGTTTTAAAGAAGGAACACTTTTAATTTTTTTAAAGTAAAATTCGGTAGCTTTAAAAAGTGAAATTGTAATGTAGCAGCACTATATAACATACAAATAGTTCCAGGACTAGTTGGCTCGGTCAGGATAATATGACTGGGTGTGGTATCACGTCGCATGTTTAAAAAGTGAAATTGTAATGTAGCAACACTATATAACATACAAATAGTTCCAGGACTAGTTGGCTCGGTCAGGATAATATGACTGGGTGTGGTATCAGGTCACATGTTTAAAAAGTGAAATTGTAATACAGTAACACTATATAACATAAGGGTAGTTCCAGGACTAGTTGGCTTTGTCAGGATAATGTGACTGGGTGTTATATCAGGTCACATGTTTAAAAAGTGCAATGTAGCTCTGTCAGGATTACGCGATTGGGTGTTGTATCAGGTCACATGCTTATGGAGTGATGTCGTAATGTAGCAGCACAATATAACATACGGGTAGTTCCAGGACTAGTTGGTTCGGTCAGGATAACGTGACTGTGTGTGGTATCAGGCCACATGTTTAGAAAGTGAAATTGTAATGTAGTAACACCATATAAAATACGGGTAGTTCTAGAACTAGTTGGCTCGGTCAGGATAACGTGACTATGTGTGGTATCAGGCCACATGTTTAGAAAGTGAAATTGTAATTTAGCACCGCTATATAACATAGGGTAGTTCCAGGACTAGTTGGCTTGGTCAGGATAATGTGACTTGGTGAAGTATCAGGTCACATGTTTAAAACGTGAAATTGTAATGTAGCAACACAATATAATATACAAATAGTTCCAGGACTAGTTAGCTCGGTCAGGATAATGTGACTGGGTGTTGTATCAGGTCACATGCTTATGGAGTGATTTCGTAATATAAAAGCACTTTATAACATACGGGTAGTTCCAGGACTAGTTGACTCTGTCAGGATAACGTAACTTGGTGTGGTATCAGGTCACATGTCTAAGGAGTGATATCGTAATGTAGCAACACTATTTAACATAAAAATATACGTACATTTATACGTATATGATGTTAACATGTTAATTAGGAGTATCTAAATCAAATGTATGTCATATTTTTAATCATTAAAATACTGTGTATCAGTGATGGTTGTGTTTTAATTTCAATACTGCTTATTATACACTTTATATTAAAAGAAGTTTATTTTTTTAACATTTAGTCTTTGATATAACTGACACGACTCTAATCGGTATACACACGTGGAATCATACTGAATGCTAGTGAAATGACTAGATGTGTATCTAGTACTCGATTCAAATTACTTCTATGTACACTCCTGGTGGGTAAATTTGTATTTATAGGATTAAAAGAGTGAATGAAGAAGTAAACACACTCAACATAGACATCCGTTGCATTTTAGAAACGTGTTACATGATGATGTTGAAGCAATTTGGAGTTGTGCTGATGTGTAAGACATTTTATGTACACTGTAAAATGAATTGAAGTTGATGTGACTCCGGGATGTGCATTCGTATATTAATATTTCCATTATTTCACTACCGCATTGTAAACACATTGTTTTTCAGAGGAACAACTATGAAATATATATTGTTAAGCAAACATGAACATAAGCCACGATACATAATGCACTGTATACGAATAAAGTATGATAATTTCGTTTGGTAATATATATATATATATATATATATAAATTTTTCTCTCCGAGATTTTTTTTCGAAGTTTTACATAATGGGGATTGATATTGGACTTTACAGAATTCGTATAGGACTATTCTCCATGCCATGTAAGAGAGGTTTCTCGGGGAATGTTTTATTCATCAGTCGGCAAAGTGTTAGTGTGTGTTTGAGGTTGGCAATCTTTCTCTCTGTGTTAACGATACTGGGTGGGGATGTGGAGTGTAATCCTGGGCCGCCAAGACAACAGAAACAACGGACATTGACGTTTGCCGAAATATCAGCAACTGAATCACCGACCCCACAATCATCGCAGGGAACATCCCGAACACGTTCTAACAAGACCAATGAAACTGAGGTAATGTCTTTCTTACGTGAAATGAAATCAGAAATGAAAACAGACTTGTCAAACATCAACAACAAAATGGACGAAATAAATAATTCAGTTAATATGTTGAAGAATGAAAATGAAAAGTTACGCCAAGAAAACATAAGTATAAGACAAGAACTTTCACATATGTCATCTAAATTAGATAAACTTGAAGGACATTCACGTAGGAATAATCTACGTTTTCTTGGGATTGGGGGCCGATTTAATGAAGACTGGGACGAGAGTGAACGGAAGGTCCGAGACTTTATCACCAGTACACTAGGATTGACAGATTTGGCTGAAGTTGAAATTGAGAGGGCTCACAGGGTTGGCAGTAGACAGTCGGATAGTTGCCCTATCATTGTAAAGTTCAGTAAATATAAGGATCGCGAATCAGTACTACGAGCAGCCCGCCAAACCCTCAATGCTCAATCTCAGTTCTCAGTGCGAGAGGACTACACGGAGCGTGTCCAGTTACACAGAAGAAAACTGACCAAAGCCCTAGTAGAGGCCAGAAACCAGGGCAAGTATGCATCTCTACGCTTTGATAAACTCGTTATTGACGGGGGTGTTTACAAGTATAATGACACGAACGATACGGTTGAGCGAGTAGGTAACTACAGAGCACGTGGAGTAGCGGCAAACGGGACAATGCGATTGGGTAATAGGCGTGAGAACGGTGACGTAGACCAGGTAACAACCAATCATCACGGTCGAGGAGGCACCAGACGATTGACTAGCGATAGCAGTGACGTAGATGCCTCGCCGCTCAGCGCGATACAGGAGCACGTGGATAACAGTGACCATGACCGATAGGGACTTGGCCAAGGCTTTATAAACAATAACACAGGCAGTGTAGATGTAAATATTTTATCATGGAATGTGAACGGGCTTCACAAATTTATTGTTGATAATGAAGTAAAATCTTTTTTAAGCACTTACGATATAATTGCAGTTAATGAAACATGGAGCAAATTCAAAGGTGAATTTGATAATTTCCTAGATTCATTTATCCATTATGATTCAGTTCGAGACATGAAAAGTAATTCCATTAGAAACAGTGGTGGTGTGAGTGTTTTTATTAAAAGTAATTTTGCTAAAGAGAATATTATACGTCGTCTATATAATGTATATGAAAATTGTGTTGTTTTATATTTTGAATTATCTGCTATGTACAACTGCGAAGATATGATCATGTATTTCACTTATATATCACCGGAAGGGTCGTGTTATTATAATGATAAGGAAGAGAGAAATGGTATCTTTAGTATGCAGTCTCATTTTGAATATATACGAACAGAATATCCAAATACAAATCTATTTGTTGCTGGTGATTTGAATAGTAGATGCAAAGAATTTTTAGACTATATTCCTGATATAATTTATTACACGTTTTTGGTAATTTGAATATGATGGCAGTTATTTTAACTTACCGCGTAGAAGCAAAGATAATATTCGCGCAAATAATTTTGGCAAGTTTTTAGTAAATTTGTGTTGTACATTTGATATTCATATTTTAAATGGAAGATTTACAGGTGATAGTGAGGGTAATCTGACCTGTTTTTCAAATGACGGCGCAAGTCTGGTAGACTACATGATAGCTTCTTCAAATCTTTTTCCAGTTATTAAGAATTTTTGTATCCTAGATAGGGATGAATCAGATCATTTCCCACTGTCATGTGTATTTTCATTGAAGAAGACACCTATCTCCATTGATTCTAGTAACGTAAATTGCGATCTTCTACCAATTAAAAAGTATATATGGAATCAATCCTATCAATTGACTTTTATTGACAATTTTAAAAACTTATTACATTCTATGTATGACTCATTACATGAAATGATATTTCAAGATATTAATACTGGCATTGAAAATATCACTTCAATGTACCATACAGCAGGTCGATATATGTTAGCTAGAAACACCACTAGACGAGTAACTACTCAGCCTCCATGGTGGAATTCTATGTGTGCCTATCTTAAATATATTAAATTCTGTGCATTAAGAAAATTCAGAATGACAAATTCTCAGGTGGATCTTAGAACGTTTAAGGACAAACGCAATTATTTTAAGAACTACTGTCGAGCAATGAACTTGGAATACCAAAAAAACAATAGAAAGTTATTAATTGACAATAGTAATGATCCCTGTAGTTTCTGGAAGATTCTAAAGAAGGGTAAATCTGTAAAGACTTTAGATGATAGCATTTCACCTCATGAGTGGTACCAATATTTCTCAAGTCTTCTATATGACGAGCATTCTTGTAATATTGATGAAAATAATAATAGTTTATGTAATTTTGCTGATCCTTCAGCTAGTGTTCTTAACGAACCATTTACTCTCGACGAAGTTACCAGATCAATTGCAAGTCTTTCTGTTGGAAAATGTAGTGGCATAGATGGCATACCTGCAGAGTTTTTTAAATCCACAATGAATGATATATCACCAATATTGTTAACATTATTCAATCATATATTTGCTACTTGTAATATACCTTCATCTTGGAGATCTAGTGTTATCACTCCGATACATAAATCTGGACCAAGCAATATTCCCGGAAACTATAGGGGTATATCTATTACAAATACGTTGTACAAGATATTCTCCGGCATAATAAATAAGTGATTATATGATTGGGCTGAAAAATAATAACAAAATTGACGAGTCTCAATCAGGGTTCCGTAGAGGCTACTCAGCTGTTGACAATATTTTTTGCTTACAAGCAATGGTTCAAAAATATCTTTCAAAAAAGGGTGGACGCTTTTATTGTATTTATGTTGACTTTCGTAAAGCATTTGATAAAATTAATCACAAACAGTTGTTTATTGCCTTAGAAAAGAAAGGTATTCATGGTACCTTTTTAAATATTCTCAAATCTTTATATTCTGATCTAAGGTCATGTGTCAAGATTCAAAATAGTATAACCGAATTTTTCTCTTGTAATATTGGAACACGCCAAGGTGATAAGTCAAGTTCGACAATCTTTGATCTTTTTATAGATGAGTTATCTATCATGTTACGTGAAAATTGTGGATCAGGGATTTTTATCACCAATGATATTCCCGACATCCTTTCTTTAATGTTTGCAGATGATGTTGCTGGTTGTGCAGAAACTGCCTCAAAACTTCAACAGCAAATCAATACTATTGACAAATTCTGTCATGACACGGGAATGGAAATTAATATGGATAAGACTGAAATAACAGTTTTTCGCAATGGCGGTCCCCTTCGTAGATACGAACATTGGTCATATAGGGGTAAAGAAATCAAAATTACCTCTGAATATAAGTATATGGGCATATTACTTAGCTCAAGTTTATCATGGTCGTCCGCTCACTCCAAATTGATCTCACAGGCTCAGAGAGCAATGTTTTCCATTAAAGCTTTTCAAAGACCTTTCGGATATTTTTCAATTGCTGACTCATTTAAAAATTTTGATTCTATGATCAAACCTATACTGTGTTACGCATCTCAAGTTTGGGGCTATGAATATATTGGTACAATAGAATCTGTACAAAACAAATTTTGCAAAAATATCCTCCATGTACGTAACAATACAAATACATGCATGGTTCTTGGAGAATGTGGCAGGTTACCTTTATGTACAACATATTATATTAATTGTATTCGATATTGGTGTACTTTGATTACTATGCCTATACATAGATACCCTAAACATTGTTACAATATGCTTAAATCTCTTGCCAATTTTTTTTTTTTTGAATTCAAATTCAAAAAGTTGTTAATTATTATACACTAGAATGGCATACAGCTGTTGATAATTCTAGTAGATGTGAGCATTATAGCAACTTCAAAAGTTTACTTAATGTTGAAAAATATCTGTTATTAGATATTGATTTAAAATATAAAATTGCTACGTCACGATTTCGTATGTCAAATCATAAATTACTAATATATTGGTTGAAAATCGTAATTGTAATTTTTGTCAACGGTTTAACAACGTATTTGTTACTGATTGTGAATATCACGCCTTTTTCCATTGTAGTAGATATAATGATATTAGGCAAGTTTACTTATTTAACTGGTACAGACATGGAACATATGTTCAAGATTTTTATACTTTATTATCCTCTCAGAACCCAGATATTGTTAAGAAAGTATCAATTTATATTTATCATCTTATGAATGCTTTAAATGAAACCTAAAACAAATTATCGTAAGACAACTACTTATATACAACATCGTCTTCTGTACTGTACTTTGTATTATGGGCCGGAGGCCTTATTTACCAATAAACTTGTTGACTTGACTTGACTTGACTTGACTTGACTTGTACTAGTTCAGACTTCATTATTCACTTCACTGTTTCACAAACATCCTCTGACTTCACATTCTTTTCCACCAGAACTTACTTTTCTCTAAGTTATCTATGTGTAGCTTTGGAAATAATTTCCTTTTTATTGAAACATAAGGAAATAATTAGTATCAAAAATATTCCGCACATATACATACACATAATGCGTGGTTTTCTCTACTTCAAGCATTTTATTCAATATAAACAAATTGTTGACATCATGCATAAATCTTGCAAAAAGTCTTATTCAGCAATACCAACGTGAATGTGAACAAAATATTTTGGAATGTTTATGTAAAGCTGGAATCAGATTTAAATGAAGACTATGAAAAACAAGATATATATATATATATATATATATATATATACATATTGTGTACGTGGCTTTCTTTCAAAGGAAATAAATATTATACAGTCCCTAATCCCTATACACGTCATTTAGCATTTCATCAATTGCTTCTATGTTGGCGTGTATGGAACTTCAACAACAAAATATCAAAACTAAACAGCGGATTAAAGTTTTCACAAGAAAGGGAATAAACGGCAACGTCGTTACAAAATGCAGTTGAGATGTAAATATAAGTATGTAATTGCATAGATTGATGATTCATCGGGGATATAAACCAGATTACGGCAGTTCAAATTGGTCGGTGAAGTCTTTCGGATTCCACCCATATCAAACAGTCCCAATAGTTCATGTTTGAAATATCAACAGCGTCTCAGCAAATATACATTTAATTTACATGTGTTTCCATTGCTTCCAAACATATTGACGATTGTTTCCCATTGTGTGATTTTTGTTTATATGTAAGTGGTATCATAAGCATAATTAGCGTTATTACAGGAGAGGAAATTAGAAACGCTATCGGTTGATATATATATATATTATTAAACAGTTAATCGTATTATGGAAATTCAATAGATCATTCGGTAAAATTGTTCTACACAAAAATTTTCTCACATTAAAGGAGTAGACGTTTTGTTATTATATGTTTGAAACCAGTATTTCAAAAGCAAAGGTACGCAACATTTTTTATTCCTTTTAACAGTCTCCAAGGTATAAACTAACCGTCACGGAATCTTTTAACCACAATTGATTTAAATATTTAACTAACGCACAGTTTATGAATTTTTATGAATTTAAATTTGCATTTAGAATTTAATAAATGCAATGCAACACAAATGGCATGATTATATAAGTTCTTTAGCGTTTAGTAAAATATATAGTACTATCTCGATATTCATTTAATGCAAATATCTTAAATTATATGCAATATCCATGTGCTTTACTTTCATTATCTTATTTCATTATCTCTAATTTATCTTTCTAACTGTCAAAATATTTTTCCTGAAGAAAATATTCATAGAACGAGCTTCGTCAGCTATAAAATGAAACAAAGAGAGAGAGAAGAAGATGGTATAGATAGGGACTTATGGTCAACATTAGAGAGCAGAGTCCTGTCGTCAATACACACGTAGATCTGGCGATATGCATTCATGAATGCATCAATAATTACTTGAATCATCTTGACCTAATCCTTCTACGATTAACGCCTATAGATTGACGCCCTACCGTTTGTTAAGACAAAATCTTTGACATCGCCGTTAAGTCTGTACAACATAGACGGACATATTGTGGTCTACCTACATTTCATTTAATATGTATTTATGTATAAACATTTGGGAAAAAGAGACCCTTCTATGGACATGTAAACATACAATTGCGGAAGGAAAACTAGCAATCTTTGAAGCTCAAATATCAGTAAAATCAAACATCAGCACAATATTTGCTACCGAGACATTTCGACTAAAGACCGATAAAAGTTTGTCCATTTGTACTATGCGTGTTCATATGCGCATTATTACAAATTGCAATAAAAGAAACCATATTCTTATATGGCATATTTATTTTTTTATATTAAGTTTTAAGTATCTTTAATTGTTTTATATTTCCGTCACTACATGAATAAAAGGAAACAAGATTGAACATGTTTGTATGTTTCGAATAAATAAGTAAAATCCATTCAAACGTCGAATCAGATAAGTAAACAATTTGCACTGTATAATCGCGAGCTGGCGTTTGATCTTTGTAAAATGGTTGACTTTATTTCTGTCCCTTACCCGTCCTCACTCTCTCTCTCTCTCTCTCTCTCTCTCTCGGGGATTTTACATGAGCATTTTATATCAAAAGTGAAATATCAAAACGATTTTTATTTTTACATAAAATAATAATATTATTTTTTTCACATAACCCTTAAAACGCACATTTGCCTGTCATGCGTGACCCCATGATGAATTTACATCTTTATCATAGTTTAAGCTCGTAGATAAGCAGGGATATATGATAAATGTTGTGTACTGAGTTATTGCATTAATTTCTAATGCATTGGATTGGTAATATTTGAAAAAAAATGTGTTTCAAGTGTTCATTTCAAATCATTGCAAAATATGGAGGACAAAGAATGGGCCAGGGGAAAGGAACTGCTGGACAAACAGTTATCAGTCCAGTTATAGCAGATATAAAACATATATATCTAATACATTGCGACGATGGGGTGTATGAAAAAATACTTTATTTATTTTCGCCACATCCGTCTACAACATCAAAAACAACTACTGCTGACTGTATCTAATACTACATATGATAAACTTTATGATCAAAATATTACGAATAATTACTCACTTATGTCCTGTTTGCGTCCCCGTCTTATATACCAGTTTATTCACATACAAATTCAATGTTTATCGAAACAGGTTCATACAACGAGCGTTTTATTTCAAATGTAATCGTTAGTGTCGTTTTTAAGCTATTATCTCACAATGTATGTTAGTGTTCAGGTACGATGCCGGAAGTTGTGGAAAACAGTATCAGGTTATATGCGTCTTAAGATATGTACACGAGTATTATATAGTCTCGATACGGTCCGGCGGCCGTGTATCTTGATTGGATAACTTTATTTAGAGGCAAGGTAATTGGGTGTATTTTGCTCTAAGATATGTTTTCTGTACACAATACAAGTCATATGTCATATTGATTGAAATAAATTCAATAGTTTAATCTTCTTTAACGGGTTACCTTTTAAATCATATTTTCTTGACCCGCAAATATCTTGATAGAGAGAGAGAGAGAGTATTCCCTTAAAAATCGTTACAATTTTGCAAGGGTTTTAAAAGAATATTTTATGTGAGAATGGAAGTTACGAGGATCACAATTATAAAAACAAACAGTCTAATTAATAATATTATGTTAATATTAAAAATTATTAAAGAGACTTTTCCTTAATCAGCACCATTTCAATCCTGATTAATAGATACGATATAAGTGAATTGTAATAAAAAATGTAAAAAGTGCAAAAGATGCAATTTTTTTTTTATTATTAATTAGTTTCTTCACAGCTGATTTAAGATACTCTCAAAATAATGTCTTGACTTGACTATTTGAGTTTACCGTGGCTTCCACAGTATTTCAGTCATATAGCGACGTCCAGTTAATTACAGGTGGAGGAAGACCCCGAATGCACGGAAGCATCCGGGTAGGACCACCGACCTACCGCAAGCCAGCTGGAAGGCTTCCTCACATGAAAATCTGAATGACCCTGGCGGGATTCAAACCCACGCGGTGAGGGGCTGAGTGTTTCCATATAATAACAATGGAACAATGTAAGTAAATTTTTAAATACAAACACGACTTGTTGGTTTATTTGGGGTCTCCACTGTAAACGCGCTAGGATGGCATTTTTCTCTTATCTAGGAGGTGACGGACGGCGTTAACAAAGGAAGGCATTTTAAATGTCTTTAACAGTCATCCGAGTGAACAGGCCATACCACTGTTACATTCCGCTGTATTAAGTAAAGATTACTTGACCGATAGGTAGTAATTCACAAGTTATTTCGTCCTTATCTAGAACTTATAAAAAGCTCATATTTCATTTGATTAAGTCAAGCTCGAATTCAACAAACCTTACTTGGCTCTAGATTTAATGTATTACACGAGTCATTTTTGTTCCATAATAATACTCAAATATTTTATTTCTGAACAAATGTTGTTATTTATTAAGGAAATGATCTAAATACGTCACTTGTATTGCGCATATCTTATGTTGAGATATCACACGTATAACACAAGCCACCTTTTATATTGTAACCTGTATTAAACATAACATCTGCTGTGATGTTAATTGTATAACACACATCTGTTGTGACGTTACTTGTATTACACACATCTGTTGTGACGTTACTTGTATTACACACAATCTGTTGTGACGTTACTTGTATTACACACATCTGTTGTGACGTTACTTGTATTACACACATCTGTTGTGACGTTACTTGTATTACACACATCTGTTGTGACGTTACTTGTATAACACACATCTGTTGTGAGTTACTTGTATAACACACATCTGTTGTGATGTTACTTTACACAAATCTGTTGTGACGTTACTGTATTACACACATCTTTTTGTGACGTTACTTGTATTACACACATCTGTTGTGACGTAACTTGTATTACACGAATCTGTTGTGACGTTACTTGTATTACACAATCTGTTGTGACGTTACTTGTATTACACACATCTGTTGTGATGTTACTTGTATTACACACATCTGTTGTGACGTTACTTGTATTACACACATCTGTTGTGACGTTACTTGTATTACACACATCGGTTGTGACGTTTTGTTAACACACATTGTTGTATTTACTTGTATCACAATCTGTTGTGACGTTACTTGTATTACACACATCTGTTGTGACGTTACTTTATAACACCACTTTGTACGTTATTGTATTACACACATCTGTTGTGATTTACTTTTTACATTGTTGTGACGTTACTTGTATTACACACATTCGTTGTGACGTTTACTTGTATTAACACATCTGTTGTGACGTTACTTGTATTACACAAAACTGTTGTGACGTTCTTGTATTACACACATTCTGTTGTGACGTTACTGTATTACACACATCTGTTGTGACGTTTTGTATTACACACCGTTTGTTACCTGTATTGCACACATCTTTTGTGACGTTACTTTTATTCCACACATCGGTTGTGACGTTAGTTGTATTACACACATCGGTTGTGACGTTACTTGTATAACACACATCTGTTGTGATGTTACTTGTATTACACACATCTGTTGTGACGTTACTTGTATTACACACATCTGTTGTGATGTTACTTTAATAACACGCATCTGTTGTGACGTTACTTGTATAACACGCATCTGTTGTGATGTTACTTGTATAACACACATCTGTTGTGACGTTACTTGTATTACACACATCTGTTGTGACGTTACTTGTATTACACAAATCTGTTGTGAGGTTACTTGTATTACACACTTCCTGTTGTGAAGATACCTGTATTGCACATATCTTCAAAGCTTATGTTTCTGTTGACTCACATCTTCAGTTATTGGGCTACATTTCACACGATAGAAATAATTATAAATGTAACGTTTATTTTCAACGCATCTGATTTTTATCAAATACTATACAGGATAACTGAACCATTGTGAGTTCGAGTTTAATCTATTTAGGTGCCTTGCTAAATAACGCTAAGCTCATCTACACCAAACGTGGTCAGATAAACATTAACATTATATAGCGCGTTTTGATCAAAAGTAGTTACGTAGTAGTTCGATTATTTAATTTTGCGCCTTAATACTGATTTAACATAACCGTAACACATCAAATGTACTAATCAAAACACCTCGTGCGATAACTTATAATGAACGTTTAAGCAGTTAACAATGTAAAGGAAAAAATTGGGGAAAAAAACAACATTTTATGATGTGTGTCTACCTTAAAAAAACATACGGATTTTTTTTTCTGATGTTGAGATCTAATTGATTTGCAGGCATTATTTACGGTATACTTTACCAACTATGAGCAATTTTTAATATTTCTTGAAGTGTTTTATCTTAATATAAATGTTGAACAGCGAAATTTGATCTACAGTACATCCATATATTTATTAATGTATATAAAGAAAATAAATGTACTTGTTATGTGATTTTATATCATATATTAAGAGCAAATCTGAATCGAATAGCAAGCCTCTTCATTCACTTCACGTGTTAGGCTGTAGTCTTTACACAAATCTACACCTGTTCATATACAGGGAAGCCTATCTTGAAACTGTTTTTCCTCATGTGTCATCTATACTGAACATCAGCACACATTGTAAACAATGGACGGGTAATCTGTCCTGAAATGAATTATTTTCCTTCTACCTGAGTCAATTTTTTTTTTTGGTAATCACAGGTAATTGAAAGAAACATTGACTATTCCTTTCGCAGGGCATAAGTTTATCCGTTCAGCAATTCTGTAATGGAAATTTGCATTATAGGATACCTCGATCGTTAGTCAACTTAATTTGTGTAAAGGCGATGCGTAAAGGAAATACTTTTAGTGCTTCAAGGTCACACTTATCACTGAAATGACATTTGGTCAAAGACATAGCTTTCATTAGAGAACACTTTATAAGTAAATGCCTGCTTCATAGATGTACTCTTACAAATTCAGTTATAAAATATGAATACCAAATATGAATACCAAATATGAATACCAAATATGAATACTAAATATGAATACCAAATATGAATACCAAATATGAATACCAAATATGAATACTAAATATGAATACCAAATATGAATACCAAATATGAATACCAAATATGAATACCAAATATGAATACTAAATATGAATACCAAATATGAATACCAAATATGAATACTAAATATGAATACTAAATATGAATACCAAATATGAATACTAAATATGAATACTAAATATGAATACTAAATATGAATACTAAATATGAATACAAATATGAATACCAAATATGAATACTAAATATGAATACTAAATATGAATACCAAATATGAATACCAAATATGAATACTAAATATGAATACCAAATATGAATACTAAATATGAATACTAAATATGAATACCAAATATGAATACCAAATATGAATACCAAATATGAATACCAAATATGAATACTAAATATGAATACTAAATATGAATACCAAATATGAATACTAAATATGAATACCAAATATGAATACCAAATATGAATACTAAATATGAATACTATGATAATAACGTTTACTTTTTCCCGACATTCAATTTCATAGAATCTGTAGAAAAGTTCCATTGGGGTGAATATTCGCGAATAAAGTCACCGGGTTTTTTACACTAAATTTAAACACACACACACACACACACACACACACACACACAACAACAACAACAACAACAACAACAACAACGAAATAGCATCTTTTTTTGTGCACAGCTATCCTTAACTTAATATGCATGTTTTTCAAATTGACGTCATGCTAATGAAAAATATTTAAAGAGGATAACAGGTGCGATTTTTTTTTGGATTTTTTTTTATTGTTCATTTCTAACATGGTTGATGTTTGCGCGTGACACAAATTAAAATATAAGGAACCTGAATAAATGCATATGCTACCTCAATTTTGATTCGCGTAAGTAATAACAGATCAGTTTCGTAGTAACAAAACCCTTACGTAAAACATCAGTTTACAATTGTATCTGTGACATTAGTCTATAAGTCTTACTCACCCGCCCACCTCAAACAAAAACTCTTATTTTAACTCCTAAAGTATTTCATGTAAAATTATAAGTTATAAAGATAAAATCATCATTTGATTATTACAAATTAAATAGAGAATACATTTTCTATAAATTAAAGTATACATTTTATATGTAGTATGAGACATCAGATTTTTAAAATGATGATTAATATCAGGCACATACTTAAAGCGGTCAACTTGACAACATCTTATTTAATGGTGTGTGATATGAAGTTGAATCTCAGACAAAATATCCGTTTGATTACCTGCATCAAACATGTGAAATTAAGTTTTGTAGAAATCCAGTTACAATACCGTTATACAAAACGTTCATTTGAGTGGTTCAGCTTTTGTTGACATGCATAATTATAAAACACAATCATCGTCAGTTGAATATTGTACTAAATTCTTATTATGACAATATAATTTGAATAAATTGACATCAAATGTTAACAATACATTTATCAGTTGTCACAAATCAGCTGATCTAAATTACGTTAATTTTACATAATAAAAATCCTTAGAATTCAGTTATATCCAATGTGTTTATTACTGTTTTTTTTTAAACCACCATTTTTCCCTCTTTCAGCAATAATTAAAACAAGTATACTTACTGTGATTTAAATCTATGACCCTTTTTATCTCACCCCTAATGATGTGCCCAGTCAGTTAAAACCATGAAATACACATCAGGGTGCAACATTTTATGCAAGCCAATGTCCAGTGCCTTTAACACTAGTGACAGGACGATATTGAAAAATGTAGCTCCGATATACATGTACAGTTTTTAAAGTTAATCAACCGACAAGACTAAGTGAGGGGATTTGGCTATAATTATTTTTCGATAAGGAATACGAATGCCGAGCTCACGGAAAATATCGAGCCAGGCTTGAAATATCGATAAGGAATACGAATGCCGAGCTTACGGAAAATATCGAGCCTGGCTTGATATATCGATAAGGAATACGAATGCCGAGCTTACGGAAAATATCGAGCCAGGCTTGATATATCGATAAGGAATACGAATGCCGAGCTTACGGAAAATATCGAGCCAGGCTTGAAATATCGATAAGGAATACGAATGCCGAGCTTACGGTAAATATCGAGCCAGGCTTGAGATATCGAAAATCAAAAACGTATAAAAGACGATTTCTAGATTTTCTTCCCTCCCATAGACTTTTTTCATTTTTTAATATTTTGTAGAAATATGTTTGAGAAATTCAAAAATGCAAAGAAAAAGAGGGGTCACCGAACTCGTTTTTGAGATATAGCTCAATTTCATAGATAGGTGTAGATGTCATATCTGGAACTGATTCAGCATCAAATACAGTACATACTGATATGTACTAAATGTTGGATAAAAAGACAAAACATAACTGAGTGCATTTTTTTTTCACCTATAAAATTTAACATGATATTTATTTCATTGATATAAATGCTTATACAGTGTCTGTGATGGTATCTAGAATCAAAACTACATTTTATAGTGGCGGGCTAGTGTGAAAAATAGTCCCACAATTTCATCAAAATACAACAACTTTTCACACTAAATCTTCAATTACAAAAAAACTGTTCCATAGAAATTTCCCAAATTTATATACATCATAGAATAATATCTACTGAAGACATACATATGTAAAAAACAATGGGTCACCGAGTTTTTTTAAAATTTTGAACCAATTTAAAATTAAAAAATTTTTACAATTATAAATACTAAAGGGTCACAAAATGAGATGCTCTCTGTGTCCTTGACCTTGTTTTTAAAGCTCACCCCGTTACATTTGGAAAAATGTCAATTTTTGCAAATTTTGACACATTATAGTTAATATCTGTCTCATAAAAAAAACATACAATTTACAAACATTACGTTCACAGGTAAGGTATAAAGGATTTTATACTGCAGTACAAAAACCGATCGCATTTTACACAATTACTGGACCCGGAATATAGATCGCTCGGAAGATCAAAAATATATTGTGTACACATAGTTTTGATAAAATTTCAGTATTATTTGTAAATACAAACAATTATAACCTTATATCTCATGATTTATGGGTAAGATTTGGGAAGATTTGAGTAAGATTTGGGTAGATTTGGGTATTTCGTGCTGCCGGTGGGTGGGGTAATAAGCGTTCTAGTTTCCTTTTTTTCTACGGACTGAACACGCTTGCCACTGGAGTTTTAACTTGACGACTGACATCCAACATTAACTCTCTTCGTTCTTTCAACGGCCGATTTCTTTGCAAACTTGCCGCAAAGATGAAAAAATTGTGATATTTTGCAGTTTCAATTTACTGATTTGAGTTTTGATTTTCTGTGCAACCACCTCCTATTAGGAGAGTCGATTATTTCCTTTCTGCGCATTTTGGTTGCGCATAACTAAATCCCGAAATCGTCGGACATTGCTTTTCACAAAATAAGAAATTCGAATATCGAGCTGAGATTGAAATGTGAATTTTGCTCAGACATATGCCCGTAACTATTTTATCCGTATAATGTTAACAAAGCTGATATTATGAATATTCTGATTCCCCATTCATGTGAAATAGGAAGCTAAATATATAACTGCTGTACATACATTAATCAGGTGTTGATCACTCATAGCATGGATATTAGCGACGCCAGTTTGATATTTTCCTTGTATGCACCTAGCTGTAGTCTTGTTTCGCACATAATCTATACATAGTTTTATTGATGAAACTACTTAAGGCTATGAAGGTACAGTGGCGCTCTCGTATCAGTTGTCAAAAAATACGATTGATATACGATTGAAATACGAACGATATACGATATGCGATACACGATCTGCGAATTGCGATATACGATAGCAAGTTTGATTTTCCTTTACGATTCGATACGATGCGATGCGATGCGTTTATAATCTGATACCATACAATATACGATCCACGATCTGCGATTTACGTTATGCGATATACGATATACGGTAAGCACAGTTTACATGACATTTTTATACCAGCAAGTTTGATTTGACTACAAGTCCAGAAATATGAAAAACTTCATGTTGTTAACAATATTTATCGTTACATATAACTGGTAATCCGTGTGTTCATCTAAAATAAACATAGCGAGCGACAGGAAATGGGGACATACTAAATTGCGGTCCCCCTGAAAAAGCGACGGACTCTGCGATCTCCATCGAGACCACTGTTAACCGTATATGTAATGAGAGAATTTTTTTTTAATGAAGATAATATATAAATATATTTTCACGAGTACGTGTAATAATAACAATCACAATAAAAAAAAATGATAACAGTACTTTACTGATATCTAGTACTCTGCTACTTGTGTTTATTAACACAATATCTTTTCTTAAAAAATATGAAGATAATTGATCCATGCCCTTTTATATACGATCGCGACCGCTCATTGAGCGCTTATGAACCAACACATAGAAGTATAGCACGTGCTAGAGAACTTCTGGTTAACTGTCAAATAGCCGAAAAAAATGTAATGATGCATGAACAACTGCATGCAACCTGCACCTTATATATAGAGAGAAAGAGATACTCGTAATGCTGCTTCTTTAAACAATTAATTAATTAAAAAAAAGAGGACCGGAAGTAATTAGTGAAGAGGTCGCCGATTTTGTCGCAGCTTATACATGATGATAGCAGAAAATCTAATTTGCAACCAACTTCTAAATTGGTCCCATGCTTTGAACCATAAGCACAAATTACTTGTTCCTATAAAAGAACTATTGCTATATTTTACGCGCTGTTTAACTATAAACATATTTTTATTTGTTTAATCAATCATAAGAATACTCTAACACTTACTCGTATGTGATTACTATATTTTTTAAAAGTCTATTAGTCTTTAATTTGTAAATAAACCCACCCCCTCAAGTTAGAGAGAGATCTTATACTATTAATATCATCATCAACAGGATTCGCTACGGAAATATACTGATATATAGAATGTCTTCTTCTTCGGAATATAATATTTCTATGATGACAATTTAATTTTAGAATAATTATGTTATTATGATATGCATAAAAAGGAATAAACAATATGAATCAATTAATGGAAGAAACTTGTAGTCATGTTGTTGTTGTCTCGTAGATTCCTCCGTTGTCTCACTCCTTGGTAGGATGAAAAATTTTGAGTTTTCTGTATTAAGGGTCACACTTCATTATGTACACTCGCAATGTTGTGAATAAATACTCTAAAACGCATAGGCGGCAGAGCTGTTGGTCAGACGATATTAATTAAGTCGGTACATTTTATATTACGTAAGTGCTCTATAATGTATGTATGTATGTACATATACTTATTCTAAGTTACTTGTAAATTATTGTATAATATTTATTATAATAGAGGAACAGTTTTTGACTAAGCTGCCCAGTGACACTACGTACATAACACCCTGGTTCTTTCTGTGATAATGTTCTCACAATAGACCTGCGACCATCTTTCATGTTTTCTGTCACGTTAATTAGTACCGGTTATAACATTCATGTTGTGTAAAGGTTGACTGTCCCTTCCTCGCTTTGGGGTGGGATTGGGGGTGGGGGGGGGGGGGTGAGTGACGGTATATCGGCACCGGCGATACATAAAGGTGACATATCCGGTTCAAAATTAACACATTCTGTGCCCGCTGATAAGAAGGTATGACACGCGTCTGGTGAAATACTATTACGTTGGTTACACATTCATGCATAAATGCACATACCAGAGAAAATATATCAGATTTATTTTAAGCGAACTATACATGTAATAATATGGATTTTTTCCCATTTAACTTTTATCATGTAGTGAATTTGTGTTTTCACGGACAAGGAGAGATCAGTAATTTGACTAAAACCGTATGCCTCTATTCTCAAAGGCAGTATTTTAATTTTAATTTTCTATTGTAGGGGTCCTGTTATTTTTCTTTCTGTTGTTTTTTTTTGTTGTTTTTTTTTTTGTTTTTTTTTATGACTACGAGGGTAGATGAAACTCATTGATAACTTTGAATACAACTAAAATTAAATTGATTAGTTTAAAATTTGGCTGATCAAATGGTAACATGAAACACACGCAGAGCGGTATGAAACAAAATGTCTCACAGATAATATCGAATACACTGTTCTTCCAGAAACCAAGAAAGCTGCAAAGCATGCAATTACAGTCGCCTTAATTAATTAAATTTTATAACAAATATTGACTTTTATCAAATACTACTAATGTGACTGATTAGTAGAACAAGACAAGGAAGGTTTTATGTTTCATTACGTTGAATGTTATATTACCAGATATGATCTGCAACTATGGAGTTTTTAAGCTGGTAAGTTCACATGAAACAATGCACTTATAATTGTTTGTTTCCTTGACTTTATCTTTCCATTTATGTTTTAATCATTTGGGGAAGTTTTGTCTACATAAAACACACCTAATAAACAGGAAGATAAGAAAAATAATGTTGACTACTCATATGTATCAAAGATGGAATAACTGTGTATGCTAAATAACCACAACAGCAAATATTTCTGCAAGTGTTATCTCCCCTTAACAGAGAATAGTGACTGGATTTGTAATAGATAGCACATCTTGAATATGAATATCGGACCGTCTTTTTTATTGACATTAATTCAAGTATTTTACATGTGTTGTTATTTAAAACTTGAATACTATTGTGACCGTCAAGGCGTCCCAGTTTTGGAACAAATCTTGAAAGGAGAATTGTTATAGGATGCACGTAGAAGATGTATGTGTGCACCTACAGGTCACCAATATAATGAACTATTTTAACCGACCGAAATGTGCCAGAAGACTTAGTATTTTCTGTAAGAATTAAGAGAGCTTCCTTCATTATTTCGCACGTTCTTTCTCTTTCTGCATCAATACATTACTCACTATGAATTAAATACACCTTAATATGTCTTGAAATACTCGTATGGTTTTCGGGCATGAGAGTTTAAAGTATAAAAGTTGTAAAATATACATTTAATTATTTTTTACATACATGTACACGTATCAATGTTAAAAAGTATGATAGCAGAGTATCTACAAATATATCAATATTAGTACAATTTTTCGGATAAATTACAGTTTATTGTAGTAAAATAATAACATTTTCTAGGCATGATAATTACAGAAGAATCAACTTGTTTAGAATATATATTGTTGTTTATGATTAGTGACTAAGCACATGGCGAATTCATTATATAATATTATTTCCTGCCCAGACGACCATTTACTTAACACTAAGCTAAATAAAAAGATGATAGGGATGCACCAAGAAGATGTATGGCGTGCCTACAGGCTCATTGTCATCAATACAGTCATTTAGTGATTTTTTTAATGGACCGAATAGTACAGGAAGATTAAGCTTTCCAATTTTATTACTAATTAGTCTGAGAGCGCCCTTCAAATCAGATCATCAAAATATAGAACCTCCTTGACTTGTCATGGGAGTGCCATAATGTAGCCATAGAGTGCGCAGCACTATTGTATATCTTTCTGATCTGTTCTTCAAAATCTTGATGAATTCTTGATATATTCTTTGGCACAATTGTTTTCTCCAAAACTGAACGTAATGCTGAACTTGTATATAGGAGGCGAATAAAAAAAGAAGGAAGCCGAAAATTATGCTATTGCTCATGGGTGTTCGAACTCAGACTTTTACAATCTGTGTCACGTGGTAAAATCCTTCCAATATAATTAGGCGATGAAACATGACGGTATACTAGTACCTAGTCTGTAAATCATTGAACTATAATACAATTAACGAGTACCTGAATAGTGAAGCGGTAACATTCCATTCTATACAAATTAAACTCTGTTTGATCCCTGGTCATGTATATGAAAAATTAGGTCGCAAGGGACATGGATTTCGACCGTGTATTAATTTTGGTCTCTTACTAAAGATAAAGTGAATCTACCGAAAAAAAACGAGGCTTGCCGAGGTATTTTGGACGTATCTCAACCCGAGGGTGGGATTTCCTTATCCACAACTCAATGGGCGTGGCAGATTTATTTTTTCACCTACCAACGATCATTTTCAGCTTTCTTTGTGCACAATACCGCATTACGATGTTTCTTTTCCACGTAGTAATTTCTAATCAATACAAAAGACCGCATTACGGTTTTTCTATTTATAGACTCTATACAAAACAAAATAAACCATAGTAAAACATTTTATTTAAAATCTAAATAATTAACAAACAAGAAAAATATCTCCAATAACTGAAATTTGAATTCACAACATTTGTGAATCCATTAAAGTATCGCTTTACACATATTGTGTACATGTAGACATGAGTACGAAACAAACTGTACGAGATAAGATTATCTCACACGGGTAAATTTCGGGATAACTCTGTCCGAGAGGTGTTTATTTGCTGGTCGTCGACAATATCTTTTGCCTACTGCATCCAGGTGTTCGTGTGGTTAGATCGTCCGTCTCGGAATCGGGAGATCGTGGGTTCGATCCCCGGTCGCGACGTAAAAAAAATGTTTTTGGTATAACTCATTTGGCGTTCAGCATATACGGGTAGTTCTAGGACTGTTTGCCTGGTGTCAGGATAATGTTACTAGATGTGATATCATGCCACATGTCTACAACGTGATACTGCTGTTTAGTAGGATATTATTTATTTAAGTTGAAATAGTCTCCAAACGAAATATTTTCGGCTGCGACTCTATGGCCACTAACCAAGTTACCAAGCTCTCTCTCTCTCTCTCTCTCTATCCCCCTCTCTCTCTCCAACGACGTATTACTCACTACGAATTGTGTATTTAGTTTCATGGAGAGCTTTTTAAGACTTTAAATCGATCTTGAGACATTGAATATATCTTATATATATCGGAATATGCCCTTCCACGGTATATTGCCATTTTACTGTAGTTTAACTCTACCTTTATATAACAGTCGACATCTGCATTAGCTTGGCTTACGATTGTCTATATATTAGCGATATTTTGTGAAGTGATATTGTGTATGGTCCATGTGCCCATTCCCAAGAGCTTTAAACCAAATTAATTTCTTTTGATTTATTTAGATTTTAACTCATAAAGTATATATCATATTGAGAAACAGTCGAATGAATTTGTTAAGAATAGATAAAAAAAAACCGGCGCTAACGAAAGCTAGAGTAGCCCTATCTAACTCATCTGAATGCTAATTTTCTTAACTTCATGTAGAGTATAGTACCTCGCTATAACACACTGCACGGTGTTTTCCAGTGGTTATGTCTATAAAATGCAGATTCGAAGGTATCGTGATGGATATTCGCTTGGGGCGAGAATCTGGTCCAACATAGGAACCGTGGAGAAGGATTAGTATATACTGTACGGAGTTGTAATAATTGTTTCCAAATTGACGTACTATATATGGGCCTGGTAAGGCTTCACCCACAACTTTTGAATCAACTGTTGTCCCATCAGATTACATTGTTATATAAAGATAAAACAAATCGCGTGACCACAGACCAAGATTCTCGTGTCAGACCCTATGAAAGGGAACTCCACGAATATTGGCCTTAGGAAGTGTGGATATTTTGAACATGATTTGTTTGCTTCTCTATTGATACAAATTTGACAAATGCGTAGAACGTGGCATCCATGTCTTTTTTTTTCTTTTAAATTAGGTTGAACCAGTATTTATATTTCAAGATATGATCTGCAACGATGGAAATTTTAACCCGGTAATTTTACATGTTACGTTGTGTTAGTTTGGCTTTAACTTCCCACCGGCATATGTCATTCATTTGATAACTTTTTTCAACATTAGATAAACATTTTCTCCTGCCTCATCGGGGAACCACGCCGTTAACAAGTGGTATGATACAACACCCAGTCACAATATCCAGAGACAGGGATGACTGATCCTGAAACTTCCTGTGTCATACGCGCAAAACAGAAGGAGGATATACGAGTAAACCATCACCATTACATGACGTGAAAGGTATGGCGCAGGAAATCGAGCCTAGAGCCTCCAGGTTACATGGTGGATGCTATAACCAATCGGCCACCGGGATTGTTGTGTGATAGTCATAAATGCACTCATCGATTATCTTATTTACATTTTTTTTATTAAATCTTGCTTGATATGCATGACTGGAAGACTTCCATTCGTTTACTTGAGCTACTCGACCAGTGTCTATGATACAATATTAATCTGTCATGTAGTTTGCTGATAAAGATGTTTTATCTGGTTAGACGTTTCATATTCATATTTTAAATGGTTTGCTAGTCCCTTTTCGACAAAATCGGTAAAGGGTTTTATAATTGTTTCATTATTTTAGTAAGAGAGAATAATTCAAAGTTTGAGCATGCTAGGAGGGGATTTCATTATGCCACTAATTCCTCTCCGTGCCACGTAGTTGTAAGAAGCACGTAGAAAATGTGGTCGTTTTATGAGTATTGACACAAAATTTTGTTCAAAAACCTTCTCTGTTTAAAAAGGTGCAGTTATATACGTAAACTGGCTATCTTATTTTGCGATAAAATAAAACCGAGACAAGTCTATATTTAAGGTCGAACTATTAGGCACATTTCATTGAAATATGTCAGATATGGATTCTACTGTTTATTCCTGAGTATTATGTAGATATACAAATAATTTCGGAGTTGGTACAGACATGTTGCGCTTTTAACTTCACATATAATTCCTTTGATATATGTTTTCATCCATTATTTTTCTTCTATTTTATTTTATATTGTAGCGAATAGATTAAGACATTGGTCATTAATACACATTTTTGAAGATCAAAGCCATCGAGTATTTTTTAACGAAAAACTCCAAATCCTGAAAAAAATGTGCATATTTTTTAATATATGCTTCTGGGACATTTTTCCTCGATGCTTTTTGCGCACATCGTTGATAAAAAAAGAAACATCGTATTCTAAACATTTAGAACAAAATATCTTAACTTCCGAATATAAAAACGGGACCCTGTTGATAAAAAAAAAATGGACTAGACTATGTTTAATCCGCTGTAAATTCCTATACCTGATGCGGACGACTTCGTCTCTATAAAATAACACGACAAATCATAATGAGATTAGAAAATGAAAAAAACAATACTCGCTTTTATTCTAGCTATTTATTATTCCGATATTTTATATTGTCCCGCCAGTCTTAGGATTATTTCCAATATATGTACCTTCTAGGATATGTCCAGTGGTTCTATACGGTATATCATACGGTAATCCTTTTAAATTAAAATGGCGACCTTTTGAGAAACTGTATTGTATGCAAGCCCCCCCCCCCCCCCCTAAAAAAATCACAAGAATGCATTTTTTTCACAGCTTTAAATTAAAACATTTCGTAGAGTTCACCTGGATATCAAGTCTAACCGGAACGATACCCTTCTCGGGCTATACGGCTCGGGCAAAGAGGCAAGCCGCTTGCACTGCTAACACTATTTTTGTTTTAGTTTAGCCCCCCCCCCCCCGCTCCTGGACTCCTGGATCCAGCTCTGGAATGTACAGTCCCCGGTGACCAGGTGGTTAGATCGTTCACCTCGGCAGCGGGTGACGTGAGTTCTATCCCCGTCTGCAAAATTCCAACGTCGTAAAAAAAGAAACAGTAACTCCCTGGTTGTCGTACAGGATATATACAGGGTAGTTTCAGGGCTGTTAAGATAACGTCACTGGTTGTGGTATCAGGCTACATATATACGGTATGATATCAAAATGAAACAGCACTATATCACTTATGGGTAGTTCAAGGTCTTTTTGGCCCGGTCATGAATAACGTGACAGTGTGTGGTATCATATCAATGTCTACAGATTGATGCCATAGTGAATTAGCACTATATTACACAAAGGTAGTTTCAGGACTAGTTTTCCCAGTTACCATAAAGTGACTGTGAGTGGTATAAAGCCACGCGTCTACGGAATGATACTTAAATGAAGTGGCACTTTGTCGCATAAATTCCAGAACTGTTTGGCCCGGATAAATATTATGGCGGGAAAATGCATTGAAGCAGCACTATCAATTTAGTAAGTATACTTAACTAGTAGATACTAAAACAATCGCCATTTGTTCCTCGCATAGTGCTAAATTTATACCACTCCCGCGCTTATTTTTGAACATATAATTAAAAGATAATATTGTATTACAATGGAATAACTGTATATGTTAATTAATCCCTAAAGCAAATGCGTATGCAAGGGTTATCTCCCCGTACCCGAGCATTGTGAATAAGTTTTCAATGGTGCTACATCACCTTCTTTCGTTTGTTGGGTTTAACGTCTCAACGACAGTATTTAAGTCATTTGGAGACGATTCATCACCTTCTAGATCAATGCGTACATGAAATATTGACGTTAATATTCTAGTTTGTTTTATTGAAACAAATTTACATACTTTACATCTTTTGTAGTTTATACGTTGACAGCTATTTTGTTGTTGAAACGAAACTTAAAGGAATAATTGTTTAGGATGCTGTGAGAAGATGCATGTGTGTAATGTAATGCTAAACTTGAATGAAAGATGTGGTGAATGAAGGCGACTGAAAACTATTTAAAGTTCATAAGTGTTCGAAACCTATTTTAAACAAATGCTAATGTGGTTAACTGCTTTCATACTATGTATGCAATGTACTAATAACTACCCTGTTAATCATTAACGAAGGCCAATATAGCGGATCACCAATCGAATTCGGATTCGATTCCATGTTATGTTCATGAAATGTTGATTTCTGTCTCTTGCCACAGTTAGTACCTTAAATAAGGTTTCATGTTTAACTATCATTACAATAGCACACCTCACGATCTCATTCACTCGCTATCTCTTTACAACCATGCATTACTCACCAGGTCTTAAATTCATATAAACATAGTTTACTACATTGTAAGTCGGCATAACAGTTTAAGGTATAACAGAGGACGTGGTATAGCATTATATGTTTAAATATTTTATTTTTTTACATACATTTATCAATGTAATAAAAAACACATCTATAACAAGTAAAGTACATATACATTCCACAATAATAGTAATACCCCCAAACAAGACAGAAAAATATCGGTCACTTAAAATTATTACAATTACAGCTTAACATTCGACTACAATTCCATTTTCCACATGCGCTAACGGAAGTGTAAACCCATTTTGATTGGACATACTAATATATATAGACAATACTTAGTAACAGTAATGTATATACAGTACTGAATACCGTCCAAAAATGGACTAGACTCTGTGTTTACTGCTGACTTCGTGAAGCTCTTTGAAATACACGACAATACATACTGAGTTTTAGAAAAGAAAAAAATACTCGCGTTTATTCAAGCATGGCGATTTTCCGATAATTGATATCCCGTCAGTTTTCGGATTATTTCCAATATATGTACCTTCTAGGATATGTCCATTTGTTAGACTCAGACTGAAATATCATTCTGTATCCCTTTAGATTATAATGGTGACAGTTTGAATTTGAGAATGAAAGGTAATTTAAATGTTTTAAATGTACCGTCCCTGTTGACCAAGTGGTTAGATCATTCATCTCGGTAGCGAAGTTCGATCTCCGACTGCGAAATTCCAACGGCGTAAAAAAAAGGAACAGTAGCTCTCTGGTTGTCTAACAGGATATAGAGGGTAATTCTATGACTGGTTGGCAGGTTCAGGATAACGCAACAATGGTATCAGATAAGAAGTCTAAGAAGCGACATCGGGGTGAATCAGTAGTGCTATATAACAAACGGGTAGCTCCAGGACTAGTTGGCTCGGTCAGGATAACGTGACTAGTCGTGTTACCAGGCCACACTTTAAGGAGTGATATCATAAAGCAGCAGCACTTTGTCATATATGGGTGGTTCCAGGACTGTTTTGACCGGCCAAGATAACGTGACTAGTCGTGGTATCAGTCCACATATCTAAAGAATGATATCATAATGTAGAAACACTGTCATATATGGGTAGTTCCAGGACTGCTTGGACCGGTCAAGATAACGTGACGAGTCTTGGTATTAGTCCACATGTCTAAGGAGTAATATCGTAATGTAGCAGCTCTTATAAACATGAATGGTTGGCCTGGGCATTATAAAGTGTCTATATTGTGACGAATCTGTCAGTTGTTTTCGTTAAATTTGTCCCTTCTCGGTAGTTTCTTTTGGTTTCCCTTACATTAAATTTGCGACTGTAAACTTCCGGATAGTTTCAGCACGAACAGCCAAAAATCTATCTAATGTAAGTAATTAACTGATCACTTATCTTCAATATCTTTATGACAGTATATTCCCGATTTACAATTTACAAAGTTATTTTAGTTGTTTCGAAATCTTAAAGGAAAATTAGTATGCAAGTGTTTTTATCATCATTGCAGTTATATAGAGGGTGTTCGATAGTTAATAGTCATTCGGTTAATTTTAGAATAATCAATCTTGGTCATTTTAACGCTCATTACTGGTATAGTTCTATCAGTTTGTCGGTAGGTGACGCCACCATCTCTAGAGAGTATAAAAGGCGGTGCCTCGTTGAATTTGGGCATTCTGTCTCTGACCGCCGAGATGATCACTTATAGATAGATTGGTGCTGGAGGTTTTAATATTAAGGAATATAAATATACTTATAATTGCTGGGACTTTGGTGAGCAAAGGGTTATATAGAGGACACTCAGACTTGCAACTTGGGTTCAGATATGAATGCAACCCTTGTTCAGACGTGCAGAGTCTTTCTTTTACCCATATAGTCGCTATATACCGGGTTGCAGTATTGTATATTGAAGGGATTTAAGTATAAGATAGAGCAGTGAATGGGTTGCAGGAGCGGATCGGTTCCGCTTGGAGTCATAATATTAATTTAGACAGAATCTTAGAGATATTATTTTTGAATCATTCAGGTTAATTCATGATTGTGACGGAATTTGTTTAGTTATATACAGTTGTATGAGTTCATTATTACATATTAATTTTGACTGATTCAACCCAAATTAATCATTGTTTCAATCATTGTTCCATTTTTTTTTTACCAGGGAATATCCCGACTTGTTCATACATTTAATTTCTAATCATATAAGCAGGGAGCGTGAGGAAAATTCTATTATACACGTAGACTGATCCATACACAGTCTGGGTCTTGTACATATATATTGTTTAGTAGAAACCACGCTCGACTCGCTACAATATGTTGTATTAGGTCAAATGTCTACGGCGGAATTATGCAGCGAAACACGTGGACCTGAAGTTGGTATACATAACCAGTAGATAAAATAATCGCCAGACGTTCTTCGTGGTCAAAAATTTATAACACTTCCGGGCTTATTGTGTACATATATAAAAGAAAACGTTGTATCAAAAGTGGAATATATGTATATGTTAATTTATCACTAAAATACATGGTATACATGGTTATCTCCCATTATCCGAGCGATGTGAATGAGTTTTAAGTTGAGTTACATCACCTTACATATCAATGTGTTCATGAAATATGGATGTTAACATACTAGTTGTTCCTATTGAAACAAATTTACGTACTTAACATTTGTTGTATTTTATACATTAACAGCTATTTTGTTGTTGAAATGAAACTTAATAGAATAATTGTTTAGGGTGCTTGAGAAAATGCAAAGGTGTAATGTAATGAAGGCGACTGAAAACTATCCTAAGTTTATAAGAAACCAAGTTGAGATATTTTTCCCGTCGTTTACTACTTTCAAATAAAGTAGACAATAAAACATCAATATTTTCTATTAACCAACTTGTTAATCATGAATGACTATCTATGAAGCATGGCGGTAACATTCTATTTCTCAACAATCAAAGTCGGGTTTGGTTCCACTGTAATGTTTATGAACAATTCGTCCGCCCGTCCAGAAATGTGGATTTCTGTCTCTTGCAAGTTAATACCTTATCTAATACCTTAAATAGTGTTTCATTCTTATTGATCATTACAAAAGCGCACCTCTCTCTGTCTCTCTCTTTCTCTCTCTCTCTCTCTACAACCAAGCATTACTCACCAAGACTTAATTACATATAAACACGGTTTACTACATTGTTATTCGGCATGACAGTTTTAAGTATAACAGAAGACGTTGATTAGCATTATATTTTATTTGTTTACTTTCAAATTAATAATGTAATAATAGTGTAATAAAAACACTTCTTTTTAATGTAATATGATAACATTTCCTAATCTGGATAACTTCAAGAGAATCAACTGATTAAGATTACGTATTTTGTCTATGGTTAGTGACTAGGCACATAGAAAACACATTAAAATTTAGATTGCAATGTCATATAACAACAAAAGCATATATGCAGATTATATTCAAGCATGTACGATATATTTCAAACAGACTTTTTAATGATTCATGTTCTACATTTCTATCTATAGAAAACCTTAATACTTTTACAACAAATACTTCAAATACATGTATTCACGTCATACACGTACACAATTCAAAACACTCAATATAAAAATATTCATCTCGACGTCTTATTGACGTTTCAGCGGGTTACAGCTGATTTCGATTTTTTTTTTTTTTTTTAATTTCTCATTTATTTTAAATAGAATGATAGAAGAAATACAAAATTTTAAGATTCATGTGTTAGGAATATCATCAAAAGTATATTTGCCAAAATTTGAAGGTACATATAGTCACATTTTAGTGTTTTTATGCAAATTTGGCTAAAATTTAAAAAAAAAGCAGTTTCAGTTAAAAAACAAATCTAGTGAGGTGTGTATTTTTTACATTTTCAGAAAGCATTTACATTAGAGAAATGACTCTGAAAAAATAAAGGAAATCTGTCCGTTGATTTTTTTTTATTTAGAAATATATATATACATCACAGTTTTTGAATAGTTTCTGTATACATTTTGGTCCGGGCACAACTGAGATTTTATGCCTGTTTTGTATTTTCAATGAATATTTCACAGTATTTTTATGTGTAACTTATAGAATACACTATAAGTTACAAATGGTGATAAAAAAAAATAGAAATATCATTTTGATATGCTTTTACAGTATTTAGTAACGATATCTTTCTTATTTTTAATGCCATATTTTTTCAACAAATTTTAGCAAATAGTGATGTTCTACCCTAAGTTTGATCTCTAAAACAAGCACGGTGACCCCCTGTTTAATTCAAATATCTTTTAGTTAAAGTCTAAAGTATTTATATGCATTGTTTTAGAAAAATCTGTCCGTTAGAAAAAAAACCCCGCTGGAACGCCTTTAAGAGGTAAAAAATGAATTCAATAATAGGCTTTACAATTAAAACGATGTGTCCTGAACAATTCAAATGGCGTTAGCTTTGTGTAATTTTATTACACACTGCAATTATATGCAGAATTGAAAACACAATGTCAATAGCTCATAGCATGTACATCCCTGATCGCGGTTTCTATTTTGTTCACATATTTTGTTCATAGAAATAAAACGGATAAACTTATTGCAAGCCCCACCAGGTCATCGGAATTTGTCATTGTTTCGTCGTGGGAGTTTTTTGCATTCATCGTCTGAAAAAGAATGGAAACATAGATCACAGTCACATTTTTTAAAATGCCGCAGGTGACATCATCATACTTGTGTCGCTTTTTCTTATACTATAACACTATATATATATATATCTACGTAAAGTACGTATTTTTTTGCAAGATAAAAACTTATTGAAATATAAAATATATCATAATAATGATAATAATGATAATCATTTTATTTCTAATTCCATCATCGTTTCTATTTGTACTATTAATAAAACTTCCACAACTACTACTACTACTACTACAACATTGACAACCATCACAATTACAACGTCTATCACAACTCGACAACTGCTGCTATCATCAGTACAGACATTACTTTTACAACACCATCCACTACAATTACTTCTATTGCTGTTATTACTACAAATTTTGATCAATACTATTACAATAACTACTCATTAACTACCAGTGTCCATTTGAGGGCGAGCCTTTAGAAGATAAGCTTAAAAATTATCGATATTTCAATTCAGCAGTCCCTTCATTACTGCTACCACCACTTCTGTTACTATAAAGTACAATTACTACCAATACTACTTCAGCTTCGGTTTCATATATAATACTACGACATTCACTACTAACACTACTACAGCTTCTGTTCCATATACACTACTACCACATTCACTACTTACATTACTACAGCTTCTGTTCCATATATACTACTACCACATTCACTACCAATACTACTACAGTTTCTGTTCCATATATACTACTACCGCATTCACTACCAATACTACTACAGCTTCTGTTTCATATATACTACTACCACATTCACTACTAACACTACTTCAGCTTCTGTTCCATATATACTTCTACCACATTCACTACTAATACTACTACTACATTCACTACCAATACTACTACCACATTCACTACCAATACTACTACACTACCACTTTCACTACCAATACTACTACCACATTCACTACCAATACTACTACCACATTCACTACCAATACTACTACAGCTTCTGTTTCATATATACTACTACCACTACTACGGCTTCTGTTTCATATATACTACTACCACATTCACTACCAATACTACTACAGCTTCTGTTCCATATATACTACTACCGCATTTACTACTAATACTACTACAGCTTCCGTTTCATATATACTACTACAACATTCACTACTAATACTACTACAGCTTCTGTTTCATATAACTACTACCACATTCACTACCAATACTACTACCACATTCACTACCAATACTACTACCACTTTCACTACCAATACTACTACGGCTTCTGTTTCATATATACTACTACCACATTCACTACCAATACTACTACAGCTTCTGTTTCATATATACTACTACCACATTCACTACCAATACTACTACAGCTTCTGTTTCATATATACTACTACCACATTCACTACCAATGCTAATACCACATTCACTACCAATACTACTACAGCTTCTGTTCCATATATACTACTACCAAATTCACTACTAACACTACTTCAGCTTCTGTTCCATATATACTTCTACCACATTCACTACTAATACTACTACTACATTCACTACCAATACTACTACCACATTCACTACCAATACTACTACCACATTCACTACCAATACTACTACCACATTCACTACCAATACTACTACCACATTCACTACCAATACTACTACAGCTTCTGTTTCATATATACTACTACCACATTCACTACCAATACTACTACAGCTTCTGTTCCATATATACTACTACCGCATTTACTACTAATACTACTACAGCTTGTGTTTCATATAACTACTACCACATTCACTACCAATACTACTACCACATTCACTACCAATACTACTACCACATTCACTACCAATACTACTACCACATTAACTACCTATACTACTACATTCACTACCAATACTACTACAGCTTCTGTTTCTATATACTACTACCACATTCACTACTAATACTACTACTAATATTACCACTACCAACTCTACTACGACAACTACGGTGCTGCTACTTCTTCTACTTCCACTGGTCAACATTTCCTCCTGGCAATGCTGCTACTACTTCTGCTGCTGCTACTGCTACTTCTTCTAATAATACTACAATAACTACTACCACAGTATATCGCAGATAGGGTTATATCAAGTCGTTAAAATGGTAATTAGTACACTCCCTTGTGCTTGGCGCTCAGCATTTACATAATTTAGTGCGACTGGGGCGCATGACTGCGGCGAAATTTTAGTGTTTAGAAACTCACAAATGACAGAAAAACTAAAGAAAACAAGAGTCCAAATGTACTGTCGATGGTACGTTAAACTTAAATAAACAACTATTTTGGTTAGATAACGAGCTCTTAAACGTTTAACATCATTATGTTAAATCAAACTAATATTAAGCGCTGAGCTGGTGTATTTATAAATTCAATCGCCGGAAGTCTCATGGAAATAATGCTGATAAAAATAATATGTAAAAAATATTCTTTTTATAAAATCATTTTATATAAATACGCGTGTTTCAATGTTTTTTTTTGTTTTTTTTTTGTTTTTTTTTTTGTTATTTCTTTCACGCCTTGTAATAGAGAAACAACGTGTCACGACTCGCGCAGAATACGAAAAAAAAAAACTCTTTTAGTTATATTTTCAAGTACCATTTTAACAAAATACCAGTAAATTGATGAACGCTCCAACAACTTGAACACCATAACAGGAAAACAGTTTTTGCTAATTCGACAAATGATAATATTGATGAAACCATACATAACGGCCTTTCATGTCAACTCGGTTAACCACTCACAGTAAAATTTCATTCATCCAACTCGGAATCGAACTCGGAACATACTGGTCAAAACCGAGGCTCATAACCACTATGGTATACAGTTAATGCTTTTTTGAAATGATATTAAATCAAAACATGCTCATTTTGATTTAGTCAGGCTGCAAGATTTAAGAATGGCAGTTACAAGTAAATAAACAAATCCTTTTCCCTGTGCTCTGGATATCTCATATTATATTACGCAAGGTCACATGGCTCAGTTTTAACTTTAGATTGTTATATATATTTCATTTCAAAACAAACGAAAACTGCCCAGCAAAAATGAAGATATTGGTGATTATATTGAGGCAGGGTTGCAGCTATTCTATGCCCGACTTGTCCAACACGGGTAAATTTACTGCCGGACAAGTAACTATTTAAGCTTAACTTGTCCGAGGACAAGTAAACATTTAATTTTAAACTGACCTAAATATGTAATTTCAATCCATGATAACAATATCGTCAGGAAAACGTTTACATCCAATTGATGTCATCATGGAAAGTTTCCAGTATCAACTCGCTGCAGACGGGAGCGCTCGATTGTCAAACAGAATACGTTTGTACTGAAATCGAGTTCTGGCTTTCGTATTTATTTGTTACATATCGAATTGCTTGACAAAGGCATGAGTAAGATTTCGTTTATTTACTTTAAAAGGTTCTGAAAACGTATACGGTCTAGTATTAAGCGAGACAGAAGCATTCAAACGGTCTTTTTACATACAACTTACCAAGCCGAATCACACGGAGTAAATCGAGCGCATTAGTTGTACTTCGTAAGCGGCGATGTTTCTGTTTGTTTAATATTAAATGGATCGATTTGTAATTAGAAGCAATAAGTCTGGGCAAGCCCAGCCCAGCAATATCCAAAATAAAAGTAAATAAATCTAAGGCAGAAAGAAATCATGAATATGACAAAGGAAAAATACAAGCGATCCTTTCAAACAAAATGGCTAATGCAGACGACAAGGATGCAATTTTCTGTACGGTTTGTAGGCAGCTAGGCTTCCCAAACTTGCTGATCAATCTTCAGCATTGTTCATCGAAAAGAAAGATACCCTTATTAAACATCAGCTAAACACATAGCATGTTTATCAAAAGTTGAGATGAGATTCAAAATGGCAAACCTTTGCTAAAGTTGAACGCGCGTAGGTTGACATATATGCTCGGCCTTTTAACACGGTCTATGCTATTGCCAAACACAACTGGCCCTTTTCTGATTTCTCATTTTTATGTTTAATCCAAGAAAATAAAATGTAATCTGGGCAGGCACCATCGTGGAAGGGAAACATGTCCTGACTTTATAAAATCAATGATATCAGTGTCATTGAATGATCTGAACCGTCAGCTATGAATTAACAAGAAAACAATATGCTTAAACAATCAGCTATGAATTAACAAGAAAACAATATGCTTAAACATTGTTTTTTGTGGCACTATAAACGTTACTGTTTGCGTAAATATCAATTAAACACAATTTTGTTGGGACAAATGGACATTGCTGATGTACAAGTAGATTTTTTCAGTATACTTGTCCGGGGACAAGTAGAAAATTTGGAGATTTCCACAACCCTGACAATTGAGGTATCGCATAACACAAAGTGTAGGAATTTGACAAGAAAAATGCAGCTTATGGGCTATGTTTGAGATAAATATTCATACTGACTTGGTCCCAAACCCGTAGTTTTTCGCTCATAGGGTAAAAGCTTTATAGACGGAGATACCCAACCTCTTGCGCAATTAATATACCTTGACATAATAGTTGTTGATCTGTGTAATGTCTCAATAGTCTGTGAAGTGCACCATATTCTCCCTTGGTTTATATGATTTCGATTAACCAGATTTCGATTAACCAGAGCTTTACATTTCAAATACAATTTAAGATTTAGCTTGTATGCCCTACACAACATTAATTGTGAATAATTCTGCAATTCGCTTTATATAAATACGTTACGTTATGCATATAAGTTATGTTTCCTTCTGATATATTTTGTATTTCATTATAATTAAATTATATATATAATGTTTCATTGTCAGAAGAATGAACTTTGACATGGCTCAAATGAACTAGAACGAGACGAGCGGAGTACCTGGTTAAACACTGTTTCATGTTTATAAATCCCACCCGAACCCACCATGTCATTTATTGGCTTGCAAAAATGGATATCTTTGATTTCTCTCAGACTGACCCGGAAGTGGATCGTCTCATATTGGTGGTATCGGAGCATAAAGATATTTTGGAATTACACATTTCTGTATTCAATAAAGAACGCCTGGTGAAAACTTAGAGCAGGGTTTGCAAATGAAATAGGTTTCGTTTCATGATTTAAAATGCACTGCAAATCTAGTTTATTCGTTAGTATACCGACAGTCGTTGGTGCTACTACTCTTTCGTTACATGAGTTTAAATGTTCCATGAAATTACCAGATCAGAAAAAATGTAATAGTACATGTTTATATATATAGTTTCCTTAAGTGTTCGTATTGCTCAGAAATGTAACTAAATAAAATTTGTCTTCTTCATCGCCTTCTCATACAAACAACGTATTTACCTTCTCTCAAGCTGTTTTTTCTTTAATACTTCGCACATTAGATGATTAAAAAAACTGCATTCGGCACTACATATAACATTTAAAATATGGGTGGGTCAGTTTTGTCCCGAACCGAATGTATACACACATGACACACAAGAAATCAGAAATCAAATTTCATAAAATGTTGAGGTGTTCTTATACGTATTGTGTACAGCTTAAAATAATCGTTCTACAACAGATTTTTTTGTAAAAGGTGTATATAAAAACAAACGGTAAAGAAAGCAGATGGGTGTGGGGGGAGGGGGGGGGGGCATGGATAAATATAAACTTATATATATATATATATATATATATATATATATATATATATATACAGTCCATTCGCGATGGTACGAAGTAGCCCCGGGAAACGCATTTATTTCGTTCCATCGCGTATTTCGTTCCATCGCGTATTTCGTTCCATCGCATCTTTCATATTGACGATTGAGAATCCCTTTATGTATGTGCTCACTCGTTTGTTTATGTCGTGTTTTAGTATGTATTGCCGAAAACCATGTACTGTCGTAAAGATTTAGTGTCTTAATATGTTTAGTGTGATGTTGTTTCATTATTTGATTCTCTATATTTTTTATTTTTATACGATGATATTGATAAATAAAAAAGGCTTTCTGCAGTACAAATGTAAATATTTTTTAATAAGTCATGTTTGTTTGGGCAAACGTACATAGGTACAACATGAACATGAGATATCGAACACGTGACTTATTATACAAAACGAACACAAGAACAGTAACTATTATAAAATAGTAGAGTGGAATGACAGGTCAGACCAGGAGACCAATATTTATACTGCTGCTTATTAAGTTTTGACTTAAAATCACTCATTAATCTTTGTAACAAACAATTAAACTCGCTTGTAAGCTTCGTGTCAGTTTTGCAACAATCAACGTCCCGGATGGCGTGCTAATAGGCTGATTACCGACAATGTAATGGCGGACGCGCGTAAGCGACAGGTGTCACTCGGGTAGGTGTGGAAACTGACCGACACTTCGTTCGAACGCGTCATTAATCAGTTGTTAATTAGCAAATCGGACCACATACATACTTCGCTCCAGTGCATCTTTCGTTCCATCCTATTCGTTCCATCGCATCTTTTTTACATTGAATAAAGAACAAATATTGCCGGGACCTGGCAATTACTTCGCATTACACCGTCATTTCGCTCCATCGCATTTCGTTCCATCGTGAATAGACTGTATATATATATATATATAGAGAGAGAGAGAGAGATGATAAATGATATTAACGATACTATCAAATTGCGTATTTCAAAACATACAAGCGGAAACTTGTCTACCTACTTACTAATGAAAAAAAAATAACTAACGATATTTCAGATATACCACATAGGCCTTTCTGTTGCGTGCACCTTGAATGCAAACCGATACTCATATAATATCAATAGGTCCACCTGAACAGTTTGAAAAGATATTTATGACAAAAATATAAATGATAGTATGTTTTCCATGACTCTTAACATCGCAATAATCACGGTATGTGCCAACCGTCAAAACAAAAATGAGAATGTCATGAGCTGGGCTTTTATTTATAAGTTTACATGTTGTCAAGACTACATCCGGGCCTTGCCCCTTCATTTGACAGGTATTTTTAGAAACACATTATTCGGGTGCAGAATTGACGTGAACAAAGTTCGTAGTATTGTCTATTGATGATTGCCTTTTTTTAAATTAATGCAATCAAATATCTTATCTATTTAACATTAGTCTCGAGACCGTTTGATTCTCGGGACATACACTTAATGCATTCCGAAAATAAACACAAATCATGTATTTGAAAACTGTCCTTGATAATATTGACATTGCTTTTAACTTGTTATCGTTTTATGCAAAGCAAGTGCAGTGAATGATCTATGTGCATTGTATGTATGTAATAGAATTGAGAGTTAAATGTTACATAATATTAAGTGTACAGTTTGGCTGTTTATTAAATAAGAATTGAACCTTGGAAAAGTGCAACAGTTTTGCTGATGCAAAATAGGTTAGACCTCTAACGCAAAACAACAACAACTACTACTCAAAATACATCGAAATTTGCACCCGGATATGTACAAAGGTAGACAGGACTTAAATATCATTTAATCTTGGTTTAATTACATATTTTATACTTATAAGATATATTTGTTTCAGTTTCGCACTCGATTAGTCAATGCATGTAATCTTATATCATTATTGACCGAATGAAACTTCCAATTACTTATTCTAATGAGGTGTCCTTGTCTGTTTCAATATATAGAGCTTAAGTATAAAATCCTATAGCATGCTTAAGTGTGATCTTTGATAAACAGACTGTTAA
>CM037791.1:38908104-38958104 GCA_021229015.1 Solen grandis
AATGTAATGAACGGACGGGTCCGAAACCAATTCGAATAATATTTTCATTCAAGAAAATAATTTTAAATATTATCATAAATGGTAATTTTGGCTTTCGTCTCATCCTTTTTATTTCTCTTGTTTTCCCAAGCATATTGATATACAAACGTAAGATTACAACGGTTTTCTTTTGTTGTGTATAAAGATAAGTTTTGAATACAATATTATATTGATTATGGTATTAAAACACACCCGGCAGCGCATAGCAGTTAACCCTCAAATTAATCAATGTTGAAATATACACTAAGATATGTTCAAAAGTCTCCGGACTCGAAGATACACTCTTTATCACGAGGATACCGTATAATGATTTCATCAGTCAAAACTTTGCCTGTTAGACATTGAAACTACAGTTACAAAACTGGTGCATACCCGGTTGATATATGGTATGCTCAATAAAGAAAACATGCAATTGCAGGCCTACATGTAAAACTGCAAGGTTTATCACTATCAGTGATTTATGCCGATATAAATATACATAGCTTCAGGTGGTCGATTGTTAAAAGCGTCCGGCCGTATTCTGATATACCAACATGCCTGTCCCTCGGTATCTTAAAATTCCGCCGTTGTCTTGTGGTAGCTTAGATTAGTGTGGGTCCGAAGGATGTGGGTTTGAACCACGTAAGGCAGAACTATACCAATAAAGCTATATATTTGACCTTGGATATTGCTTGGACGATTATTTTTAGATATTTTCGGGTACAGTAAGGCAGAACTATACCAATAAAGCTATATATTTGACCTTGGATATTGCTTGGACGATTATTTTTAGATATTTTTGGGTACAGACAAGGCCATTGTCATGCATATAATCTATGATAGATACATGTAAACACCGAACACATTATCAACGTGAATATTTTGTAATGCTTTAACCAGCGTGGTGTGTAAAAGGATAAAGAAACGTTTACAAACGAAGAGATAGCTTATCGACTTTTTCTTCTGAGTATAAATATAGATTTTTCTTTTTCTAGGACAGGTAAAATTATAGCATTATGCAAGGGATTATTAACAATTGAGTGATTTGTATACGTTGAATCGACTGATACTAAAACCCCAAACATGTGCATTCGATCATTTTACCGTCCAATTATCAGTTGTGTAAATACGGTTTTAATTAAATATGGGTGTAAAATTAATATGAACGTTTATAATTTTCTCAATGACATAAACATTATACATGTATGCTCATTGTTTTCTGTCCATCCGTCCATCGTTTGTTCGCTCTTTCTTTATTGTAGTTTTAGACAAGTAAATATAATGTGCTGTTAGGCGAATATACATCCATTTTATGATCTGCATTAAATATATACACTCAACAACAAAAGAAACCTGGCGGTGTATGGTTTATTCATTTTTGCAGAAAATAGACAATACAGCATGTCAACAACTTTTCGGCATGTTAAAATGATCCACTCCCAACCCAGATATGCGTTTTGGTTTTATTGGTCATGATTTAAGTTGGTTAAATTACTTAATTCCAATGATAGGGGTCAAAATTGAATTAATCAGTTTGAATGTAATGGCATTGACATTTTTTCTGGTGAATTTTAACCCTTTTAGATCACAATTTAATAATGTGCAAGTGTTCTGGTATTGAAATCAATATCGGACGTGAGCACCTCTAGCTCTAATGAGTGTATCCATGCGTCGTCGCATCGAATTGACGTAACGTTTACAAATCCGTTGGTAAGATTGTTCCATTCATGAATCAATGCATTTTTCAGCTCTTGGATATTTTGTGGAGCATGACCTTGGCGAACGTTTCTGCCAAGCTCGTCCCAGATATGCTCTATTGGATTCATATCCGGAGTCATTGCTGGCCATTGCATGACGTTAACATTTGCTGCTGCTAAGTGAGCGCGTGTAATTCTTGCTGTGTGAGGACGGGCATTATCCTGCTGGAAAACAGTTGGAGCATTTCTTCTCAGAATCGCTTCTGCATTTAAAATATTGTAAATGTACCCTTGGGCATTTAAGTTGCCTAGCAGAACGATAAGTCGGGTTTTCTGCCCCCCCCCCCCCCCCCCCATTATCCCACCCCATACCATTACGCCACCACCCCCGAAACGAGCATGTTCTCTAACACAGACGGGCGCGAACCGTTCACCTTGCCGGCGATAGACTCGTGTGCGGCCGTCAGCATTACTCAGATTGAATCGCGATTCGTCCGAAAATAGGACAGTGTTCCAGTCACGTCGACGCCAGTGACGGTGGGCACGTGCCCATGCCATACGGGCCTGATGATGGCGTAATGTCAGTATACCGCCGGTATATGGGCGTCGGGCTCTAATTGGGCGTCTTTGTGTGCGTAACCTATTGCGAATAGTTTGAGCACTGACGTTAAACAAAGTTGCCGTCAACGTCGCGGGTCTGAAGCGGTTACGTAAGTGCATTAAGATAATGGCACAATCATCCATTCGGGTACTTGCCCTTGGTCTATCTGACCTCAGATAATCGGACACTACCTGTTTGCATAAAACGTCTAACAAGCTCATGAATTGTGTTGCGACTGCATTTAAAGGTTCTGCTAACGTTGACAACGGAAGCACCGACCTGGAGCATTCTAATAGCCCTATTTCTCTTGGCTTCTGACAACCGTGGCATTGTAAAACTTGTCAACTTTAGATGTGAATTTCACTGTGTGATCACTGATGACATTTATAGTGTTTTGTAACTCTGTCTACCGGTTACCGCACGTGCAAAAACGGAAATTTAACGCCTAGCTGCATTTGACTGATAAAATGACGACGAAATGATGCACGTATAAAGTGTGTCGATAGTACATGTTTGTGCAATATACACAATTTGGATAACTTCGCAGATGTGCAAAATATTTAAAAACTAAAAGTGTCAGGTTTAAATTATGAAAGTCAATATTGCACGCCCTATTTTCCATTAATTTTGCACGTGAATATGTTTTGCTACACACGAGATAAGGTATTCATGTGCACGTGGAAAGGTTTAAGCTGTACGTTGGCAGTTTAGTTACTAATAATGAGAACACCTGTACATGAGCTTAACTATACAAGTTCGTTATCAACTTCAGTTAAACATTTAAGTATTTGTATAAATTCTTTTAACCCATTGTAACGGCTTAACACAACAATAGCCCATGTTTTGAATCGTTGTTGTTTTTTATTTCTGTTCTGGGGTTTACCGTTGTTGCAACATCAGTCATTTTATTATTGGTAGAGGGAGACACTGAACACACAGAGGGACCATGGTAGAACGAATGTCCTACCAGAAGCTAACTGGAAAACTGTCTCATACATATTATCTTAATGAGAAGGACTATTATCGAAACAACAACAATGGGGTTTACTGTCATCCGATTTACAATAGTATTCTTCATAAGCTCGATTATCATCAATTGTTTAACATATAATATAATTTTAGATTGGTGGTATGGTCCAAGTTACCGAATAGTTAGAGCGTCTGCCTATTATGTGCAATCCCGGGTCGCGACATACTCAAGTCGTTAACAAAGATGCTGGTTTTATTCACTGGTCGGTGCCCAGAACATACAGTACTGACTGAGGAACTGACCATAATATTATGTCACTTCTATTTCTCCTTATATCGCAGTGAAGCAGAACTGAATCTGTCTCGTTTAGACTAAAGTAGAACTACATACAGGAACAATGTCATTGGTAAATAAAACGTGAGAAAAAAATACACATACACAATATGCCAATCTATTCAAACGCGTGAATATTTATATTTTGCGCTATCTTTAGAAATATTCTGACAGTGATGAATGGATAAAGCCAAATGTCATATGCTACTTTTTTACAAAGCGTTTGTCGTAAACATTATATCAACCCAGGTAAACATTGAACAACCAGCTCCAATGAATATGGAATAAGTTTCAAGTAAATTGTTCACCGATCTTAAAACCAAAAACAGGGTGAATTATAATACTTAAGAATTTGCAAAGAACCAAATAAAGACATGCGGCAAGTGTGCACTGCACAGAGTGAAAAACGATAATTTCTATTACACTGAAACTCCCTATCTCTCTATCTCTTTATCTCCCTATCTCTATTCTTATCTCTCTATATTTTCTCTCTATCACTATCTCTCTCTCCCTCTCTCTCCCTATATTTCCCCCTATCTCTCTCCCCTTAACCATGCTCATAAAGTAAGGTAAAATGGCAAGATGATCAAATATACAACAAAACGCATCATCCCCACAAAAAGCAACAACAAAATATGAAAAAAAATGCCCCCATATCTCTCTATCTCCTACCGTTTTGAAGATTTACATAAACGAAGTTATGTATTTAAACCATAGATATTATATTCTAACCTGTTGAATAGGTCTAAGGTTTGATTCAACAGGAAGCAAATATAAACTAGAACCGCAAAGCGGCATCTCGGGTTTCGCTTTAAACCTGAAACCTGATCAGTTCGAACACTTTGTTTCATCTAAGACACAATTATCCAGGAGGAAAATAATACAAAAACATATGACTTCACATTCTTGAGTTATAAGTAATAAAGCATTTGAAAAGCGCCCTTTTGTGGGTATTTATTAGTAAATTATACGTCATAACATGTTTTACGAACACATCTAGTTTTAAGTATATATTGCATTATAAAGAAAACAAGAATATCGTCGCTGTGACTGTATACGTGTCATATTTCATATATGTATGATAATGATGATTTACGTATTAAATCATACATATTTATGCATCATTATTCCATTTGTTTGTATTAACTTCTATATTCAATATCTTTGAAATAAGCAAACGGAAAGCCGCTTCATTTGTATCTTAAACAAACGACTTCTATTTTTCCTCGTGTTTTCTTGTTTGCAAGTTGCGTTATCGTCTTTAGTGTGTCATTATTTTCCTGCCACAGAGTAACTGTGTTGAGCTTAAGGTATACTCCTCAATGCATCCACTTAGGTGAACCAGATTGCGACAGGGCGAAAACGAGTGAAATACATGACATGACATGATATACAGGCAAAGAGTTGGCATCTCAGTGCACCAACGTGACATATGTATCTGTGAAGATTCATAAAAAGATAATACGTGTCACAAACTGTTATATCGTAATAAGTTCCATAAAAAACTTGGTGAAATACTTGTCACAAACTGTCATATCGTAATAAGTTCCATAAAATTCTGGGTGAAATACTTGCCACAAACTGTCATATCGTAATAAGTTCCATAAAAAACTGGGTGAAATACTTGTCACAAACTGTCATATCGTAATAAGTTCCATAAAATTCTGGGTGAAAAACTTGTCACAAACTGTTATATCGTAATAAGTTCCATAAAAAACTTGGTGAAATACTTGTCACAAACTGTCATATCGTAATAAGTTCCATAAAAAACTGGGTGAAATACTTGTCACAAACTGTCATATCGTAATAAGTTCCATAAAAAACTGGGTGAAATACTTGTCACAAACTGTCATATCGTAATAAGTTCCATAAAAAACTGAGTGAAATACTTGTCACAAACTGTTATATCGTAATAAGTTCCATAAAAAACTGGGGGAAATACTTGTCACAAACTGTTATATCGTAATAAGTTCCATAAAAAACTGGGTGAAATACTTGTCACAAACTGTCATATCGTAATAAGTTCCATAAAAAACTGAGTGAAATACTTGTCACAAACTGTCATATCGTAATAAGTTCCATAAAAAACTGGGTGAAATACTTGTCACAAACTGTCATATCGTAATAAGTTCCATAAAAAACTGGGTGAAATACTTGACACAAACTGTCATATCGTAATAAGTTCCATAAAAAACTGGGTGAAATACTTGTCACAAACTGTTATATCGTAATAAGTTCCATAAAAACCTTGGTGAAATACTTGTCACAAACTGTTATATCGTAATAAGTTCCATAAAAAACTGGGTGAAATACTTGTCACAAACTGTCATATCGTAATAAGTTCCATAAAAAACTGGGTGAAATACTTGTCACAAACTGTTATATCGTAATAAGTTCCATAAAAAACTTGGTGAAATACTTGTCACAAACTGTCATATCGTAATAAGTTCCATAAAAAACTGGGTGAAATACTTGTCACAAACTGGCATATCGTAATAAGTTCATAAAATCTGGGTGAAAAATGTCACAAACTGTATATCGTAATAAGTTCCATAAAAAACTGGTGAAATACTTGTCACAAACTGTATATCGTAATAAGTTCCATAAAAAACTGGTGAAATACTTGTCACAAACTGTATATCGTATAAGTTCATAAAAACTGGGTGAAATACTGTCACAAACTGTCATATCGTAATAAGTTCCATAAAAACAGGGTGAAATACTTGTCACAAACTGTATATCGTAATAAGTTCCATAAAAAACTGGGTGAAATACTTGTCACAAACTGTCATATCGTAATAAGTTCCATAAAAAATAGGGTGAAATACTTGTCACAAACTGTCATATCGTAATAAGTTCCATAAAAAACTTGGTGAAATACTTGTCACAAACTGTCATATCGTAATAAGTTCCATAAAAAACTGGTGAAATACTTGTCACAAACTGTCATATCGTAATAAGTTCCATAAAAACTGGGAAATACTTGACACAAACTGTATATCGTAATAAGTTCCATAAAAAACTGGGTGAAATACTTGACACAAACCGTCATATCGTAATAAGTTCCATAAAAAACTGGGTGAAATACTTGTCACAAACTGTCATATCGTAATAAGTTCCATAAAATTCTCGGTGAAATACTTGTCACAAACTGTTATATCGTAATAAGTTCCATAAAAAACTGGGTGAAATTACTTGTCACAAATGTTATATCGTAATAGGTTCCATAAAAAACTGAGTGAAATACTTGTCACAAACTGTTATATCGTAATAAGTTCCATAAAAAAACTTGGTGAAATACTTGTCACAAACTGTCATATCGTAATAAGTTCCATAAAAAACTGAGTGAAATACTTGTCACAAACTGTCATATCGTAATAAGTTCCATAAAAAATAGGGTGAAATACTTGTCACAAACTGTCATATCGTAATAAGTTCCATAAAAAACTGGGCGAAATACTTGACACAAACTGTCATATCGTAATAAGTTCCATAAAAAACTGGGTGAAATACTTGTCACAAACTGTCATATCGTAATAAGTTCCATAAAAAACTGGGTGAAATACTTGTCACAAACTGTCATATCGTAATAAGTTCCATAAAAAACTGAGTGAAATACTTGTCACAAACTGTTATATCGTAATAAGTTCCATAAATATCTGAGTGAAATACTTGTCACAAACTGTTATATCGTAATAAGTTCCATAAAAAACTGGGTGAAATACTTGTCACAAACTGTTATATCGTAATAAGTTCTATAAAAAACTGGGTGAAATACTTGTCACAAACTGTCATATCGTAATAAGTTCCATAAAAAACTGGGTGAAATACTTGTCACAAACTGTCATATCGTAATAAGTTCCATAAAAAACTGAGTGAAATACTTGTCACAAACTGTTATATCGTAATAAGTTCCATAAATATCTGAGTGAAATACTTGTCACAAACTGTTATATCGTAATAAGTTCCATAAAAAACTGGGTGAAATACTTGTCACAAACTGTTATATCGTAATAAGTTCTATAAAAAACTGGGTGAAATACTTGTCACAAACTGTTATATCGTAATAAGTTCCATAAAAAACTGAGTGAAATACTTGACACAAACTGTCATATCGTAATAAGTTCCATAAAAAACTGGGTGAAATACTTGTCACAAACTATCATATCGTAATAAGTTCCATAAAAAACTGGGTGAAATACTTGACACAAACTGTCATATCGTAATAAGTTCCATAAAATTCTGGGTGAAAAACTTGTCACAAACTGTTATATCGTAATAAGTTCCATAAAAAACTTGGTGAAATACTTGCCACAAACTGTTATATCGTAATAAGTTCCATAAAAAACTTGGTGAAATACTTGTCACAAACTGTCATATCGTAATAAGTTCCATAAAAAACTGAGTGAAATACTTGTCACAAACTGTCATATCGTATTAAGTTTCATAAAAAACTGGGTGAAATACATGTCACAAACTGTCATATCGTAATAAGTTCCATAAAAAACTGAGTGAAATACTTGTCACAAACTGTTATATCGTAATAAGTTCCATAAAAATCTGAGTGAAATACTTGTCACAAACTGTTATATCGTAATAAGTTCCATAAAAAACTGGGTGAAATACTTGTCACAAACTGTTATATCGTAATAAGTTCCATAAAAAACTGGGTGAAATACTTGTCACAAACTGTTATATCGTAATAAGTTCCATAAAAAACTGGGTGAAATACTTGTCACAAACTGTCATATCGTAATAAGTTCCATAAAAAACTTGGTGAAATACTTGTCACAAACTGTCATATCGTAATAAGTTCCATAAAAAACTGGGTGAAATACTTGACACAAACTGTCATATCGTAATAAGTTCCATAAAAAACTGGGTGAAATACTTGTCACAAACTGTCATATCGTAATAAGTTCCATAAAATTCTGGGTGAAAAACTTGTCACAAACTGTTATATCGTAATAAGTTCCATAAAAAACTTGGTGAAAAACTTGCCACAAACTGTCATATCGTAATAAGTTCCATAAAAAACTGGGTGAAATACTTGTCACAAACTGTCATATCGTAATAAGTTCCATAAAATTCTCGGTGAAAAACTTGTCACAAACTGTTATATCGTAATAAGTTCCATAAAAAACTTGGTGAAATACTTGTCACAAACTGTCATATCGTAATAAGTTCCATAAAAAACTGGGTGAAATACATGTCACAAACTGTCATATCGTATTAAGTTTCATAAAAAACTGGGTGAAATACATGTCACAAACTGTCATATCGTAATAAGTTCCATAAAAAACTGGGTGAAATACATGTCACAAACTGTCATATCGTATTAAGTTTCATAAAAAACTGGGTGAAATACATATCACAAACTGTCATATCGTAATAAGTTCCATAAAAAACTGAGTGAAATACTTGTCATAAACTGTTATATCGTAATAAGTTCCATAAAAATCTGAGTGAAATACTTGTCACAAACTGTTATATCGTAATAAGTTCCATAAAAAACTGGGTGAAATACTTGTCACAAACTGTTATATCGTAATAGGTTCCATAAAAAACTGAGTGAAATACTTGTCACAAACTGTTATATCGTAATAAGTTCCATAAAAAACTTGGTGAAATACTTGTCACAAACTGTCATATCGTAATAAGTTCCATAAAAACCTGCGTGAAATACTTGTCACAAACTGTCATATCGTAATAAGTTCCATAAAAAACTGAGTGAAATACTTGTCACAAACTGTCATATCGTAATAAGTTCCATAAAAAACTGGGCGAAATACTTGACACAAACTGTCATATCGTAATAAGTTCCATAAAAAACTGGGTGAAATACTTGACACAAACCGTCATATCGTAATAAGTTCCATAAAAAACTGGGTGAAATACTTGTCACAAACTGTCATATCGTAATAAGTTCCATAAAAAACTGGGTGAAATACATGTCACAAACTGTCATATCGTAATAAGTTCCATAAAAAACTGGGTGAAATACTTGTCACAAACTGTCATATCGTAATAAGTTCCATAAAAAACTGGGTGAAATACTTGTCACAAACTGTCATATCGTAATAAGTTCCATAAAAAACTGGGTGAAATACTTGTCACAAACTGTCATATTGTAATAAGTTCCATAAAAAACTGAGTGAAATACTTGTCACAAACTGTTATATAGTAATAAGTTCCATAAAAAAACTGGGTGAGATACTTGTCACAAACTGTCATATCGTAATAAGTTCCATAAAAAAATGGGTGAAATGCTTGTCACAAACTGTCATATCGTAATAATTTCCATAAAAAACTGGGTGAAATACTTGTCACAAACTGTTATATCGTAATAAGTTCCATAAAAAACTGGGTAAAATACTTGTCACAAACTGTTATATCTTAATCGGTTTCATAAAAAACTGGAGAAGATACTTGTCACAAACTGTTATATCGTAATCAGTTTAAAAAAACAACTGGGAAAATACTTGTCTCAAACTGTTTTATCGTAATCAGTTTCATAAATGAACTGTGAAAATACTTGTCACAAACTGTTATTTCGTTACTGGACCGCACACACAAACCTTTCAATTAATAAACTGGACCTGTCACGTGACTTGTAGCGGTCGGTCATAGATTTAAAGCTTTGATAAAAATGTGATAAAACTGGATATTTGAATGATTTTTTTTTGTTGACTATTTTCATACAAGGAATTTCAAGAAGCCTATCTCTACATGGCTGCAAAGAAAAATCAAGGTAAAAACATTGATAACAGTAGTTTTTCACAACGTAAACGAAAAGTTATATCACCGATACATAATGAAGAACAACACAATACACAAAATGGTGGTATAGAATACACTGAAAATCCATGTAAACGTGTGCACGATTCCACGCACCTAGTGTATTTGACTACCCGCCTTGTTTTAACGGGTACGGGAATTCGACAGCAGCAATTATGTCTTTTCCAACATCGTTTGGGAGCCAATTTATGCCACCATCGCTACAGTATGGCAATATTGTACAAGCTACACCACAATGGGCAATTGATTTGCAAGAAGATATTAAAAGCATCAAAACATCGGTGTCAACAACTGCATCCTAGATTGACAAAATTGAACAAATGGTTGACAAAATTAACGAAAAAGTGGAAACACTTGAACTTAATGTTAAGAAAATGGATAGTAAAGTACAAGATATAGAAAGATCGAGCCATTTCATCAGTCAATAATTTGATGACACCAAAATACAACTGAAGACTGCAGAAGATGATATAAAGAAATTAAACAACTATTGCATGGAGATGGAATCAACCATGGCAAACCTGAAAGAAAAAATTCAAATCATGGAGGATAAAACAAATGATCTTGAATCTCGAAGCATGAGGGAGAACTTACTATTTCATGGGCTAGCTGAAAACGGAAATGAAGATTTCGAGACATTAATTAAAAGCTTTCTTAAAGAACACTTAAACATTCAAGACGAGATAACAATAGACAGAGCACACGGAATTGGAAAAAAAACACAAAGATTAGTAAAACCAGACCAGTGGTTGCCAAATTCCACTACTACAAACAAAGAGAACTTGTGAGAAACAAAGCTTTCGAATTAACAACGACACTACGAAACTCAGAGTTCGGGGTCAGCGTGCAACAGACGAAGGCGACTTTACAGAAAAGACGCGAGATGAGCGACATCTACGACAGAGGGCGAAGGGCAGGAAGGACGGTCAAATGGTCAGGCGCGAAGCTGTTGGTACGAACGGAACCGAGTGGAAAATTCAGGGAAATCACAGAGTAGGAAGATACGGGTGAGGAGCTGCGTATAACATCTTGGAACATAAATGGGTTAAAACGAAAAATAACAGACATTGACTTTTAGAGTATTTGAAAACATCAGATATAATTGTTCTATGTGAAAAATTGAAACAAAAGACAATGACGACATAAATAATTTAGATATTACAGGGTACGAAAGTGAACATACGTTATAAGATTGGCGAATGTCGGGCGGGCGGCGCCAAACTTTCGTTTCCGGAAGATAACTTGAGTCATACATGGCATATCAATACCAAACATTTTGTACAGTTAGCGTATATGAAGAGCTTGCTTGGTATTGTATTTAAAGTCAACCGGGTCAAAGTCACTGTGACTAAAAATAAAAAAAAATAAGTTGCCTGATGATAACTAGAGTCAGAGATGATATATCTGTACCAAACTATATGTACATCTATCTTATATTAAGAACTTGCTTGGTAATGCATTTGAAGTTGGCTTGGTCAAGGTCAAGGTCACTGAGTCTAAATAACGTTCGTTTCCAGATGATAACTTGAGTCAGAGATGACATAGCAAAACCAAACTTTATGTACAACTAGCTTATATTAAGAACAACTGAACGATGGTGTCCCTTAATTAGTCACCTTTAGTACCATCGACATAAACTAAACCATACGTTACTATAGGTTAAGCTTAAACATATCCCATGGTTAACAAGGACCTCTTACTACCTAAGCCCCTTAGTTCAATCAGTATTAAAATGCATGGCTTAACATGGACTTTGGGCTGCTGATGGTACATTATTTTATTTTAGAAAACTGAAATGTAGAAATAAGTTTTTCAAATCCTAAATAATGGTGTAATGACAAATCAGGTGTAAACAATAAGTGCAATCCTCAAGCAAAAATATATTTTACAAATAAAAAAAGTCAATAAATACAACTTCCTTCATGTACAACAAGCATAAATTCGGCGATACTTAGCATATCTAATAAGCATAGGATGACAGTGGTATCATATCAAATAATTACAGGGTTACTCTAAATCATTACAGGGATTTTAGAATGTAATCAAAACAAAGGATATATTTAAAACTCAATATTTGCATTGTAATCAATTAAAAAAAAGACATGATAATGATTAGCATTATTCACAATATACTTTTAACTGAATCCTGCTTTTGCAAAACTTGCAAACTATGAAAATAATGTTTTAAAAGCTGATTGGAAAAGTGCACAATCACTTAATATATACCGGTACAATAAAAGTTGTTCAAACTACTTTTGATTTAGTCATATCTTACATATGTTATTAATCAGGAAATCAAAAAACATTTCGTCAATGAAGTCTATATACATTTGTTCATCATGAATAATTTTTAAAATTAAAAATCTGTTATTCAAATTTGTATTTTTCTGACACTATTATCTTTAGTGTTTGACAATATGATTATATCCATTTCATTATGCTTACAATTACAGAGGATGAGGCATTAGATATGACACATTAGCTGTAAGACTTCAACTCCCAAGTCTACGAACATGTACAGGCAATTTTCTGCTGACCTCACATTTTATAATAATTATCATAGTCTTAATCCTAGATAACAAAGAGTGACACCAAAGGTTGATTGTTTCAAGAGTTCTTATTCCATTATTCTGCTGAGGCTATATTTTAGACCAAGGATTTTTACAGTTGAAGAAATTCATTCCTTATCCTATTATAAATAAATTTATGAAAAGTATCTAGTAACGTTTCCCTTAATTTCTTAAGAATTATACGTATTTGATATTTTAACATAATGAGTAAAACAGTTATTTGAAATTTGACCTTCTTGTGTCTGAGTCTAAAATATAGACTTAACATGTTGATGAAATTGGGCTCTAATCTAACCTTTGACATCTTCGGTTCTCAGCAGTATTGTATTTCTTCAATGTGGGTTGAACTAACTTTGTAAATGTAAATTCTTAAATATACCATCTGATCAATCAATTACCATACCATTTATATCATGCTCCTCAGTAAGAAATAGTAATAAAAAAAACTTGACACGCCAAACAAGGGAAGAAATTAAGCACTGATATGGTATACCTGGCTGCAGTAATGTCCTCTTGTAAAGATCTTTCTCTCTCTCTCTTGCGCGCACACATGCACACATAATAAAACATGACTCAAAATAAAGTTGAGACAATGTCATTGGTCAGTCTCCGTAATGCAGTTTTGATCAGACCAAGTGTTTATCTGACCAGGCCAAAAACTGCTTCGTTCTTGTTATTCACACGTCCGTAATCTGCGTCTTCATGACAACTTCGCTCAGTTTGAACATTTTCTTGACATATTTTCCTCTACCATGTATTTCTGAATTTTCTTTGCATCATTCATTTACTTCTGAATTTTCCTTGCATCTTTCATTGTATGTAATAATGAAGAAATTGCTGACAACGATAATGATGAGAAGAGGAAACAATTCTAGCAATCTCAAGTCTTGCTGTGTGATTGCGTTTAAGTCTTTCATCAACCCTTCAAGGTTGGCCATCTCTGCTGTAAGCTCCTCAGTACTCAGAGACTTCTGAAAGAGAATCAACAATGCAACCACAATTACAACTTGTATTTGTTGTTGTCTTAATTTTTGTGACTTTCTGGGGGTAAGTTAAATTATCAATGGAGGTGAATCCTATCCCAGCCAGTAGATGAAAAACAAAGTGATCTCACTAAATATGTATCTGGATTTTGTATAGAAAATTAGGAAATTTGGTATGTCACCTAATTATGTTTTTAGTGTTAACCATGCATACTAACATATAAATGACGTTTCCCTCCATTTCTCAGAAACATAGGCATTGAATCAGATGAGCAGTGTTTTATATGTTCGTGATTAAACATCATTTTGCAAATATTAGCTGTAAACATTAAATTCCGAAACCCATGTTACTAACGCCCAATACCTGTATCTCTGCCTCTTCTTTTCCGGTTTTAAGAACATCCTTAGCTGATTTTGGCGACACCATGGGTGCGGGTATCATTGACCTCGGCTTGATAGGGCCGCATGATATTGGGCTTTACTGTAAAACAAGGACAAGACAAAGGTCATACAGACGTGGAGTTAATAACTTACAGGGTATGGGTTAGAACACATGTTGGTAATGATGCTAAGTCCAGGTCTGCGTTTCAAAAAATATCTCAAATTGAAATGTTTCTGTACTCGATAATTATAATTTCTCAATCACCATAAATGCAAAGCTTTATAAAATATATAAACTACGTTCTAACAGGGCATGCCAGTATTAGTAAGCTTGCAAACATTCTAGTCTTTATGTCAATAAAAAAATGAGTTTAGACCTTCAATAGTTTGAGACATGGAAAATCTTAAACCGAGAATTGTTTCATGAGACACATTCCTGATAGTTGATAAATAAAAGTCTATATATTTTGAAAACTGTTTTATAGGAGCAAAATGTATTTAGATAAACGGTAATACACGGGCATTATTCACAAAGCAACTTAAATTTTTACTTAAGTCAAAAAATCAGTTATATTTGATAGAAAATGATGTTATTTTATCGTTCCCATATTTTGAAAAGAAAATGCCAATACAAAGACGAATTTATTCCCATCATCTGGTAAATGAATTTTGCGTTTATTAGTTTAAACTTTCGAAAAACATAATATTCATAAATGTTTACCAATCTTTACCGTTTACTTTATATAGACTCATTTTGATGCATTGACAAACAGAGCAGGGTCTTCTCTATTTACTTTTAGAAAACTGCAGCTCAGGTTCTTGTCGGCACAGCAAAGACAACTTTAAATGCCTTTTAAATTTCATCAGATTAATATTCATCAAGTCATAAATTTGTACATGATTTTTCACGCAGTAAAGGATAAAGATGTCGTCTGAATACATTTTTGTACAACCTTAGATGTGTTGCCGGCTGTATAACTATCTTAAAACAACTTATCAAAATCCCCATATCTTGCGTTGACTCATTTAACCAGAATAAACATATAAACATTGGGTCCTATATCATGATGGTTTTGCGGTACCCTGTTTAGATTCATCTGACAATTTTATGCCAAAACTACAAAGGTAGAGAGGACATCTAATTGTTGAGAACACAAACTATTTTGGACGTATAAGACTTGAGCAGTCAATTTCGTATACTAGTAACTGTGAAGTATAAGTGATATGTCTTAAGCAATTTAACGATTATTTTGAAGCTGACTTTGTCCATTATAACTATCTAGTCATGTTTAGAGAATGCATTTAACATTTAAAACTCATTTAAGGAAATTGAGTGAGTATTGCTACATTTAGACATTGATTTTAACAGTGCATTAATTGCGTACACATGTTCTTTTCAAATGAGCTCACAAACACAAGAGTGATCTGATATAAATCGATGGATGTACCTCTTCAACAGGTACTGTTAACGTCGAATATATACCCATTGTTATATACCTTGCTGCTTAGAAATTCAAACAGAAAACTATATTTCGCAATGATTTTTCATTGAACTAAAATTGCAGTAGATCTGATCAATAAGCTAAACTGATAGGTATTGTGTTCTTGTGTAAATCGTCAATTCAAATCATGCCTTGACATTCACTTACATGGGTATTGATAATTAAGCGTGTATGTTTCTTTGGTAAACTCTATCGATTATGTACTTCTTGACCTGCACATGGAACTTCGCGTCAGTTGTGCAGCTGTCACCCTGCTGCTGTTTTCATAATTATTTAGCTGGAGTGTATATTTTCAATTCATACGTCATTCATTACAAGTCCGTACTTAGTAATGAAAACAATGATATTAATTCATGTCATTTAATTTCCTTTGGCCTACTACACACTTTGGATTTAACTACAAATATACTTCTATAAAGGTGTTAAGATTAACAAAAGGATTTAAAATCTGATCCCTATATAGCAGCTGTATTTCCGAAAATAAAAAAAGAAAACGACACATGTATTATATGCATGGATACGATTTTTGAAGAAAACCTTCGGAAAGAAGTACAATTAATAAAGTAACATTACTCACTGCACACACGAAACATAGTATTAGTGATCATTTATCGACCACTTACGTATACAATTATGAATGGCTCAATTGCATACCTCACCCAGCTTATTTCAATTACCTGTTATGAATGAAGTTTGATTTTACCCAATATACACATATAATAGACGCGTTAGCTGTAGTGTCTGGTGCATATGATCGAAACTTTTCAAATAGACAAATATGCTTGCATTGTTAATGGAGCGTGATCTATTATCCATTTTTGTACGTTGGTGAATCAACATATATTTCATTTCTTAACATTTACGTGACTATCTGTGAGGATGTGTGAACAGCGGTCTAAGTTGTGCCCAGTCTATTACCGAATTTGTTCAACATTTTTATAATGGATTCGTTCTCGCTATTTAGCGGATCTGGTCCATATTTCTCTATTAAAATTCATGTTTGCAACGTCGGCCTATATACAATACATATATACTGAACACTAATTATCTTTTTGTAAGGAAACTAGCCAACACTGCGTCATGATTTGAGCAAAGCTGGTAGAAAATATGTTGCTTAATTCTTGGATGGTCCTTCACCTCAAGCGTTGATATAAACCCAATTGATATTGTTAACATGTATTTTAGTTTAACGATCGTATTGTGGTACATTGTGTGAAAGCGGCAACTTAAAAATGTATGAAATGCTAAATATGAGTACATCATTTATGCTGAAAACAAAGTCTTTGTTTTGTGTAATAGGCTTCATGATGAATTGTAATAACAATTTAACATAATTAAGTTCAAGAGATCGCGTTGAAATTAGCCGATCTCTTCATTGTGACTTCATCGCAATGCAACATTTTGTAGAAATGATATAATTATATATGCAGAGAGTATTATGTAATAGAATTTGTGTTATTACTACGAATCGAGCAGCAAAAATAAATATAATAATTCATTACATAGCAAAAACATGCATACATATACATTTGCATTTATGAAAAAGATATGTCTCTCAAGAGGCCGCATTATAGTTATATCCAATGCAATGCTGAAAGGCTAACTTTGTTATAGATACTACTGGTTTAATTGATTTTAAGAAATGCAAACTAGCCTTAACGGGTAATCGAGTGCACAGTATTGATTTCCAATAATCGGCATTGTTCTGTATAGAAGAAATATCAAACCAATATAATCAATCATTTACACAGGTAAACTTAAGACTTTGATATTTCCCCTACATATTCCAGTAGAGTGCAAATCTCACAACATGTTGAATTAAGAAACTTGATGAAACTCTGTCTTTATGTTATTTTTAATCCTTATTTAACAATGTTCACTACGAATGTACACTGTTAAGTCATTCGTCAATTTATATCAAAAGGGGAGATAATCTTATAAATACTTAGATTAAATATATTAACATAGAGGACATAGTACTGATAGATTGAACCGGTGACTTATCATATAACTAGTCAAAAGAAAAGTTTCATTATGTTTAAAAGTTTCATTTGTAGCATTTAAGGAAATGAACTTCTGTTCCCCATGTACACCAGAGGATAAATTACATACTTTGGGTGTAATGGAAAATTATATTATTGCTTTACAGCATCGATTTACCGACATTTATACTTTTTTCCATTAAACCACTATTCCTTCAACCATATTGATTTATATATTTAAATTATCAACCCGGAAGAAATACTTGTGAATATCAATCAATGCTGTAACATAATACACCAGAGCAATCCTGCACCAGGACAAAGAGTATATATATATATTAAGTGGATATTATTTCAGGTGTAGCTTTTATGTGGACATATCACTTTGAGAACATAAGACTTTACAATGTAGGCATACATATACCCAGACTTAGGATTCCTCCTAAAGTATGCATTCATCTATATATGGAATGCTAAGTAATACATATGAAGAGGTTATCTTGTACCATCTCATTAAGTTATTCAAATGACAACATGACATATTATGGGTGTATATCAAATTACAAGTTTTCATATTGTTGCAGTAGTTTGCTTTCAAATGAGAGAGAGAGGGAGGGGACAAACAATATTAGCATGCATCACGGAAAGAAATTATGAGTCACTTTATTACCTGACTTGTATTTTGCTTTACAAAGGAGAGAGAGAGAGAGAGAGAGAGAGAGAGAGAGAGCATACACTATTAAAGGCATTGAGGAAGGAAAATATCGGGCATCGCATTTAATCCATTCCGTTGCTTGGTACAACTGCATTTGAATTAAAACTACACTAGATTATGAAATGACTGTGGGCATGGCATTGACATATCGTTATTAGGTTCTCGATAAAATTGTGTAAACGCTGTATGTATAAACGTTATACGTTCTCTAAAAATCAAAATCACGAGGTGTGACCTTGACCGATCCAGTAGAGATTATTCTAAATTTACCTATCACATTTTCTCCAGGACAACACGTGTTTTTTTTGTGTTTTTTTTCCATAGAACTTTCCGAAATAGTTTATTTATGCATTTCCATTTTGGGTCCATTTATCTTGAAATGTAATATAGATTTGAAGAAAATAGATTTACGAAATATGTCTATATTTGACCTCCTCGCATACAAAACGGCATTACACTGAACGTGTCTCTAAAAATATCCACCCAATCAAGTCAAAGCTGTAGTCATAACAATAAGGTAAACATGCATTTATATATTTAGAAACCCAAACCGCCGCAGTGTGCCCAGACATTTATCATGTACCGAAGACATTCGCGAGTTTGACCTTCTTTGGAACGTAAATGTGTTACTTTAGTGACATTACTTAACTGAATTATGATTAAAGACAAGCGACAATTAATGTGATTCATCAACTTGATATATTTCGGTGTGTGCAGCAGCTGAACTTTGATCATTTGACATTTTATCAATACCGACAGCTTTATTCCAAACATAAAGGAAAGGAGGACACAGGTAATGTATCATACGTGTGTTTTAAATTGTAGACGTCTGGTGACAGTAAACATTTTTATTACATATAATAATCGTTAAATTGCATACTATAGTACGACAAACGAATAACATGAAATTTTTGTTGTATTTCTAGGTTCATGCTAATAACGCAGTGTATGTCTATTCTTAGCGCATACATTTGCGCGTTTAAACTTCCTAGCCAAACGGTGATTAAATCAAATTACTGATATATTACTGATATATTTATGCTAAAACGAGTAGAAATTTAAATTTTACATTGAGCCCTGTCGATAGCTTATTAAACGATATTCACCGAGCTCCCGGACTAATGATCTAGGTCCTCATTTTTATGTAAGAGAGGCTCCATACCAAACGGTACTATGTAGAAATGATAATTTTATATACTTTCAAAAACAAAACATAAGTTATATGACATGTATTTACTCTTTAATAAAACCGAAAGCTTGAGTTAATACCCATTGCAGATTTATTTTTCGAATATAGACGTAAAGGAACAATTATCGTTCAAGACAAGTGGACATGATGCAGATAGTCATTCGTTGATAATTGAAATAGGGTTCACTGCAAATATCAAATTAATGTATGGCTATAAATACTGAAGCTATAGAAGAATAGGGTCAAAACATTGCAAATTTGATGTATTCACTCACAAACATCATCATTATCTTATATGTGTTAGGTACTTCAGAGAATATATATCATATACCTTTAACATAGATATTCTCTCAACCTATTTCTATGCACCGCCCTTTCTCTCTCCGTATCTCTTCTGTTTCCTTTCTCGTTTACATTCACATTTCAAAGATTCTTTAAATCGATTGCTTACCTTGATATATAATTTACCAAGCCGTTGAACATGATACTTGTATATTGGCTCTTATTTACACCCTGTTTATTCGGGTACAGAGATTTAGCGTTTTCTTTTGATTAAGCACAACGTCACAATAAATGTAAAGGCCAAATGTCCATTGTCATCAATGTCGCCTTTAGCATCTTATTTTTTCGCCCTGAAATTTGAAGGTCGTGGTTTCGATCCCCGGTCATCATATATTGAAGTTATTAAATATTACACTTCCCTTTTTCCGGGGAGCTAGGTATATCATGGTATTTTCGGGACTGGTTGGTTAAAAGTCAGAAAAATGCGTTAACGTGTAATTATGCCACCATGGCGGGATATAAAAATGAGGCAGTACTTTATCAGTCACATGTAGACAAAAGTTCCTGAATGACTTCCTGTCATTTTTTATGATTTTACATATATTAGTCGAGGAAAAGTATCTAATTGTATCAGTCCTATTATAAAAACATCCACCACTCGACATGATTTAGATGACGAATACGTTCATTATTTAAATGAAAAGTTTGGAAATATTTTCTAAACCTTTTACCGATTAGTCGGCTAATGCTTCACATATTTGCAGATGTTTTTTGCTAGCAAGAGAGTATAATTTGGAGCTGATATATTTCTGATTTTAGAGTTTCTTATCCCTCTAGCTTATTTAAATCTTTGTACAAATATAACAGTACTTTAGAGACATGAAAACTTTGCATATCATGAACCAATTCATATAACCAGTCATATGAAACAAGTATATATTGTTATCAACAGGTGTCCAATAACTGTATACTTGTGATTTTTTATTCAGCGAGGAAGATTTGTGAGTTTGTATCATGTAACTGTGGCGTGCACCCGTGTACCTGTTTAAATTGTTTGTTTGCATGCGCTAGGTGCATATTTCAAATCCGGGTTGAAGGACAAGCTTTGCACAAATAGGTCGATTTGCAATGCTTTGCTTTTGTTCAGTACCGTTCACGCTACCCTAGTTCAATAAGGAAGATATGACATTGAATTCATATGCCAATGGTTATTAAATCCGCCGATCTTATTTATTGAAAACAAAAACTTTATATCTCAGAGAATAAACATCTATCGGGATTATTGTATGATATAATGTTTTATAAGGAAGCCTTGCACAATCGAATGAGAAGATGAGGAGTAACATGCAACTAGATATATAATTACAGCACAGTTAAATTACATGAACCTGCACATAGCATAGCGAATAAAAATATTGTTTGGTGTACATAGAAAACGCCAAATTCAGTGATGTCTTTGTATTTCAATATATCAATAACAATTTGGTCTAAACAATTTAGAAATGGAACAATGCAAAGCAATTTTGGGACCTATTCAGACCCCGAAGTCAGAGACCCCGAAGTTCGTTGGACCACAAAGTACGTCCCCATAATTCCTCATATCCAAGGCGATGTCGCAGTGTGGTAGCACTACATCTTTTTCGTGTAGAGTGACCGATATACTATGATGGTAGCAAATAAACCCAATATCTTTTTTCCGTGTTTAATTCTAAGACAATTCCATATGGATTTAAATCTACTGACAGTAGGTAGGGATTGCCCAGATATCCCACTCACATGTTCCTTTTTTATCCCGTTGTTTTCTCCATGATAATATTATACAAAATTCAACGACTTGGAAGCTGTTCCTTTAAAAAGTTGAATTCATTCTGATTATAGCTATTGCAGATAGTATTAATGTTATTACGGCTTTCCGCAACCTTCGGAAAACGTATAGGGTTTGTTATGTTTATTCTTATTATAGCTATTGCAGATAGTATTAGTGTTATTATTATTATTTTAATTCGTTATAATTTCATTTAGTTCAATTCATTTTATTTCAGTTGTGAAACAACTTCTTTCAATTTATGCTAATTCATCTCGACGGTTCTTGGGTTTGACCAGTACTTTGCATCTGGAGAGGCCAGGAAAAAATCGTGCCCCCTACGGGGCTCTACTGTCGAAACCATAACCTTCGGATCAGCTGTCGGGCACATTACCACTGAAACACGGTGAATAATTACGGCTTTCCGCAAACCTGCGGAAAACGTATAGGGTTTGTTATGTTTATTCTTATTACGGCTCTCTGCAAACCTGCGGAAAACGTATAGGGTTTGTTATGTTTATTCTTATTACGGCTCTCTGCAAACCTGCGGAAAACGTATAGGGTTTGTTATGTTTATTCTTATTACGGCACTCTACAAACCTGCGGAAAACGTATAGGGTTTGTTATGTTTATTCTTATTACGGCTCTCTGCAAACCTGCGGAAAACGTGTAAGGTTTGTTATATTCATTCTTCTTCTTACTATTATTATGCCTTTTTTCCCAACCAAATCCAAGAGTTAATTTCAATATGTTACCAGTGTCTGAGCAACATCTTATGGACCAACTCGACAAATACACTAGAGGATTCAAGGGTGGGGGAGCTCATCATATAATATTAGACACAGTGAAGTCGATTGTGAACGGATTGGCCTAAAATGATGTTACAAAAATCATATTTATAGGCCTGCGATCTGCGTGTGCAGTCAGGACTGAAGATCTAGAAGTTCCGTTATTTTGCTTTTATACTGTATAGTTGAAAAGGACGGAACAAAATACAAAAATACAAAATGTTGTTTTTCTAGTGTTTCCCATAGCCATTTATAATGTCGACAAGTACTGTCTTCAACGAACTGCCCTACCGTAAAGCATTTAACGACAGTGAAATGGGCAAAAAATGTCTTAAACAAAAATGAAAAGAGTCGTCTTTTTATGGGAGGCTATAACTCTGTCCACAAGTTCACTTTCTCTAGCAGGTAGTAAAGCTATAAATTAGTCTGAATTAGACATTAATTTCCTCTTTTTTTTTTTTTTCGCTACTTAGGTTTAGTCATTTAAAACAACAAAGAAAGAAGAAAGAAATCGACCTTTTAAAGAACATAGATAAGTTTGTTTGTATTTTTGTTGGGTTTAGCGTCCCACCAACAGTAATTCAGTCATTTAGAGATGATGTGTACTTGAGATAGATATAGTGCTGCCAAACTGCCGTATCACGCTGTAGACATGTGGCACGATACCACATCTAGTCACATTATCCTGACTCCGGGACAACCAGTCCTGCAACTACCCTTATATGCTGAGCGCCATGTAAGGAATCTGTAACAGTACCACTTTTTACGACTAGTATGTCGCGGCCGGGGATCGAATCGACGATCACTCGCTCCATAGGCGGACGCTGATAATACCTTTTCACATCATATATAATCGTTCTGAATTCTCCATGACTTTAGATAATCCCCATCAATGCCGCATATCTTTTTCAAGATATATATTTTTTGTAAAAATAACGATGGAATGCATGCGTATTTTCAATTTGAATTGTGTTGTACAAGAGATAATACAAGTAAATCATTTCTTTAAACTTTATTTATTTTACATCGATTACGAAACGAGTTTTATCACTCTCTGTGACTCTTGTTGCGGCGTATCACTCGGAACACCTCGCCCATTTCTTCGAAATAACCTCGGATGTAATAGGGCGTGAAAGTAGTCCGGCAAGATGGCGGCGCCCGCCATGCCAATCTGTTACATGTGTGGTCAACCGAACAGGAACATACATTTTATGGAGCAATAGAGGCAATGGAGATAATATGGAGGTATGGGCATTTAATTTAAAAAAAAAATTCCATAACAGTACTTTTAAACCATCATTTACTGTTTTAATACATATAAACATACATTTTTAGACAATATCATGTGAATAACCTTACATTTATTAAAAGGGGGGGGGGGGTTATACATATATGGAGCAACTGAGCAATGGAAATATTACGGAGTAATGGATTATTTTTTTCAGAAAACCAGTACTCAATTTCATAAAACTACTAACTGTATGACTGTCTAACGGTCTTGCTGTCTGTCTTTCTACGCGTTATATGTTTATATAATTATTCATCTGTATATCTTTATATCTGTACATCTGTCTTTGTACCGTCCCCGGTGGCCGTGTAGTAAGAGCGTCCGCCTCGAGATCGGGAGGTTGTGGGTTCGATCGCCGGTCGCGACATACCAAGTCGTAAAAAATGGTGTTGTTATAACTCCCTTGCTTGGAGCTCAGCATAAGAGTAATATATATTGTATTGCATTGCTTTCACGAGATGAGCTTGATTAACCTGCTTATTATACATTCGTGCGCATGCGCCCACTCATGTCAAATTACGAGTTAAGCCGGTGCAATATATGTCTTGTAACCTGGCCAAATATAGGAAGGAGGCGGTACTACGGTCTCGTGACTTTTTTATGCAGATGATCTCAAATATAGAGCGCCGTGGCTATCAAACCCCGTAAAATGGCCAATCAGTGAAAGGAACATTTCTCTTTTGTAATCAAATAACTCTTTCCAAAAAGAACCCCTCGACTCCTGTACAGTTGCGCAAATTTGAATTGAGAAGGATGTACTGAATTAGTGTCGCGTTTGACCTTTGATCTGAAATAATTCAGTGGAACCAAATCGGTCAGTTTCTAATATTTGGAGAACATTATTAGTGATGTGCTTTGAAGGGTTTCCAGAGTGTTTGGAAATCCTTTACATAAAACAAAAATTAGGGCCCGTGAGCAAGGCACAGTTTTTTGCTATATCCTTTTTAAAAGTGAAGAACATCCTTTTCTGAGTCGATGCAAAATTTACTGCTTGTGACAGTTTAAGATGACGTAACATGGCCACACTGCTAACGTCTACTTCATTTTAATATTTTATGGCTAAATATAGAAAATATGTAGAAAAAAAGAAAAGAAAATAATTGAGGGTAAAAATGATTTGCACACTCTGTATAAGGATGAATACTGAGGAACACCTCCGGAAATTGCATCGAGAATACAATTATTTTGAGTTGTCAAAATACTGTGTAGATATTTGATAAACCGAATGTCAGCCATTACTGTGCGGTTATCGGATACCTGCATGGTCCTCCATTACTGTGCGGTTATCTGGATAACTGAATGGTTTTTCACCAGTTAATGCATGGGCGTGGAAACTCCGCCCACTAAAATGTGTGCGGGATCCAGTTTAAACATGGGTACTTTCCTACAGAAAACTACTTAGGCCGTGTTACAAGGGTAGTCGCAGGACTGGTTGGCCAGGTGCCGGGATAATGTGACTGGGTGTGTTATCATGCCACATGTCTATTGCGTGATACTGCAATTTGGCAGCACTACATATGTATAAAGTATATATAGTCTCCAAATGACTGAAATATTGTCGTTGGAACGTTAAACCCAACAAACAAACAGATAATACTTGTCCGTACATTTGAGAAACAGACAGAAGAGATCTGAGGTGAATAATATAAAACCCGATCAGCCTGCACGTAACTCGCGTGTTTATCAGGATTTTTAACATTTGTTACTTGTCAGTACTTTTGAGAAACAAATAGACGGGATTTATGGAGAGGTGAATAATATAAAACCCGATCAGCCTGCACGTTACACGTTTTTATTAGGTTTTGTAACATTTGCTATATGTCATTTCGTTTTGGAAAAAAAACAACAACAAAAAACGTCTGACGAGAGGGGAATCATAAAAAGGCTTGATCATCTTGAAAGAACTCGACGTGTTTTTCAAGCTTAAAACGTTGATCGAATGCTCAGCATTTTTTCCTTCTGACGTAATAAATCACTCTCTGTGAGTTGAATTGAGGTGTTGGCGTGAAATCGAACAAAAACAACAACAAAAACACGTTTTTGGACGGGCGACACGTATTTCTGCCCATGTATGTGACCTCGAATCGAATCCGGGAAATATTGACGAGAAGTAAACAACGTTACCAACTTCTATGGAATGATATATAAGCTAAAATCACATTATGTTTTGTTACTTTGTCATTATGTTTGATGACAATGTCATTTTACTTGGTGTTATCCTTATGTGATTGTTGATATCGATGAATGTGTTTCGACAAGTACATTATGTGTATTGACATTCGCATTCTACTTGGTGGAAAAGTGCTTCGTTTCCATCTATTGTCCTTGGTGACAAGGAAATCATGTTTTATGAATTTCAAGCAACACCATGCTGATGTCCTCACTGCTTCTTGACATTTGCATCGTGCGTGGTGATAATGACATTCCGCTTCGTTTCAAACTGTCTAATGGCAAGCAGTTTCACTGACAGATTTGGAAGCTGGGTTTGTAGAGTAACCCGTTAATATTGAAAACCTGTGTAGCCCCCCACACCCACACCCCCCCCCCACCCCGCCCCTTGTAGTAAATACATGTAATTTGATATTTATCGGTCCCGGTGGGCGAGTGATTAGAGCATCCGCCCCGAATTTGGATGGGGTGGGGTCGTTTGTTCGATCCCCGGACGCGATATACCAAAGTCGTAAAAATGTATCGGTATATCTCCCTTTCTTGGTGCTCATCATATAAGGGTAGTTCCAGGAGTGTTGGTAATGTAACTGAATACTGCATTTCGGCAGCGCTGTGTCTGTCTCAATTAGACATAGTCTTTAAATAACTGAAATTCTGTCGGCGGGATGTCAAACCCTATAAATGAACAAACACTTTAATATTGAAGTATACAATTGAATTAAATATATACTGGTATATATAAAAGATGTTTGTGTTCAAATATAACCATTTACATTTCCGTAGCTCCAATTTTTAGATTTTTTTTAGGTAGGTTGCTTGCAATTCAGTTCTGTTGTAGCACACAATTCTGTATTGAAATCATTTTGGGTCTACTTTTAGACTCTTAAATTCCCCTCTTCTTGAGATATAGTTCAAATTAAGTTTTCTGTCTTATCACATAGTACTGTTATGTTTATTTAAAAACGACTGCATTACTGAATTAAAATGTGTAAGCAAGAGAAAAAAATTAAATGCGCTAGTGTGTTATTTAATTCGGCGATATTTGAGCCTTCATTGGCTGGAATTCATCTTTTGAAATTTCCTATAAATACATTTTCGTGCTGCATATATGGGTAGTTGCAGGACTAGTTGGTCCGGTGTCAGGATAATATGACTGGGTGTGATATCATGCCGCATGTCTACGGCATGATACTGTAATGCCCAGGCATTACTGATTTTACTTATATTTTATTTACCTTTGGGTTGACAGTATTTATCCGGTCTGGTGATTTTTGCAGCTTTCTCTGGCAAATCACATAAATTATGACAGTTGGATTGACTTATATGTCAGCTCAACTAGCCAAATCAATGCATTACGCCAGGAATTTTCTCTACACCACCGTGTCACACAAGCACTCTGTCTTGATGTAAACAAGCCATGTAATCCATTCGTGTAATGTCTGTATTTGATTATTCAGTGTGGCTTAAATGTTATATCCAGCTTGGTTCTTTTCCATAAGTTGTTGTCAATGTTTATGCTATGTGAATTCTTTTAATTCTAGGTGTAACAGTGTATTTTTAGAAGTTTTAAGTCTGCACACGCCTAGATGTTTACACGTGGGCGGCCATCTTTGAATTTACTATTTCCGGTTGCTGCTATGGGCAACTTAACTGATGCTGTTGCACTGTATACTGTACTATACTCAAAAGTTTATATAAAGTTTAAACAATATGGCCCAATTTATTAACCCTAGAAAAAGGTCGTACCAGGTACCTAGTTGATAAAGAAACAGTTTATTGTATTTTAGTGTATGATCGTAATGATTTAAATATTTAAACTCGTTTATGCACGACTGCAGCAGTGTGTGCACTCTTGCGGCATTTCGGATGCATTTGAATCGGCGCAGTATTAACGTCGCATACAAGTAGCGGTTTAAGTGCAAATGCATCATAAATGCAACATTAGTGCAACAGTTTGCTGCATGCTACCGTGGTAGCACTGCAGTTGGTATAAATACCCTGCGTCCGTTGTGCACAGGGACTTCAGGCTTCGCACTTCAGACTTTAGGTTCAGGCTCCGCATTTCGAGCTTTCGAATTTATTTAAACGCCGTTCAGGCAAGGTTACCAATAATAAATAAATTTAGGGCTTTCCACTTGGTGGTTTAAAGGTATTATTGCATACTTTCAAGGATCTCTAGATGTATATCTAAGTGGAGGTAGAATTGTTATTTTATTCGAGTCATTTTATCACATTGTTTATTGTTAAGTAGACACAGGATATACCTGTGAAGAATTAAATTTAGTATTGTTTAACGTCTTATTTTGTTCTGTGAGTGAAAGTAGCATTAGGCGAATCCTACACAAATTCTATATACAAAATATCACCTCCCTATTATACCTGAAGTCCACTCTCAGCATAGTACCATCTAGTGACTGCTGTGATATCCACATGCTGACGGAGTCTACATGCACACACATATGAAAGTGCATTAACCTGTGACCTGAGGCATTAACCTGTGACCTGCGGCATTAACCTGTGACCAGGCCCGTGAAACTTGATAGCCTGCGGCAAGGACAAGACCATCCCAAGACAATCGACCATCATAGAACCTTACAACTCAACATAAGCACGCACACACACCGAAGCCCTAGCGCGTAACAATACTGCAGTGTGGCAGCACTATATCTGTCTCAAGTGGACATAGTCTCCAAATGACTGAAATATTGTCGGCGGGACGTTAAACCCAACAAACAAACAGACTACCTATATAGATCAATTGATATGCTTTCAAAACGCAGCCTCTGTAAGAGAAGGTCACGGATTCGAATCATTTGTAATATTAGAGATTAATTTCAATTAACCTATATTAAATAAATCAAATCAAACTAAAATATACCAGACATAGATAATAAGTGAGAGTGTGTTGTTTTATATTTGCTTCCTTTTGATGAAAATACACAAATTTATATATATTTTTTAAACTGTATAGAATACCTTATTTTCGCAAGTCAAGGTGGGTTAATAACTTTTGGTTAATTGACGATGCATGAACATTTGATATGCGTTTATTTAATTTACAATAATATACAAAAAGCATGTAAATACAGTGGAACCTCTCTAAACCGCATAGTGCCCGGACCAACTGAAATGTCCGGTTTTCAGAGGTGTGTGGTTTACAGAGGGTTTTGCTATTTGAGTGCTTTTCGTTATATGTATGGTATTATTCTCCACTTGTTATGTAAATGGAATTATATGTATGTAGACATATATGGCATTACTCTACGTCATTTATGTGTGTGGTATTATTGCATTTTTTATATTTTATTCCGAAATGTTTCTATTAATGGTTTATAATACGTATAATAATTCTAGTGGGTATATATTATTGATACTAAATTCAACATCTCTATTATTCAAATAGGACTTAAAACATAACATGTAACGATATACTAATAAAACGTCTTTAACTTGCACACTAAATCATTGTCTACTATGCAGATTTCTTCATTGAAACATACATATAATATTTGTTATATTAATAAAATGCACTTTACAGAATAAACATCAGAAAGAGCCGATTATTTTCCTTCTTCCTTACAGTATCCATCAATCATTTACAAGGAAGATAAAATGGTGCGTTTGTTGACGGATTTGTAAAGTCACTACTATAAATATGAAACTCTTCCGGATCTCAAAACGCTCGATTAACAATATTATTACCTTATCACGTCTTTAATCATGCCGGTCAACGTAATTGTAATTGTTCACCGATAATTGTATTTAACACACACAGAAGATGAAACGTCTACGCCGGTTAATCTCGCATACAGTTTTCAGAAAAAAAATGTCAGTATATTTTACGGACATGTTCATGTTTTTCCTCGCGTGCGGTTTAAAGAGGTGAAAATACTCACAATTTATGTAAATATCACGAAATTATCGTCCGGTATTCGGAATTCGGAGGTTCCGGTTTAGAGAGAGTTTTTTTCAATATAGAATATATAGGGAAATAATCGGGAGTTTATACTTCGTGCGGTTTAGAGAGTATTCCGGTTTATAGAGAGTGCGGTTTTGAGAGGTTCCACTGTACATCATTAAAAAAAAAAAAAAAAAAAAAAAAAAAAAAAACGCCCCGGAATTGGGATGTTGTGGTTTCGATCCTCGGCCGCGACATACCAAAGTCGTAGAAAAATAGTACTGGTACTAATCCCTTGCTTCGATCTCAGCATATAAGGGTAGTTCCGGGACTTGTTGGCCCGGTGTCAGGAAAATGCGACTGGACGTGATATCATGCCATATATCTGTCAAATGTTTGAAATGCTGTCGCTGGACATAAAACCCAATAAATAAGCAAACATTAACAATAAAAACACTGTTCTTTCAGCGCTATCGGCGCTTTGATTTGAAAGCGACATTTGTTGATAAAATGAAGCGTTAACACAATTTGGCTTACATCATGCATCGTTGCATTATACTTGATGCTTGGTGATATCCTTTATGGCATGGTGTGTGCGGGTTAGCGTTAGTTTAATGTTGGAAAGGTTGTTAGAAATTGTTATCGAATATATTGATACTTCAATCATACACAAGACAGTAATTACAAAGAATTAAAAATTTCAATAATCTTAAAAAAAGAAGAAAGTAGCGCCGTAGACCAGTGGCTGTAATCACATAGTTACATCAGATAGGAAGATCATGAGTTAGATTTTCGGCCTAGGATTAAATTTTCCCAATACCTTCCTTTTCATCAGACCGCTGACTGTCGCGCCGCAAGGTTGCTAGGCTGCCAGACCACTGATTTCATGCCGCCATGCCACTAGGCTCCGGGACTGCTGACTTCACGCCGTCATGCCATTAGGCTGCCAGACCGCTGACTTCATGCCTCCATGCCACTAGGCTGCCAGAACGCTGACTTCACGCCGCCAGGTTGCTTTGCTACCAGACCGCTGACGTCACGCTGCCAGGTTGCTATGCTACCATACCCCTGACTTCATGCCTCCATGCCTCTCGGCTACCAGACCGTTGGCTTCACGCCATCTGGTTGCTATGCTACCAGACCATTAACTTCACGCAGCCATGCCACTAGAATACCAGATCGCTCACTTCACGCCGCCATGCCACTAGGCTACCAGACCGCTGACTTCACGCCGCCAAGTTGCTAGGCTACCAGACAGCTGACTTCACGCCGCCAGGCTGCTAGGCTACCAAACCACTAACTTTACGCCGCCATGCAACTAGGCTACCTGACGTTAACTTCGATTTCATGCCACCAGACTGCCAGAACGCTGACTTCAGGCCACCAGGCTGCTAGACTGCCAGACCGCTGACTTCACGCCACCAGGATGCTAGGTTGCCAGACCGCTGACTTCAAGCCACCTCGCTTCGCACCAGTGCGCCCCGTGTTCGATTCCTCGGGCTCCACCTTCGCGACTATATCGTGTAGTCAAAGCCAGCCATGAACTATGATCAATGAACATAAATATAATCTTGAATGTGTTCACTGTTTGTGTATTTCTTCGTACATCAGGGCATGCATACACTCAGGTCTTTGTGTATGTACTATATAGCCAAATTCCGCGCACCGGTTACGTCAAGCTACGCTATTTTAACCACTGCCACCACACAGGTCACGTGATGATAGTTGAAACCATGTGACCAACATTTATGATTTTATAAATTAATGTTATATGATTCGATTATTTACTTTTCTCGAAATCATGAATGCTATTTTCGTGGAATTTAACGAAACTGATATGATATATTCATAACAGGTCATAAGTGATAAAACTAAATCCGGCCTATATCAGCCTAAATCTACTTCTGGTGGCAGTGGTTATCGACAACTGTAGGGGGAGGTAACTACTGAGGCGGAGTTAGCTATGTAGCTATACACACACCGGCTATAGTGTTTGTTGATAAAATGTTGTACATTGGAATATCGGTTAACATCGATACACTGCTCTCGCTTTTAACGGGTTTTCATGGAAGCGATAAAGAAAGTAGGTTTTCGGAAAATCAGCCATTTTGGATATCGAATTAGTACAGTCCTGTTCTAGCCTGACGGGGAGATACCGGGAAAGATATCTTACACGGCAGTTTAGTCTTGTACAAAGTAATCACAGTGTGTTTATTCTACTGTTTTACACACTTATTGAGGACAAAAAACATAGTGCCACGTAAATATTTTCAATCTGGAACCTTGGATGGGATGTTTATAATTTTATACATTCAGAAGGAAAGGAATAGTTCTTATGAACCATCAGGTAAAAAGATGTTTGGTGAAAATAGCCATCTAGGGTATCAGAAGTATTTCTTACTGCATAACGAGACATACACGCAAATGCACACACATGATTTTTTCCAAGTATTAAATGTTTATTTTGACTTTTTGTATTGCTATTTAGAACAGTTCTGTGATAGTACGCTAATAACAAAAAAGGACAGTGAAGCTTGTGAAATTTATTATTCGATGTTTTGTACATACTGAAGGAACATTGAGTAAAACTCATGGTTGGTTTTGTATAGTTTATCACCAGTTAGCCCCGAGCCGCTCGGCGCGACATTAAATTATATTTTTGGTACTGGTTTTCACGCCCGTAGGGGATATCGCCAAATCGAAAGTAGAACGATATCATAAATTATGGGTACACATATGTGGACTTATCATTGTAAGTTTGGTTCAAATTTCAGCAGAAGGAACTTTGCATGATAATATTTCAAACTCGTTGTAAATTTGAAAGAAAGTAAATTAAAAATATACCATCTGTGCACATACAGAAAAAATAGCAACTGAAACCTCACTCTTTCAAAACCACCACTAGATCCTAAAATTGTTAACACAGAATGTGTTGGCCTGATTTCATATCACATTATGTATGGGCCCTGAATCAGGATGATGTGACTTTGTGTGATATCAAACCAGATGTATATGGTGTGATATCAAAGTATTTGTGGACCCTGTATCGGGATGATGTGACTTAGTGTGATATCATACCAGATGACTATTGTGTGATATCAAAGTATTTGTGGACACTGTATCGGGATGATGTGACTTTGTGTGATATCAAACCAAATGTATATGGTGTGATATCAAAGTATTATTATTGTGTGATATCATATAATGAATTAGCCCTGTGTCAGGATGATGCGACTGTGGTATCATACCAGATATATTGTGTTTGATATCACATAATGTGTGGGCCTCGTGTCAGGATGATGTTGCTTTGTGTGGTATCATACCAGACATTTATTGTGTGATATCACATAATGTGTGGGTCCTGTGTCAGGGTGATGTTGCTTTGTGTGATATCATACCATATATTTATTGTGTGATATCACATAATGTGTGGGTCCTGTGTCATGTTGATGTGACTCTGTGTTGTATCATACCAGATGACTATTGTGGATATCACAGAATGTGTGGACCTCGTGTCATAATGACGTGACTCTGTGTGATATAATATCAGATATATATTGTGTGATATCGCAGAATGTGTGGACCCTGAGTCAGGATAATGTGAGTTGGTGTGGTAACAAACCAGATGATTTTTGTGTGATATCGCAGATTGTGTGGGTCCTGTATCAGGATGATGTGACTTTGTGTGATATAATATCAGATGCAGTCGGAGTTTAATCCGCAAAGAAGAATAGTTATTTATTATTTATGCCCAGTCGGATAGATAATTGCATTGCTGTCGCTCAGAAGTTAAAAAAACATAAAGATGTGAAAAAGTATGTCTTTCACCTTGTGCATCCTATAATTTATAAGTTTTTATGGTACACGGAACCCACTAATCAAGCTGAAGTGATAAAAGTGGACATCCTTGACATTTTTCTCAAGACTCGTGACATTATTCTATTTTTATCTAATAATCCCTACACAGAACGGTTTCAAGTTATACTTTAACGGATATGCTAAATAGTTAGATTTAGATTTACAACTTTATAAAGTTCTGTTTAACTAAAATATACGATGAGTTATTTGAGTAAGCAACATATTCTTCTAAAATATCACTTATGTGTACTAGTTTTTTATATTGAAAATCATTTAGAGATTATCAACGGATAATTGTCTTTGTTGAGCAAGTGCTTAACGCTCTGACGTTACAATCTTATCGCTCCACCAATCGAATGAAACCTTGTAAGTTACGAAAGAAAAAAAAAAGTCAACAAAACCTCCAGTCGAATACGCCCATTGATGAGTATTTCCCACACTGACGAAATGGACCGAAAATAGAGAAATGAACTTTTGAATTTCCTATTACGGCATTATTTAGCTGTGATTTTAATATAAATGTATGATTATATCAATACTTTACCTTTAACCTAGAGAACACTTTACATTTGTGATATTTATTGATTTCGACGATAGCATCTCAATGAAATGATGTCCATTTCGCAAATCACGGAATACACGAATTGGACAGAGAATGGCGAAATAATTTTTTTTTTTCTTTTAACACTACGGCATTTACAAAAGTATTACAACTTATGTACCTGTCAAGTGCTGACTTTTTAATAATAGCAGCTCCATCATTTGCCCAGATAAACTTTTCACATGTTGCAAATTTCATCTTGTTGTAGCGGTAAATTATTCAGCCGAATAATTTGCGCTACAACTCTATATTTTTCTTTCTTCTTCTCCATCTCTCTCTCTCCGTTTATGTTTTACACACAATTCATGTTGACATGTATGAAATTATGTTCTGTCTTTGTAATTTGTATATTTAAACCATTACATATTTCCATTCTTAACACTATATTCATACAAATTATGTTTATTAAGTTTCATTTATATTTCGCTAATTTTGTGTTTCTCGAAAGATTATAATATCTAGATGTAAATTCTTTTCATAACTTTGATATCTGGTACGTGTCATGACCAATTAGTTTATTGCAATTTCAATGTCTGACACCTTTACTGGCTTCATTGATTATACCGCTTTGTCAGTTTTATGGCTTTTCAGTGACTCCGCCCACAAAGGCGTGATTGGCATATCTGTTTATTCTGTAATTTATTATAAAAGTTGTTGATTTTGATGGTAAAAAAAAAAAAAAAAAAAAAAAAAAAAAGGATTCTAATTTTAACCACCGTCCTGTGCAGAAGTCTGTCAGGACAATCTTAACGTATTTGTTTTCAAATATCGTGCTTTAAATTTATACAGAATACTGTATATTATTTATTAATTGGATATATCTGTGTTGAAATATATTTATTTAACAACACAGAAACTTGTATATTCTATACACCCTACAACGTGTAACTACGGAAGAAAAGTTATTACGGACTACAGGATCTCTAATCTTTCCTATTTTCACCGGGTTACCAATCTGCACTTCGTTTTCAGTCTCTATTATATTTATACGCAACCACGGAAGCGCCTTTTGCCAATTCTCCAGAGTTGAACTATTAACATTAATGTGAGCCTTTTTTTCTTTTTAATTACCGTGTTGATGATTTCGTCGATGATGGGGCTCATCTTCGTCTTCGTTGGCAATGTATGCGGTTGTAACAAAGAAATTGTAGATTTTCCGTTGTTTCGGTTTTGAATAATCCAATACTGACTACGTTCGTGTTTGAATTAGTTTGAAGAGAGTAAATAAGGATAAGTTATTCCAGACTAGATAAACGTTTGCGTCCATAAAGCTAATTCATTAGGTGTATATTTACCAAGCGCCTAGACGATGCAGGTGTTGCTGTAGATCAGTTTTGGTTTCTAAAATAGCAGATTCTGATCGGAACCCAGTCAATTCGTTTTCAAAAAGAAATCGCAAAGACAATAACGCTATGATTTTTCATTCCTTGCGTAATCAAATAGGAGTGTGCGTAAACATACGCATCAAATATATGAAATTATATCTGAATGCGTTTCTTCTTAATTTTGATGGGTAAATTACGCCGATACGCACGTTATTTTGAACTCTGAAATATCATTTAAAAATAACTCCTCCTTAACTCGTGAGAATATTCATTCATACTCACTCACTCACTCACACATTCACTCTTTCATTCATTCATTCATTCATTCATTCATTCATTCAGTCAGTCAGTCAGTCATTCAGTCAGTCAGTCAGTCAGTCAGTCAGCTGAAACTGAAACTTTAATTTGGTTGAACGCCTATTTCTATGATAAATACGTATGCAATAGCGTTGTTGTTGTTGTTGTTGTTGTATTGGGGTTTACCGTCGCTGCGATAGTATTTCAATCATATAGCGACGTCCAGCTAATTACAGGTGGAGGAAGACCCCGAGTACACAGAGGTACCCGGGTAGAACCACCGACCTATCGCAAGCCAGCTGGAAGGCATCCGGGCTCACATGAAAAATCCGAAGTCCCTACCGGGATTCGAACCCACAGCGGTGAGGGGCTGAGAGATTTGTAGTCCACGACTGTAACCGCTCGGACACGGCGGCCCCTAAATGGCGTTGTACATTGTACGCATAAAATATAAAATCCATAAGACATAATACAACACAACTGAAATATTTACATAATAAAAAATATATATTTTTTAACTATGCATATTATATTAATAGGAAAAAAAATCATAAAGTACACACGATTAAATATCATATATTAAATCTCTAAAAAGACATTAACTGTTTTAACATATTTTAAACATGTATTTAAAACATATAAATATACTATACTATCTAAATAATAAAATATGGTATTTATTCCAGTATGAAATTCAGTATAAATTATGAAAAGCACCGCAATTAAAACAGTTTGTAAAAGTCCTTAAAATAGTGGGTTTTCAACTGTTTCTTAAACGCGTCCAAGGATGTCGACTGTCTGATGGTCAATGGAAGTTGATTCCAAAGACTTTGACCTGCAGTACTAAAACTTCTGTCATAAAATGTTTTTCGTTTGTTAAATGGAATTAACAAACTTTAATTTAAGTATTCATATCATCGACATCCATTGTTCTTCTTTGACAACACCGGGTTACAATTAATTAATTAATCAATTCATTTATCCATTCATTCGTTCGTTTGTTCGTTCATTCATTAAGATCTAATTGGGGATCGCACTTTTTTAACTACTTTCTTAATGATATTCAGTATATTTATTTATTATATTTATACAATCTAATTGATTTCATTTTCCTTATTTTGCCTTGCTTATAACGGCTTTACAAAATCAACATACTTCTAAACCAGCAACATCATCATTTCTTTCTTTTTGATCACGTTATAATGTAAACAATCCCGGTTTTGCTATATGACGTGTTTTAATGACGTCATATATTTATGACATCAGACGCTGTAAGTGTCAGTGTCTGTCGAATTCTTGAAGAGTCAAGGTGCTGATCTACTCATCTCTTCAGGATACACGAAGTTTTAGTTGCATCTTTGGAATTAAGGTTTATTTCCTCATTTTATCTTATCGGTTCATATTTTCATTTAAATTTTTATGTTCTCGACTGAAAACATGTGATGTTTTCGACCCATGAAATGTAAAGACAGATCAAACTCCATTTATGATTCTGTACCTGCATGGTGGATATTTATTCCGTAGAGATCATTTAAATCAAATCTAGATAATTCTTTCTCTTTTTTAATCGAAAAATAACTTTAGAAGTAAATCAGAAAAAAAAAAAAAAGGATCTGCGCATTGTTATACGCTGCACATTTTTGCATCAAAGCCGGAATCGCACTCGGTTTAATTCGATTCATAATGATGATTTGTGAATCATGGTCGATAATGCTTGATTTCAATTTAGATAAATAAATGTTAGGTCTAAATATATGCTTATAACTTGATCATGTTTATTTTCTTTTGTAACAGGGAAGCCACCATCTGGGGAAATAAAAGACCACCACATCGACGACTGGTATGCTTGGCATGTGAGATAAAAATTATTTCTGTCTTTCTGTAAGTCTGTCTGTATGTTTATCTATATATGCATCTGTCTATCTATATGCCTATCTGCCTGCCTATCTGTCTGTCTGTGTGTTTGTCTATCCATGTATCTGTCTGCCCTGTAGTCCTATTTGTCTAGATCTGTCTGCCTATCTGTCTGTCTGTCTGTTTGTCTATCCATGTATCTGTCTGCCCTGTAGTCCTATTTGTCTATCTGTCTGCCTACCTGTCTGCCTATGTATGTATGTCTTGCCTGCCTGTCTGTTTACCTGTCTATCTATGCATCTTAATGTCTGTCTGCCGGTCTATCCATGTGTATTTCAAATTGTCTGTCCGTCTGTCTGTCTGTCGGTCTGTCTGTCCTGTTTCTATTTATGTATTTGTTTGTCTGTCCTGTATTCCAATCTGTCTATCTATCTGCCTACTTATCTATCTATGTATATGTTTGTCCTCTAGTCCTATTTGTCTATCTGCCTGTCTTTCCATTTGTGTTCTTTTTCAATCCAACCATTCATGATTTCTTAATTTTGAAGGACCCACTAAGATGCACTCATGATTATCATATATGTTGTTTGGGTTGGACCAGTACTTTGAACATAGAATTACCATGAGTCGTTAGAGTCATGAGCCTAACGGGATCGAACCGTGAACCCGCAGTTTTGTTTGCGACACAAGAGCGCGACGTGTCTTTTTTGTTTTTACTTTATGTTCTTTATAATTTCAAGATTAAACTTAACTTATTTTACACTGATTACGAAACAAGTTCTTACAATTTCTATTAATCAACCTTGAATGCTCGGATTGCGGCGAATGTAGTCATTATTATGGGAGGAAACCTGAGAGCCCGAAGAATATAAGAATCCACCATGAGTATTCATGTAGGATAGGGATATCTCACCCGAGGGTCAGAAATTTCAGGCAGGGACGAGGCTCTGCCGAGTCCCTGCCTGAAATTTCTGATCCCGAGGGTGAGATATCCCAATCCTTCATGAATTTACGAATGATGGATTTTTTTTCTCCCATGAACGATTATTACTTGCCACAGACCGTCAGTCTCGATTTAATAAACATATCGCGCTTTTATTTTTCTTTTCTTTTTTTGCACTTTTTTTCTTGCCGCTTAACAAATTAACTCAATAACAACATGAAAGAAATCGGCATTTTAAAGTTCACACGCAAGTACATGTATGTACCTAAATTCTGATGTTCGTTCAAATGGGAATTACCATTTGCTTAAAATAACTTAGTTAAAAATACCAGCCCTTGACGGTACGTAATATTCCCCCCCCCCCCCCCAAAATATTAAGCCTTTTTTCACATTCGTAGTAGTAAATGCTAATAAATGGATAAATTACTAGATATATATAATATTTTCAAACATACATGCATATCTATTCACATGAATTACAACAAGTTAGTTTTGTATCTTGATAAAATGTATAACTTACAGTCATCATTGTTTATTTACGTGACATGGAAGAAAGCTGATCACGTGACATGGAAGATAGAGTTTTCTTCCATGAGGGAAATCCCTATCTTCGTATGCTGAACATGGGAGAAAACCCACATGCCTTAAAAGTTGACCACAGCAAGCTCTCACGTGCGTGACCAGGAATCGAACCTTAAAGTAATTCATTGTTTGTTGTTTTGTGATCACCCTCTTTTTTTTTTGCTTCATTATTTAAGGCATGTTTATCTGTCTAAATAAGAAAACTTAAATACATATTTCGGGATAATAAATGAATTCAAAGAACATTACCTATGAATGAATTCTGGGTTAAATAGCATATTATGGAAAATCTGCATGACTTAAAAGAAAGTCGCGTGTAGGTTAAAAGCCCATTATAGATATGAGTAAAGAGTTTTAACTTTAAAATTAAGTTTCGCTTTTTTTGTATATATTTGAAGTTGTTTTTTTTTCATTATTATTAACAGATACTGTGCATTCTGACGTGTTCCCGGCTACCGGATATTGACGTCTGACCATCTTCAACAAAGACGTAACCATGGCTGAAGCCACAAACCTGTCCAAAGAATGTCATCCTCTCCTCTGTTATCCTTGTAGTGTTGACGAAAAATCCAGATCTGCCCAAGGCTTCTGCGACACGTGCAAGCATCACTTGTGTGAGAGTTGTTTTAAAGTTCACTGTGTCCCATTGATATGGAGAGACCACGTGATGTTAGATCAAGTGTCCATGCCAAAGGATAAAGTGATACCACGTGACCCATTAACTGAACAATGTGAGAAACATGGTCACTTGTTGGAGTATTACTGTAAAAAACACAAAGACATTCTCTGTTCTGTGTGTGTGACTTTAAATCATGGAAATTGTGGAGTAAGTTTCATTCCCGACGAGACAAAAGACATCGGAAACAGTCGTGAGTTTTCCTCTCTCCGTGACAAGATGTCGGAATTGATTGAGAGAGTGAAGAAAAACAAAGAAACAGCAGACGTAAACAAGTCCGATATTGAACAACTTAAAGAGGAGACGAGGTCGCAGGTTCGACAAATGAAGGAGGAATTAGTAAGATTCTTTGATAAACTGGAACTGTCTTTAGTGCGTGAAATTGATCAAATAGCCGTAAGCGACTTATCAGTAATGGATAAAATATCGAGGAGTTGTGTAACCATGGAAACAGACCTGCAGAAACTGTCTTCAGAACTCGATGAAAAATTAAATAAAAACCAAAATAATAAACTGTTTGTCGCTATGAAAAAAACTAAGAAGAAAATGGCGGAGATTCAGTCGGAGATCAAGTTAATTCATTCAAAGAACGGGGTCACGCGGTACAGGTTTGAGACGGACGTGGAATTACAGAACGTGCAGTCTTCATTTAAAACCCTCGGGAAGCTGCACGTGCGACGCCATGACATGAAAGTAAAACACGTAAGGGATATAAAAGTGGAAAGTAAGTCAGACAAGACGACATGTTGGATCTCAGGATTCTGTGTTCTGGATCAGGAGAAAGTCGTCCTCTGTGACAACTTGAACGATTCTGTCAAACTTGTCAACACAAAACGTAACGAAATCGTATCTCAGATCAGCCTCCCCTCCGGTCCCTGGGACACGGCGCTCGTGCCTCGTGACGTCACCGAGGAATCAGCAACTCGTGACCTCATCGTTACCATGCCTGGTGCCACTAGTCTCCGTTATATCAGAGTGACCAATGACCAGATCACGGACACGGACAAGGTCATCTCTGTTGAAGGTTTGTGTCGGGGAATCCAGGTCACTCAGGACAGGAAACTCGCGGTGAGTTATGACTCGGGGAAAGTTGAGATTCTGGACATGGACGGACAAGTCCTGAGGAGACTCGAGACAGATCATGACGGGGCTCGACTGTTTCGTAATCCATGGTACATCGCGGTCAGTCCTGGTTCCGGGATCTTATATGTTTCAGACGAAGGGAACAACACGCTGACCAGTATTAGTACACGTGACTGGTCAGTGATGACCAAGTTGGAGGGACTGGTCGTACCCCGCGGTGTTACAGTGGACAGGGCGGGGTCAGTGTTTGTCTGTTGTGATGATGGAACCGTCCATCTTGTGGCCGCTACAGGTGACCGGTCCACACAGATCCTGGGGAAGGAAGACGGTTTGTGTGAGGATCCCCTGGCCATCGGCCTCAGTCCCGAGGGAGACCGAATGTACGTGGGCGGTTTTCTGAGTGATCACGTGCAGGAATTCCAGCTGACGGAGAACTGAAGGTAAGACTTACTTCATTTTTATATCAAAGCCGCCATCTTGAATGTTCTTTCTTTTCTTTCTTTCATTCTTTAGGCACTTATCATTATATCTTATTTATTTATTTATTTATTACTTTTTATTCTTCATCACGGTATTTATTTGTTCACAACCAGAATTTACACAGCAGCCATTTTGACTTTCTTTGATTTTTCTTTCATTCTTTGAACAATTCTTATCACATATCAGCGTTCATTTATTTACTCTTCATCACGTTATTTACTGGATTTAATTTCAATAACAATTTTGTTTTCAATCAGTAGCCGCCATTTTGATTGTTCTTTCATTGTTCATTCTTTCACTTCCTAAAGGATTGTTATCATCTTTCAGATTTTATTGTTTTATTTCCATCATTTTTATGAAAAGTGAATCATAAAATATAGTTCCTTTTTTTGGTTATTAATATGTAATTTTTTTATATTGATGAGGATATCCGAGTAATTTCCTAAAACTGTGAATGAAAAAAAGTCATGATATGAAGCTAATGATGATTTTACCCATTATCATTTGGTTGTTGAAATTGTTTGTTGCTATTTTTTGAAGTATTCATTTCAGCCTCCATTTTTTAAAAATATTTATGTTATTCTTTTCCTTTCTTTATCTAGAAAAATACACATCATTGAAACAGTCATCATTTATTTCAAATTGTTAATTATTTTCTATAAGTTAGTTACTTTCTGTTTAATTTATTTGTCAAGATAATAATAAAGATCTTATCGTTTTACAGAAAGATCACAAGCTGGAAATGTGGCCGAGTGAACTGTTCAAGGTAGGTAACTTTCTTACCCACATAATCATGTCACCAGAAATAGAAGTTATGGTGGTGGTAGAACTGACTGTGTCGTTATTGGAAGCGATAGTAGTGTTCATAGTAGTATTTATTGTGGTATTGATGGTAATAATACTAGAGTAGTTGTCATTGTATAATATTTCTTGTGATAATAGTTGCAGTATTAGTAGTTCAGGTGGTAACAGTTGATGTCGTTGTTTTAGTGTACGCAGTATTTATCGTATTAATGATGGTAGGAGTGACGTTAGTGGTAGTATTTTAATAAAAATCATCATCATCAGCAGCAGTAGCAGCAGTGGTAGTATAAGTTGTCATTGATTTAGTGTACGTAGTATTTTCTGTAATAATGCTGGTAGGAGTGATGTTGGTAGTAGTATTTAAAATTATCACATCACACACACAGCACAGCTTTAGTAGTATTTTGTAGAATTAGAGAGAGAAGTAGTTGTAGTAGTAGTTATAGTAACTGTAGCAGCAGCAGAAGTAGTAGTAGTAGTAGTTATAGTAACTGTAGTAGCAGCAGCAGAAGTAGTAGTTAGAGTAACTTTAAAAGCAGCAGAAGTAGTAGTAGTAGTTATAGTAACTGTAGTAGCAGCAGCAGTAGTAGTAGTTATAGTAACTGTAGTAGCAGCAGTAGTAGTAGTAGTTATAGTAACTGTAGTAGCAGCAGAGTAGTAGTAGTTATAGTAAGTAGCAGCAGTAGTAGTAGTAGTTATAGTAACTGTAGTAGCAGCAGCAGTAGTAGTAGTTATAGTAACTGTAGCAGCAGCAGCAGTAGTAGTAGTAGTTATAGTAACTGTAGTAGCAGCAGCAGTAGTTGTAGTTATATAATAACAGCAACAGTAGTAGTAGTAGTAATAGTAACTGTAGCAGCAGTAGTAGTAGTTATAGTAACTGTAGCAGCAGTAGAAGTGGTAATAGTTGTTGTTATAGTAACTGTAGCAGCAGTAGTAGTAGTAGTAGTAATAGTAACTGTAGCAGCAGCAGTAGTAGTAGTAGTAGTTATAGTAACTGTAGCAGCAGCAGTAGAAGTAGTAGTAGTGTAGTTATAGTAACTGTAGCAGCAATAGTAGTAGTAGTAGTAGTTATAGTAACTTTAGTAGCAGCAGAAGTAGTAGTAGTAGTATATAGTAACTGTAGCAGCAGCAGAAGTAGTAGTAGTAGTAATAGTAACTGTAGCAGCAATAGTAGTAGTAGTAGTTATAGTAACTGTAGTAGCAGCAGAAGTAGTAGTTATAGTAACTGTAGCAGCAGCAGTAGTTGTAGATTTAGTAGTAGTTATAGTAACTGTAGCAGCAGCAGTAGTTGTAGTTTTAGTAGTAGTTATAGTAACTGTAGTAGCAGCAGTAGTAGTAGTTATAGTAACTGTAGCAGCAGCAGTAGTATAGTAGTAGTAATTTTAGTAACTGTAGCAGCAGTAGTAGTAGTAGTAGTAGTAGTTGTAGTAACAGTAGTAGCAGCAGTAGTAGTTATAGTAGTACTAGTTATAGTAACTGTAGCAGCAGCAGTAATAGTAGTAGTAGTTATAGTAACTGTAGCATCAGCAGTAGTAGTAGTAGTAGTAGTTATAGTAACTGTAGCATCAGCAGTAATAGTAGTAGTAGTTATAGTAACTGTAGCAGCAGCAGTAATAGTAGTAGTAGTTATAGTAACTGTAGCATCAGTAGTAGTAGTAGTAGTAGTAGTAGTAGTAGTTATATTAACTGTAGCAGCAATAGTAGTAGAAGTTATAGTAACTGTAGCATCAGCAGTAGTAGTAGTAGTAGTAGTTATAGTAACTGTAGCATCAGCAGTAATAGTAGTAGTAGTTATAGTAACTGTAGCATCAGCAGTAGTAGTAGTAGTAGTTATAGTAACTGTAGCAGCAGCAGTAGTAGTAGTAGTAGTAGTAGTTATAGTAACTGTAGCAGCAGTAGTAGTAGTTATAGTAACTGTATTATATTAACTGTAGCAGCAGTAGTAGTAGAAGTTATAGTAACTGTAGCAGCAGTAGTAGTAGTAGTTAAAGTAACTGTAGCAGCAGCAGTAGTAGTAGTAGTTAGAGTAGTAGTAGTTATAGTAACTGTAGCAGCAGCAGCAGTAGTAGTTATAGTAACTGTAGCAGCAGTAGTAGTAGTAGTCATAGTAACTGTAGCAGCAGCAGCAGTAGTAGAAGTAGTAGTAGTAGTAGTAGTAGAAGTAGTTATAATAACAGCAACAGTTATAGAAGTGGTAGTTGTAGTAGTAGTAGTTATTGTAACAGCAGCAGTACTAATAGTTGTAGTTATAGTAATAGCAGTTACAGTAACTACAACTGTAGTAGTAGTAGTTGTTGTTGTAGTAATCTAGTAATTATTGTTATAGTGATGGTAGTTGTTGTGGTAGTACAGACTATGCGAAAACTTTTCCTTCTTCTCAGGACATTGCGACAGGTAAACACAATTTTTTTACCTGTTCCAATGTTTTAAACAGTATTTAGTAAGAACTTTTTGTTATCTTGATTTCAGTCTCTTTATTGAAAGTATTTTACATAAATTTATCACTAAATTTAATGAATATTCATTCATTTTTTGCTATTTTTAGATTTTCTCTGTTTTATATATACACTTTCCTAATCAGCTGTTCAAAACTCACAAACATGTAAAAATGTGAGACCTGCAAAATAAGTACATACGGAGGAATAAACCCTACCCCATTACAAAAAAAAAACAAATGCATATATAAGGTCATAAAATGCTATGCAAAAACTTAAGTTTGTAAGTTGTGTGACCATAATGATAAAATAAGCTGAAAAACTGCCCCTGAAAGCGTCTGTTATTGTCAGGAACTCTCTTCTTTGGTTCGTTGATAGAACTAGCAGGCAATTTTCGACCGGCATAGCACCATCAGAATATCTAAATTCATTGACAACAAAACCTAGATTTAATTATTTACGATAATAAATATTGAAATGATAAAAATTGAACCTGATAATAAATTAAAACGGGTATGACTGTTAATTGATTATGGAAAGCGAATAAAAAAAAGAAGAAAAAAAATCTTTCGTGAATGCATCGTCTGCCATGTTGTTGATTGTTTACCGATAAAGACAGAGTTTCCCCGCATGGTTTCTATTACGAAAGATATAAGTATGTACATTGCGGGAAACCAATTCGCAATCGTTACTGCTTGGCCATCTCAGACAGCCGATAATCATTACATAATCGCTAAAAAAATCAAAGGAAACTGTTTTTATACGCCGCCGGAGGCGGTCGTATATTGGCGTCATCTTTTCCGTCTGTCCGTCCGTACGTCCGTATCTTGTGAACGCAACTCCTCCTACGTTTCTGAATGAATCTTTTCAAAACTTGGTCAATGTCATTACTATAATGGGTAGATGTGCATGAAGTGGCTTTTTATATTGCCTTGTGAACGCAACTCCTCCTACATTTCTGAATGAATCTTTTCAAAACTTGGTCAATGTCATTACTATAATGGGAAGATGTGCATGAAGTGGCGATTTTCCGGTTCATTGATTTTTACAAGATTTGTGTCACTTTGACACTTAGTCTCTGTAGCTGATTAATATTGCAGCCTTGTGAATGAAACTCCTCCTACATTTCTGAATGAATCTTTTCAAAACTTGGTCAATATCATTACTATAATGAGTATATGTGCATGAGTGGGGATTTTCCGGTTCATTGATTTTTACAAGATTTGTGTCCCTTAAAACTTGATCTCTGTAGTTGAATGATATTTCAGCCTTGTGAACGATACTCCTCCTATATTTCTGAATGAGTATTTTCAAAACTTGGTCAATGTCATTACTATAATGTGTATAAAGTGGCGATTTTACGGTTCATTGATTTTTACATGATTTGTGTCCGTTGACACTTAGTCTCTGTAGCTGATTAATATTTCAGCCTTGTGAATGCAACTCCTCCTACATTTCTGAATGAATCTTTTCAAAACTTGATTTGTGGCATTACTATAATGGGTAGATGTGCATGAAGTGGCGATTATCCGTTTCATTGATTTTTACAAGATTTGTGTCCCTTGAAACTTAGTCTCTTTAGCTGATTGATATTTCAGCCTTGTTAATGCAATTCCTTGTATGTTTCTGACCTAATCTTTTCAAAACGTGGTCAATGTCATTACTATACTGGGTAGATATGCGCAAAGCAGAGATTTTGATGTTCATCAATATTTGCAATAGTTATGTCTTTCTAAACATGGTCTCTTAAAAACTCAAGTTTCTAAACTGGTAAAAGTGCATAAAGAAGGGATTTTCTGATACAGTGATTTTTGCAAGAGTTTAATATGCGGAGAAAGAAAAAAGGATTCATATTGATACTGCTATTTGACCTACTTTCATATTGGACGCCTTTTTAGGGTTCTATCTCTGTTCAGCTAAATTAATTGGTTTCACATACTTTATTATGAGCTTATGCTTACAGAAATGTTAAAAGCAATAATTAATAGGACCCTCTTGGTCTTTATATTTTGTGGCGGCGTATATTGTGGCAGCACTGGCACTCTTGTTCGAAGAAAGTGAAAGTAATTTTCCGAAAATGAAACGGTGCTGTATGGATTTTTCATCGGACATTGTGTCCGACAATAATAGGCGCTTTCGTCAGTCAAAATGGAAATATACCGAACATGTCCGACTGACCGACGGACATTCGCATTGACTGGTAATAGTTGTCGTTGTCTCAACAGTTGTAGTAGTAGCAGTAGCAGAAGTGATGCAGTGATTATTATGGTAATGATGGTAGTTGTTGTGGAAGAAGTTGTTGTTGTAACAAAATCAACAGCAGTAGTAGTAGAAGTAGTAGTAGTAGAAGTTGTTGTAGTAAGAGTAGTCTATGCAGTACTAGTACTAGTAGAACTAGTAGTTGTAATAGTAGTAGCAGCAGTACTAGTAGTAGTAGTTGTTATAGTAGTAGCAGCAGTACTAGTAGTAGGAGTAGTAGAAGTAGTAGAAATAGTAATAGTAGCACTACTACTATAGTAGTAGTAGTAGTAGTAGTAGTAGTGGTGGAATTAGTACGTATAGTAGCAGGAATGGTAGTAGGAGAAACATAGGGACTGCTTTTTTTTTTAATTTATCCAGATTTTCAGTATCCAAAATATCACCCTCAAATGAACTTATGGTGGTAAAAGAAGTTGTAGTAGCAGCAGCAGTAATAAAAGTAGTGGTACTGAAAGCAGTTGTGGTTGCTATCGTTTTTTCAGTACTAATGGCAGTAGTACTAGTAGCAGCAATAGTGAAAGTAGCAGTAAGCTGTTGTCGTAGCTGTGGTAGACGTTTTAATGGTGCTAAATAGCAGTAGTAGTAGAAATCATATAGCGACGTTAGGTTGAGGAAGATCCGAATCCACGGATGAAACCGGGTAGCACCACCGACCTACCGCAAGCCAGCCGGAAAGATTCCTCAAATGAAAATCCGAATGACCATGCCGGGATTCGAACCCACGAGGTGAGGGGCAGAGTAAGTGTTCAAGTCAGCGACTTAACCCTCTCGGCCACAGAGGCACCCGGATTTAGGAGATGTTCTCATTTACCCGTTCTTACGTTTTTAAATAAATATTTGTTTGTCACGGTATCAATAACTCACAACAGGGAAAAATATTCAGTCTGACCGGGACTAGACCGCTTATAGGGCGAATGCTCTACCGAATGAGCTACCTAGCCGCTTACATATTATTTCTATATGGTTAACAATGATACAACTAAAATGCTATTATATTCACCAGTCTAAGTATATGGCGATGATCCCTTTCCTCCATTTATTTCAGACGGCGAATAGAAATCATTCCTTCATCGAAGTGAAACAACTACCGTTGACCTGACATTGCCGGCACAACAGTTTTATCCATTTTAGTTTTGTTAACAGAATATCAAGTGTTTAACCAGAAGCCTTGATGTACTTACTATGAGCATTTGACATTATGTTTCTTAGTCATATTCTTGCAGTGTAAAGTAACATTTTACTTATTTAAATTAAACAACACACATCGCTTTAAATCCTATTGTTGAATTGTAGAGGTGCTTGTATATCTTCTTGAGAAGTATAGACGGGACTTCTTGTATGTGTTTGTGCCTGGGATTATGTGCGTGCATGACGTGCATTTATAAAAATTGCTCTACTTGTAAAAAGATTTAAATTTTCAATAAAAAACAAAATCATAAATCATGCATAAATTAAATTGTACATACACAATGTTTTTAGCTCCCTGCACTGGGCTCAGGGTGAGCTTTTTTTTGGGCCCTTTTTTGTCCGTCGCAACAATGCTTGTAACACCTAAGGCAACATTTTTTGCCAAAACTTTATAAACTTACCAGGATTTTGTCACAGAGAGTTTGATGGGTCATTTTGGGGGGGCAAAACTAGGTCACCATCAGATATTAGCAAAAAACATTGTGAACCGTTTTGAAGCCACATTTTTAGCCAAATCTTCAGAAACTTTTTTCAGGATAATTTCAAATATTATCTCGAAAGAGATTCAAAATTTGTATTGGGATTAAAAACTAGGTCACCAGGTCAAATATTATAATAATTGTGAACACTCAAGAGGCCACTTATACCAAATCTACTTAGATTTGGTCAACTTTCTTAAGATTTCTTTGATGATTCAAAAAGGGTCACGTGGGTTTCAAAAAAAATAGGTCCCAGATCAAACTTAGAAAAAATATTGTGAACACTCTAGAGGCCACAATTAAACCCAATCTCTTAAAAGGCAGGTTTTTGTCTACATATTTTCTTGATGAATTTGAAAATGGATTATAAATCAAAACAAGATTACCAGCAAATAATTAAAAAAAACTTTTTGAAAAAACTCCAAAGGCCACAATTTTGGCTCAACAGAACTTGGTTAGGATATTTGTCTAAAATTTTCTCGAGAGTCCAAATTGGGTATGTTAAGTCAAAAACAGGTCAAATCTTAGAAAACAGTGAACACTCAAAGGCAACATTTCACCCAATCCCATGAAATTTAGCAGGATGTTTGTCACATAATATTTGATGTGTTCGAAATTTTGTCATGTGGGGTCAAAAATTAGGTCACCAGGCAAATATTAGAAAAAATTGTGAAACTGCTTGAGGCCACATTTTGGCCCATCTTCCATGAAGGAAAACCCCCCAGTTGTCAGGATGTTCGTCTTTAAAAGCTATGACGGAGTTTGTTTTGAATTTGTATTGGGGTTTAACCGTCGCTGCATAGCATTTCATTAAAGCACGTCCACTTAAACGGTGGAGGAAGACCCCGAGACACAAGGTACCCGGTAAAACCACCGACCTACCGGAAAGCTGGAAGGCTTCTTACATGAAAATTCGAAGTCCCCCTACCAGATTCGAACGCCCACCGTGAGGGGCTGAGAGATTTGAGCCCGACTGAACCGCTCGCCACGGAGGCCCCTAGACGGATGAGTTTAAATGGTTATGTTGGGAAAAACAAGGTCACTGGCAATCTTAGAAAATCCGGAAAACCTAAAGAACAGTTTTGGCCAGTTTCATCATTTGGTCGGGTTTGTCTACATGATATCGTGGATATTTGAAATCCGGTCACCAGGATCAAAAACTAGGCCA
>CM037791.1:38958204-39008204 GCA_021229015.1 Solen grandis
ACAAGCCAGATCAGGCATTTGATCGAGGTTGGTCGGGGGATTTTAGTGATTATGGTTAACTGAATCGATCTGATATAATTTGGGCACTTACCGGCAAATAAGAGAGGGCAAACAGGTCCAGTGAGTTATCCAACAGACGATCGTTAGCTTCACTAATTTCTGAAAACATTAAAAAAAATCATTATTAGTATATCTATTACATTAAATATGAAAGAAAGAACTTGGGTCACCATGCTTACAAACTTTTTATATGTGTTTCTAGACGCTTGCTGCCATATCGTGTTCATCGAAAACACGAATAGACCGTTTCACCAGAGGATCGGCAATGTCCGGTATATTTCGCTGATTCAGATTAACCAATCATTGACAAGGGGATATCTCAAAATTAATGTATGTTTATTTTCCATTGTTGCTGTTTATTGTTCATTGGATTTAACGTCCCATCGACAGTATTTTAGTTATTTGGAGACGATGTCTACTTGAGACAAATATAGTGCTGACACACTGCAGTATCACACTGTAGACATATGATACCACACCCAATCACATTATCATGACACCGGGTCAACCAGTCCTGCAACTACCCTTATATGCTGAGCGCCAAGCAATATTTTCCATTGAACAATGTGTGAACTTTACACCAGCATTTAGATTAGGTGTCCGCGAAGTACTCGTTGTTTTACGTAAGTTTACATCTCATTTCTGAATGAAATGGTATATAACGCGTATGCGTTGCAGTTTCTGTTTCATTTAATTATTTTGAATCTGCTTCTACAAACGTCCCGCGGTAGTTACATCCCTTGGTAAATACAGAAACCACTGTCATCAAGAGAAAATTCGGCTGATCTAGGACGGATGTGTTTCCCTTTTCTTTTATTTCAAATTCGAGTATTCTATTTCAGTTCAATTGTATTTCATTTTAATAACATTCATAATACTGAAATATGTGTATAATAAAAAACGAATAGGAGTATTTCATACAATACAATAACGTTACATTTCTTTATTGTCGCAAAAATACTAAATATCTAAACAAAAGCTATATATAGATTTTGATCGATACAAAAAGAAAATATAAGGAGAGTTATTATACTGTCAAATCGTCACGTGATTTATTCAGTGGCAGTGGATAAAATGACGTAATGTTGCGTAACAAGTACGAACGTTCAAAATGGGATTACTAGAACTACCCTCAATTTATTTTTCTAAAAGTTCATCAGCGAGCAAATTAACAACTGTATTTTTGTCATAGAACGGGTTGGGGGAAACAGCATGTTATACCTTATTTTGTCATATGACATTGTTCTCAAACATTTGCCTCCGGTTTCGTATAACCATCATATAATTTGTCTCATATTTAACACGTTACATATAACTTTTAGACCGAATTACATCACTCCGTGTATATGTATAAACATATATAATGTGTTGAATTCGAACAGCTGGATTAAATGTGTTTGGTTCATTATTTATTTGATGTTGATAATGTTTAAGGAATGACTTGACTATTTGAGTTTACCATCGCTTTTACAGTATTTCAGTCATAAAGCGACGTCTAGCTAATTAGCAGGTGGAGGAAGACCACGAAGGCATCCGGGTCGAACCAACGACCTACCGCAAGCCAATTGGAAGGCTTCCTCACATGAAAATCCGAATGCCCCTGTCGGGATTCGAACCGACGCGGTGAGGGGCTGAGTGAGTGTTAAAGTCAGCGACTTTATCCTCTCGGCCACGGAGACCCCGTATAAGGAAAACACACATTAAATCATTATTTTCAGTTATTATATGAAACTATTTTCTTGGTGTTAGATAACATGAGGTCTATGAAATCAACAGTTTTTGTGGGGATAAAATTTGTGGACAAGAAGTCATCCACGAAATCAACAAAAGGTTTTTTTGATAACAAAAGGTAATTCGTTTAAAATCCGTGGATTTATGTTATGATTGTTTGTTGTTATAATCGCTATTTATTGTCAGTAAAGGTCATACGGTAAAAAGAATCTGAGATAAATTGTCATTTCATATCAAATTTTACTGATGTTGTAATAAAATACTAGTCAAACTAAACTTCCTGTTGCAACATAAGTTGACTCATAGCGAAAGTATCAATACATTTTAATAGGATAGATTTGAAATACAGTCTTACCTAAATATTAATATCTTTTAATTCTTTTCCTTGAAAATGGTTATGATTTTGACAAAAAATCTCATGAGTGAAAGAGGTCTTCTCTCTACTTGACCATAAAGAAAGCTATCAATTATCTGCTAAGCAATTGCATTATGTTGTATTATTTAACTAAATTTATCAACCAAGTCCGCCCCATTAAACAGTTACAACGCTTAGATTCCTACTTGTCTTTCTTTTCTTTTTTTTATATCTCCTCGTTTATAATTCACTTGCGACTAGCCTAGAGGCTCGTTTAATAACATTTTCATAAACTCATTTAAGTAAAATTTGACATGAAATATTCATGTCAGATCCTATATACATGTAATATATATATATATATATATATATATATATATATATATATATATATATTTATAAATATTTTACACAGTTTATATTGTAGATACATATGATATTGAATATATTTCAGGAAAAATCAACGCGCGCGGGAGAGAGAGAGAGAGAGATCGAAGATTAAGTTTCAATTCATAACCAGAAATTAAACCCCGATCCTCGTTGCGGGTTCAGACAGAAGGAAACTGTGTTACATCTCCCCACAATAACATTTAACTTTCTTTTTAAGCTGTTTTTTATCAATTCTACCCCCCCCCCCCACCCCTCCTCCGTTTTCAAATGCACTCCTTTCTTCCCCGGGAACTTAAAACAAGGTTTTGAATGACTCGCCCCATTTCTGTGGCCTTTTTCGGCGAGAATATTTTTTATTATATAGTAAAAAAAAAAAGAAATCATAAATTATTGAAATATGGTCTTTTGATTGAGGTAAAAAGGAGAATCTGATAACATTTCAAATTCACTCGGGGTAAAACGAAAACGTTTAAGTTCATATCATATTTAAGTATCATTTTACGAGATTTCTTTCTAATAATCATATCAATGAAAAAGTGAGATAGAGAGAAAGAGAGCTTGTAATGGGAAAGTATATCACTAAAATCCCTTACGCATAACAGATAATGATGATGATGATGAGGATGATGCGTAAATAGACCCTCAACATCTTCCTCGATACTCTCCCCTTTATTGCTATTTTAGCGGCGCGCGCACATTTCCAGTGACGTTGTCCTGAAAGGGTGTCTCTGTGATGCATGCAAATTTAATTTTTGTTACCTTAAAAAAACAGAGGTGTTATTTCTCTTTCAGCTTTGTTAATATTTGACAATACAAGGACGTTTTCAAATGAAATGTTATCGGGTTCCGTTAATCTTATTTAATTTCTTAAGCTACCGGGGTCCTCATACATGACGTTTAATTTTAGGCATTCTAAATACCGTGATAAAAGTTCAAATTGTTTGCATACATATGAAATAACAATATGTGTTTTATTGTTTATTTAACCACATTTTGGAGTTCAGGTGCTTTCACTTGACTTGCCAAGGGTCTATTACTGTCTTTGGTAGATAGCCTCTTTACATTTTGATAGTGGAAACCTTGGTTAATTATAGGGGTGGCTAGACAAAACTTGTAAGCTCCGACAAAAATGTCATGAAGTTTGCAGAATAGAGATGCATAAATTCAGTTTATCCTCATATATATGGATATGTTTACACATCAAACCGGATAGAATAAGCTTTATGAAACATTGCTGGACAGGAATTGCAACTTTTCCCCTTTGTAAATCAAATTCAAAACAAAACAACAACAACAACAAAAAAAAAACACGTTTAAAAATCACTTTGAAAAAAATCTGGAAAATCATAAAACAAATATTTATAAATTAAATTATAAACTGTTATCTCGGCTTCCGCCCTGATACCGGACGGAATTTGTAGGTTCGATTGCCGATAGGGTTATACCAAGTCGTTAAAATGGTAATTGGTACACCCCTATGTGATTGGCGCTCAGCATTTACATACACTTATGTGACAAAGGCGCATGTCAGCGGCGAAATTTTAGTGTTTAGAAACTCACAAATGACTGAAATGCTAAAGAAAACAAGAGTCCAAATGTACGGTCGATTGTACGTTAAACTTAAACAACTTTTTTTGTTAGATAACGAGCTCTTAAACGTTTTACATCATTATGTTAAATCAAGCAAATATTAAGCGTTAAGCTGGTGTATTTATAAATTCAATCGTCGACATTCTCAAGGAAATAATGCTTATAAAAAAATGTTTTTTTTTTTTTCATATATAAAATCGATAGATATAAATACGTGTTTTTCAAAGATGTTTTGTTATTTCTTTCACGCATTGTAATAGAGAAACAACGTGTCAAGAGTCGCGCAGAATACGAAAAAAACTATTTTAGATATATTTTCAAGTACCATTTTAACAACATACCGGTAAATTGACGAACGCTCCAACAACTTGACCACCACGACAGGAAAATAGTTTTTGCTAATGAGACAAATGATAATGTTGATGAAACCATATGTGGGCAATGAAAGGCCCTTTCATGACAGGTCGGTTAACCACTCACAGTAAATTTCATTCATCCAACTCGGAATCGAACTCGGAACATACTGGTCAAAACCGAGGCTCATTACCACAGTGGTATACCGTTAATGCTTTTTTGAAATGATATTAAATCATAACATGTTCATTTTGATTTAGTCATGCTACAAGATTTAAGAACGGCAGTTACAAGTGAATAAGCAAATCCTTTTCCCTGTGCTCTGCATATCTCATGTTATACTACGCAAGGTCACCTGGCTCAGTTTTAACTTTGGAATGTCATATGTAGTTATTTTCAAAACAAACGAAAGCTGCCGAGCAAAAATGAATATATCGGTGATTATATTGAGGCAGGGATGCGGAAATCCCATGCCTGACTTTTCCGACACGGGTAGATTTACTGCCGGACAAATAACTATTTAAGCTTAACTTGTCCGCGGATAAGTAAACATTTTCATTTTAAACTGATATAAATGTGTACTTTCAATCCATGATAACAATATCGTCAATAAAACGTTAACATCCAATTGATGTCATCTTGGAAAGTTTCAAGTATCAACTCGCTGCAGACGGGAGCGCTCGATTGTCAAACAGAATACCTTTGTACTGAAATCGAGTTCTGGCTTTCGTATTTTCTTTGTTAAATATCGAATTGTTTTGACAAAGGCATGGGTATAATATCGTATATTTGCTATAAAAGGTTCTGAAAACGTATACGGTCTAGTATAAAGAAAGACAGCAGCATTCAAACGGTCTTTTTACACACAACGTACCTAGCCGAACCACTTGGAGTAAATCGAACGCGTTAGTTGTTCTTCCTAAGCGGCGATGTTTCTGTTTGTCTCATATTAAATGGATCGATTTGTAATTAGGAGCAGTAGGTCTGGGCACGCCCAGCCCAGCTATATCCAAAATTAACGTAACAAATGTAAGGCCGAAATAGATCATGAATATGACAAAGGAAAAACGCAAGCGTCCTTTCAAACAAAATAGCTTATGTAGACGACAAGGATGTAATTATCTGTAGGGTATGTAGGCAGCTGAACTTCCTCAATTTGCTGTTCATCGAAAGGAAAGATACCCTTATTACACATCAGCTAAACATATAGCGTGTTTATCAAAAGTTGAGATGAGATTCAAAACCCAACACTATGACTTGATCTAATGGCAAACCTTTGCTGAAGTTGAACGCGCGTAGGTTGACAGTTATGCTCGGCTTTTTAAACACGGCCTATGCTATTGCCAAACACAACTGGCCCTTTTCTGGTTTTTCATTTTTATATTTAATCCAAGAAAAAAAGTGTCACATTTGGCAGGCACCATCGTGTAAGGAATACATGTCATCAGCGTCATTGAATGATCTGAACCGTCAGCTTTGAATTAACAAGAAAAATATGCTTAAACATTGTTCATTATGGCACTTTAAATGTTACTTTTAGGATAAAAATCAATTTAAACACAATTTTGATGGGACAAGTGAACATTGCTGGCGGACAAGTATATTTTTTCAGTATACTTGTCCGGGGACAAGTAGAAAATTTGGAGATTTCCACAACCCTGTCAAATAGAGGTATCGCATAACACAAAACGTAGAAATTTGAAAAGAAAAATGCAGTTTATGGGCTATGTTTGAGATAAATATGCAGACTGACTTGGCCCCAAACCCATAGTCTTTCACTCACAAGGTAAATGCTCTACAGACGGAGATACCCAACCTCTTGCGCAATTAATATACCTTGACATAATAGCTGTTGATATGTGTAATGTCTTAATAGTCTGTGAAGTGCACCATATTCTCCCTTGGTAATTATATGATTTCGATTAACCAGAGATTTACATTTCAAATACCATTTAAGGTTTAGAGTGTATGCCCTACAACACAATAATGGTGAATAACTCTGCAAGTTGATCGCTTTATACAAATATACTCTTACGTTACGAGCGGAGTACATGGTTAAACACTGTTTCATGTTTGTAAATCCCACCCCAACCCACCATGTCATTTATTGGCTTGTAAGAATGGATATACATGTATTTGATATCTCACAGACTGATCCGATACATGAATAAACACTGTTTCATGTTTGTAAATCCCAACCCAACCCACCATGTCATTAATTGGCTTGTAAATGGATATATTTGATATCTCCCAGACTGACCCGGAAGTGGAGCGTCTTATATTGGTGGTATCGGAGCATAAAGATATTTTGGGATGACGCATTTCTGTATTCAATAAAGAACGTCTGGTGAAAACTTAGAGCAGGGTTTGCAAGTGAAATAGGTTTCGTTACATAATTTAAATATATTGTAAGTCTATGTATATTCGTTAGTTAGCGACAATCTGTGGTGCTACTACTCTTTCGTTACATGAGTTTAAATGTTCCATGAATTTACCAGATCTGGACAAATGTAACAGTACATGTTTATGTATAGTTTCCTTAAGTGTTCGTATAGCTCAGGAATGTAACTAAATGTAATTTGTCTTCTTCATCGCCTTCTCATACAAACAACGTATTTACATTCGCTCCGGCTGTTTTCAATATTTAGCACATTAGATGAATTAAAATACTGCATTCGGCACTACATATTAAATTTAAAATACGGGTGGGTCAGTTTTATCCCTAACCGAATGTATACACACATAACACACACTCGTAAAGGAATCAAATTTCATAAAATGTTGAGGTGCTTTTATGCGTATTGTTTACAGATTAAGATAATCGTTCTACAAAATATTTTTGTAAAAAAGTGTATATAAAAACAAACGGCACAGAGAGAATATGTGTTGGGGGAACTTATATTTATATATATATATTTATATATATATAGAGAGAGAGAGAGAGAGGGGGGAGCGGGGATAAATGATATTAACGATGCTATCAAATTGCGTATTTTAAAACATACAAGCGGAATCTTGTCTACCTACTTACTAATTATAAAATTGTTAACTTACGATATATCAGATATATCACATAGGCCTTTCTGTTGCGTGCGCCTTGAATACAAAACGATACTCATATAATATCAATAGTTTCATCTGAACCGTTTTAAAATATTTTTATGACAAAAATAAAAATGATAGTATGTTTTTTTCATGACTCTTAACATCGTTTAATCACGGATTGTGCCAACGTCAAAACAAAAGTGAGATGTCATGAGCAGGGCTTTTATTTATAAGTTTACATGTTTTCAAGACTACATCCGGGCCTTGACTCGTCATTGGACAGGTATTTTTAGAGACACATAATTCGGATGCAGAATTGACGTGAACAAAGTTCGTAGTATTGTCTATTGATGATTGCCTTTTTTTTTAATTCATGCAATCAAATATCTTATCTATTTAACATTTAAGTCTCGATCTCGGGAAATACACTTTATGCATTCCGAAAATAAACACAAATCATATATTTGAAAACTGTCCTTGATAATATTGACATTGCTTTTGGCCCGTTATCGTTTTATGCAAAGCAAGTGCAGTGAATGATCAATGTGCATTGCATGTATGTAAGAGAATTGAGAGTGAAATATTACATAATATTAAGTGTACAGTTTAGCTGTTTATTAAATAAGAATTGAACCTTGGAAAAGTGCAACAGATTTGCTCTAACGCAAAACAACACCAATTACTACTCAAAATACATCGACATTTGCACCGGGATTTGTACAAAGGTAGACGACACGACTTGAATATCCGTTAATCTTAGTTTAATTACATATTTAATACTTATAAGATATATTTGTTTCAGTTTCGCACTCGATTAATCAATGCATGTAATCTTATATCATTAGTGACTGACTGAAACTTCCAATTACTTATTCTAATGAGGTGTCCTTGTCTGTTTCAATATATAGAGCTTAAGCATAAAATCCTATAGCATGCATTAGTGCGGTTTTGATAAACAGGCTGTTAAAATTTAATGAACGGACGGGTCCGAAATCAATTCGAATAATATTTTCATTCAAGAAAATTATTTTAAATATTATCATAAATGGTAATTCTGGCTTTCGTCCCATCCTTTTTATTTATCTTGTTTTCCCAAGCATATCGATATACAAACGTAAGATTACAACGGTTTTCTTTTGTTATGTATAAAGATAAGTTTTGAATACAAGATTGTATTGATTATGGTATTAAAACACACCCGGCAAAGCATAGCAGTTAACCCTCAAATTAATCAATGTTGAAATATATGCATTAAGATATGTTCAAAAGTCTCCGGACTCGAAGATACACTCTTTATCACGAGGATACCGTATAATGATTTCATCAGTCAAAACTTTGCCTGATAGACATTGAAACTATAGTTACAAAACTTGTGCATACCCGGTTGATATATGGTATGCTCAATAAAGAAAACATGCTACATGTAAAAATGCAAGATTTATCACTATCAGTAATGTATGCCGATATAAATATACATAGCTTCAGGTGGTCGATTGTTAAAAGCGACCGGCCGTATTCTGATATACCAACATGTCTGTTCCTCGGTATTTTAAAATCCCGCCATTATCTTGTGGTAGCTTAGATTAGTGTGGGTCCGAAGGATGTGGGTTTGAACCACGTAAGGAACATTAATCGTTCATGCTTTTCTCTTTTGCAAAGTACTTGTCCAATGCAGGAAATAATCCAGATTTATCACTGAATGTTGAAAAAATAGAAATAGAAAACTTAATTGTCATATGACAGGACACTATAACATTGCGTGGTATAATGTCATTTTTAAGTATGTCGCAGTAAGGCAGCACTATACCAATAAAGCTATATATTTAACCTTGGACATTGCTTGGACGATTATTTTTAGATATTTTCGGGTACAGACAAGGCCATTGTCAGGCATATAATCTATGATAGATACATGTATACACCGAACACATTATCAACGTGAATATTTTGTAATGCTTTAACCAGCGCGGTGTGTAAAAGGATAAAGAAACGTTTACAAACGAAGAGATAGCTTATCGACTTTTTCTTCTGAGTATAAATATAGATTTTTCTTTTTCTAGGACAGGTAAAATGATAGCATTATGTAAGGGATTATTAACACTTGAGTGATTTGTATACGTTGAATCGACTGATACTAAAACCCCGAACATGTGCATTCGATCATTTTACCGTCCAGTTATCAGTTGTGTAAATACGATTATAATTAAATGTTGGTGTAAAATTAATATGAACGTTTATAATTTGCTCAATGACATAAACATTATACATTTATGCTCATTGTTTTCTGTCCATCCGTACATCGTTTGTTTGTTCAAGTAAATTGTTCACCGATCTTAAAACCAAGAACAGGGTGAATTATAATACTTGAGAATTTGCAAAGAACCAAATAAAGACATGCGGCAAGTGTGCACTGCACAGAGTGAAAAACAAAATATGAAAAAAATGCCCCCATATCTCTCTCTCTCTCTCTCCTACCGTTTTGAAGATTTACATAAACGCAGTTATGTATTTAAACCATAGATATTATATTCTAACCTGTTAAATAGGTCTAAGATTTGGTTCAACAGGAAGCAAATATAAACTAGAACCGCAAAGCAGCATCTCGGTTTTCGCTTAAAACCTGAAACCTGATCAGTTCGAACACTTTGTTTCATCTAAAACACAATTATCCAGGAGGAAAAGAATGCAAAAACATATGACTTCACATTCTTGAGTTATAAGTAATAAAGCAATTGAAAAGCGCCCTTTTGTGGGTACGTCATACCATGTTTTACGAACACATCTTGTTTTAAGTATATATTGCATTATAAAGAAAACAAGAATATCGTCGCTGTGACTGTATACGTGTCATATTTCATATATGTATGATAATGATGATTTACGTATTTAATCATACATATTTATGCATCATTATTCCATTTTTTTGTATTAACTTCTATATTCAATATCTTTGAAATAAGCAAACGGAAAGCCGCTTCGTTTGTATCTTAAACAAACGACTTCTAGTTTTCCTTGTGTTTTCTTGTTAGCAAGTTGCGTTATCGTCTTTAGTGTGTCATTATTTTCCTGCCACAGAGTAACTGTGTTGAGCTTAAGGTATAATCCTCAATGCATCCACTTAGGTGAACCAGATTGCGACAAGGCAAAAACGAGTGAAATACATGATATGACATGATATGCAGGCAAAGAGTTGGCATCTCAGTGCACCAACGTGACATATGTATCTGTGAAGTTTCATAAAAAGATAATACGTGTCACAAACTGTTATATCGTAATAAGTTCCATAAAAAACTGGGTGAAATACTTGTCACAAACTGTCATATCGTAATAAGTTCCATAAAAATCTGGGTGAAATACTTGTCACAAACTGTCATATCGTAATAAGTTCCATAAAAAAACTGGGTGAAATACTTGCACAAACTGTCATATCGTCATAAGTTTCATTAAAAAACTCTGGGGAAAATACTTGTCACAAACTGTTATTTCGTTACTGGACTGCACACACAAACCTTTCAATTAATAAACTGGAACTGTCACGTGACATGTAGCGGTCGGTCATAGATTTAAAGCTTTGATAAAAATGTGATTAAACTGGATATTTGAATGAATTTTTTGGACATTTTCATACAAGGAATATCAAGAAGCCTATCTCTACATGCCTGCAAAGAAAACTCAAGGTAAAAACATTGATAATAGTAGTTTTTCACTACGTAAACGGAAAGTCATATCACCGATACATGGTGAAGTACAACACAATACACAAAATGGTGGTATAGAATACACTGAAAATCCATGTAAACGTGTGCACGATTCCATGCACCTAGTGTATTTGACTACCCACCTTGTTTTAACGGGTACGGGAATTCGATAGCAGCAATTGTGTCTTTTCCAACACCGTTTGGGAGCCAATTTATGCCACCATCGCCACAGTATGGCAATATTGTACAAGCTACACCACAATGGGCAATTGAATTGCAAGAAGATATTAAAAGCATCAAAACATCGGTGTCAACAACTGCATCCAAGATAAACAAAATCGAACAAATGGTTGACAAAATTAACGAAAAAGTGGAAACACTTGAACTTAATGTTAAGAAAATGGATAGTAAAGTACAAGATATAGAAAAATCGAGCCATTTCATCAGTCAAGAATTTGATGACACCAAAATACAACTGAAGTCTGCAGAAGATGATATAAAGAAATTAAACAAATATTGCATGGAGATGGAATCAACCATGGAAAACCTGAAAGAAAAAAATCAAATCATGGAGGATAAAACAAATGATCTTGAATCTCGAAGCATGAGGGAGAACTTACTATTTCATGGGCTAACTGAAAACGGAAATGAAGATTGCGAGACATTAATTAAAAGCTTTATTGAAGAACACTTAAACATTCAAGACGAGATAACAATAGAAAAAGCACACAGAATTGGAAAACCAAAGATTGGTAAAACCAGACCAGTGGTTGCCAAATTCCACTACTACAAACAAAGAGAACTTGTGAGAAACAAAACTTTCGAATTAACAACGACACTACGAAACTCAGAGTTCGGGGTCAGCGTGCAACAGTCGAAGGCGACTTTACAGAAAAGACGCGAAATGAGCGACATCTACGACAGAGAGCGAAGGGCAGGATGGACGGCCAAATGGTCAGGCGCGAAGCTGTTGGTACGAACGGAAGCGAGTGGAAAATTCAGGGAAATCACAGAGTAGGAAGATACGGCTGAGGAGCTGCGTATAACATCTTGGAACATAAATGGGTTAAAACGAAAAATAACAGACATTAACTTTTAGAGTATTCGAAAACATCAGATATAATTGTGCTATGTGAAACATGGACAAAAGACAATGACGACATAAATAATTTAGATATTACAGGGTACGAAAGTGAACATACATTATAAGATTGGCGAATGTCGGGCGGGCGGCGTCAAACTTTCGTTTCCGGAAGATAATTTGAGTCATACATGGCATATCAATACCAAACTTTTTGTACAGGTAGCGTATATGAAGAGGTTGCTTGGTATTGTCTTTAAAGTCAACCGGGTCAAAGTCACTGTGATTAAAAATAAAAAAAAAAGTTGCCTGATGATAACTTGAGTCAGAGATAATATCTGTACCAAACTATATGTACAGCTGTCTTATATTAAGAACGTGCTTGGTAATGCATTTGAAATCAGCTGGGACAAGGTCACTTTGACTATAGGTCAAGGTCACTGTGTCTAAAAAGAGAAAATACAGAGAAAACGTTCGTTTCCAGATGATAACTTGAGTCAGAGATGACATAGCAAAACTAAACTTTATGTACAACTAGCTTATATTAAGAACAACTGAACGATGGTGTCCCTTAATTAGTCACCTTTAGTACATCAACATAAACTAAACCATACATGTTACTATGGGTTAAGCTAAAACATATCCCATGGTTAACAAGGACCTCTTACTACTTAAGCCCCTTGGTTCAATCAGAATTAAAATGCATGGCTTAACATGGACTTTGGACTGCTGATGGTACATTATTTTATTTTAGAAAACTGAAATGTAGAAAAAAGTTTTTCAAATCCTAAATAATGGTGTAATGACAAATCAGGTGTAAACAATAAGTACAATCCTCAAGCAAAAATATATTTTTACAAATAAAAAAGTCAATAAATACAACTTCCTTCATGTACAACAAGCATACATTCGGCGATACTTAACATATCTAATAAGCATAGGATGACAGTGGTATCATATCAAATTTTCCTTGCATCTTTCATTTACTTCTGAATTTTCCTTGCATCTTTCATTGTATGTAATAATGAGGAAATTGCTGACAACGATTATGATGAGAAGAGGAAACAATTCTAGCAATCTCAAGTCTTGCTGTGTGATTGCGTTTAAGTCTTTCACCAACCCTTCAAGGTTGGCCATCTCTGCTGTAAGCTCCTCAGTACTCAGAGACTTCTGAAAGAGAATCAACAAAGCAACCACAATTACAACTTGTATTTGTTGTTGTTGTATTAATTTTTGTGACGTTCTGGGAGTAAGTTAAATTATCAATGGAGGTGAATCGTATCCCAGCCAGTAGATGAAAAACAAAGTGATCTCACTAAATATGTATTTGGATTTTGTATAGAAAATTAGGAAATTTGGTATGTCACCTTATTATGATTTTAATGTTAACCATGCATACTATCTACTAACATATAGATGACGTTTCCCTCCATTTCTTAGAAAAATAGGCATTGAATCAGATGAACAGTGTTTTATATGTTCGTGATTAAGCATCATTTTGCAAATATTAGCTATAAACATTATCCGAAACCCATGTTAATAACGTCCAAAACCTGTATCTCTGCCTCTTCTTTTCCGGTTTTAAGAACATCCTTAGCTGATTTTGGTGACACCATGGGTGCGGGTATCATTGACCCTGGCTTGATAGGGCCGCATGATATGGGGGCTGATGCATTCTTATAAGGTGTGGCCGACTAATGTGGCTTTACTGTAAAACAAGGACAAGACAAAGGTCATGCAGACGTGGAGTTAATGACTTACAAGGCATGGGTTACGAACACATGTTGGTAATGATGCTAAGTCCAAGTCTGCATTTCACAAAATATCTCAAATTGAAATGTTTCTGTATTCGATAATTATATTTTCTCTATCACCATAAATTCAAAGCTTTATAAAATATAAAAACTACGTTCTAACAGGGCATGCAAGTACTAGTAAGCTGGCAAACATTCTAGTCTTTATGTCAATAAAAAATGAGTTTAGACCTTCAATAGTTTGCGACAAGGAAAATCTTAACCCGAGAATTGTTTCATGAAACACATTCCTGATAGTTGATAAATAAAAGTCTATATATTTTGAAAACTGTTTTATAGGAGCAAAATGTATTTAGATAAACGGTAATACACGGGCATTATTCACAAAGCAACTCAAATTTTACTTAAGTCAAAAATCAGTTATATTTGATAGAAAATGATGTTATTTTATCATTCCCATATTTTGAAAAGAACATGCCAATACAAAGACGAATTTACTCCCATCATCTGGTAAATGAATTTTGCGTTTATTAGTTTAAACTTTGGAAAAACATAATATTCATAAAAGTTTACCAGTCTTTACCGTTTACTTTATATAGACTCATTTTGATGCATTGACAAACAGCTCAGGTTCTTGTCGGCACAGCAAAGACAACTTTAAATGCATTTTAAATTTCATCAGATTAATATTCATCAAGTCATAAAATTGTACATGATTTTTCACGCAGTAAAGGATAAAGATGTCGTCTGAATACAACAGTAGATGTGTTGCCAGCTGTATAATTATCTTAAAACAACTTATCAAGATCCCCATATCTTGCGTTGACGCATTTAACCAGAATAAACATATAAACATTGGGTCCTATATCATGATGGTTTTGCGGTACCCTGTTTAGATTCATCTGACAATTGTATGCCAAAACAACAAAGGTAGAGAGGACATCTAATTGTTGAGAACACAAAATATTTTGGACATATAAGACTTGAGCAGTCAATTGTCGTATAACTGTGAAGTATAAGTGATATGTCTTAAGCAATTTAATGATTATTTTGAAGCTGACTTTGTCCATTATAACTATCTAGTCATGTTTAGAGAATGCATTTAACATTTAAAACTCATTTAAGGAAATTTAGTGAGTATTGCTACATTTAGACATTGATTTTAACATTGCATTAATTGCGTATACGTGTTCTTTTCAAATGAGCTCACAAACACAAGAGTGATCTGATATAAATCGATGGATGTACCTCTTCAACAGGTACGGTTTACGTCGAATATATACCCATTGTTATATACCTTGCTGCTTAAGAAATTCAAACAGAAAACTATATTTCGCAATGATTTTTCATTGAACTAAAACTGCAGTAGATCTGATCAATAAGCTAAACTGATAGGTATTGTGTTCTTGTGTAAATCGTCAATTCAAATCATGCCTTGACATTCACTTACATGGGTATTGATAATTGAACGTGTATGTTTCTTTGGTAAACTCTATCGAGTATGTACTTCTTGACCTACATATGGAACTACGTGTCATTTGTGCAGCTGTCGCCCTGCTGCTGTTTTCATAATTATTTAGCTGGAGTCTAAATTTTCATTTCATGCGTCATTCATTACAAGTCCGTACTTAGTAATGAAAACAATGATATTAATTCATGTCATTTAATTTCCTTTGACCTACTACATACTTTGGATTTAACTACAAATATACTTCTATAAAGGTGTTAAGATTAACAGAAGGACTTAAAATCTGATCCCTATATAGCATCTGTATTTCCGAAAATAAAAAAAAATAAAACGACACATGTATTCTATGCATGGATACGATTTTTGAAGAAAACCTTCGGAAAGAAGTGCAATTAATAAAGTAACATACTCACTGCACACACGGAACATAGAATTAATGATCATTTATCAACCACTTACGTATACAATTATGAATGGCTCAATTGCATACCTCACCCAGCTTATTTCAATTACCTGTTATAAATTAAGTTTGATTTTACCTAACATACACATATAATAGACGCGTTAGCTGTAGTGTCTGGTGCATATGATCGAAGCTTTTCAAATAGACAAATATGCTTGCATTGTTAATCGAGCAGGATCTATTATCCATTTTTGTACGTTGATGAATCATCATATATTTCATTTATTAACATTTATGTGACTATCTGTGAGGATGTGTGAACAGCGGTATTAGGTGTGCCCAGTCTATTGCCGATTTTGTTTAACATATTATAATGGATATCCGTTCTCGCTATATAGCGGATCTGGTCCATATTTCTCTATTAAAATTCATGTTTGCAACGTCGGCCTATATACAATACATATATACTGAACACTAATTATCTTTTTGTAAGGAAACTAGCCAACACTGCCACTACGTCATGATTTGAGCAAAGCTGGTAGAAAATATGTTGCTTAATTCTTGGATGGTCCTTCACCTCAAGCGTTGATATAAACCCAATTGATATTTTAAACATGTATTTTAGTTTAACGATCGTATTGTGGTACATTGTGTGAAAGCGGCAACTTTGTATGAAATCTAAAATGAGTACAATTTATGCTGAAACATACACAATACAGTTAACATACAAGTTATCTTCTGCTTTCAAAATCTTTGTTTTGCTTCATTATGAATTGTAATAACCATTTAACATAATTAAGTTAAAGATCGCGTGAATTTAGCCGATCTCTTCATTGTTACTTCATCGCAATGCAACATTTGTAGAAATGATATAATTATATATGCAGAGAGTATTATGTAATAGAATTTGTGTTATTACTACGAATCGAGCAGCAAAAATAAATATAATAATACAATACATAGCAAAAACATGCATACATATACATTTGCATTTATGAAAAAGATATGTCTCTCAAGAGGCCGCATTATAGTTATATCCAATGCAATGCTGAAAGGCTTACTTTGTTATAGATACTACTGGTTTAATTGATTTTAAGAAATGCAAACTAGCCTTAACGGGTAATCGAGTGCACAGTATTGATTTCCAATAATCGGCATTGTTCTGTATAGAAGAAATATCAAACCAATATAATCAATCATTTACACAGGTTAACTTAAAAAATTAAATGTCTTTATTTATTTTGAATCCTTATTTAACAATGTTCACTACGAATGTACACTGTTAAGTCATTCGTCAATTTATATCAAAAGGGGAGATAATCTTATGAATACTTAGATTAGATATATTAACATAGAGGACATAATACTGATAGTTTGAACCGGTGACTTATCATATAACTAGTCAAAAGAAAAGTTTCATTATGTTTAAAAGTTTCATTTGTAGCATTTAAGGAAATGAACTTCTGTTCCCCATGTACACCAGATGATAAATTACATACTTTGGTTGTGATGGAAAATTATATTATTGCTTTACAACATCGATTTACCGACATTTATACTTTTTCCCATTAAACCAATATTCCTTCAACCATATTAGTTTATATATTTAAATTATCAACCCGGAAGCAATACTTGTGAATATCAATCAATGTTGTAACATAATACACCAGAGCAATCCTGCACCAGGACAAAGAGTATATACATATATATATATATATATATATATATATATTAAGTGGATATTATTTCAAGTGTAGCTTTTATGTGGACATATCACTTTGAGAACATAAGACTTTACAATGTAGGCATACATATACCCAGACTTAGGATTCCTCCTAAAGTATGCATTCATCTATATATGGAATGCTAAGTAATACATATGAAGAGGTTATCTTGTACCATCTAATTAAGTTATTCAAATGACAACATGACATATTATGGGTGTATATCAAATTACAAGTTTTCATATTGTTGTAGTAGTTTGCTTTCAAATGAGAGAGAGAGAGCATACACATAAAGCATTGACGAAGGAAAATATCGGGCATCGCATTTAATCCATTCCGTTGCTTGGTACAACTGCATTTGAATTAAAACTACACTAGATTATGAAATGACTGTGGGCATGGTATTGACATATCGTTATTAGGTTCTCGTTAAAATTGTGTTAACGCTGTATGTATAAACGTTATACGTTCTCTAAAATACAAAATCACGAGGTGTGACCTTGACCGATCCAGTAGAGATTATTGTACATTTACCTATTACATTTTCTCCAGGACAACACGTGTTTTTTTGTGTGTGTTTATTTCCATAGAACTTTCCGAAATAGTTTATTTATGCATTTCCATTTTGGGTCCATTTATCTTGAACTGTAATATAAATTTGAAGAAAATAGATTTACGAAATATGTCTATATTTGACCTCCTCGCATACAAAACGGCATTACGCTGAACGTGTCTCTAAAAATATCCACCCAATCAAGTCATAGTTGTAGTCATAACGATAAGGTAAACATGCATTCATATATTTAGAAACACAAACCGCCGCAGTGTGCCCACAAATTCAAGTACCGAAGACATTCGCGAGTTTGACCTGCTTTGGAACGTAAATGTGTTACTTTAGTGACATTACTTAACTGAATTATGATTAAAGACAAAATTAAAATTTTTTGCAGACTTTTTTTTTTATTCCAAACATAAAGGAAAGGAGGACACAGGTAATGTATCATGCGTGTGTTTTAAATTGTAGACGTCTGGTGACAGTAGACATTTTTATTACATATAATAATCGTTAAATTGCATACTATAGTGCGACAAACGAATTACATGATTTTTTGCTGTATTTATAGATATTCTCTCAATCTATTTCTATGCACCGCACTTTCTCTCTCTGTATCTCTTTTGTTTCCTTTCTCGTTTGCATTCACATTTCAAAGATTCTTTAAATCGATTGCCCACCTTGATATATAATTTACCAAGCCGTTGAACATGATACTTGTATATTGCCTCTTATTTGCACCCTGTTTATTCGGGTATAGAGATTTAGCGTTTTCCTTTGATTAAGCACAACGTCACAATAAACATCTTAAAGCGAAACATGTACACGCTAAATGTCTATTGTCATCAATGTCGCCTTTAGCATCTTATTTGTTCGCCCTAACATTTGAAGGTCGTGGTTTAGAACCCCGGTCATCATATATTGAAATTATTAAATATTATACTTCCCTTTTTCCGGGGAGCTAGGAATATCATGGTATTTTCGGGACTGGTTGGTTAAAAGTCAGAAAAATGCGTTAAAGTGTAATGATGCCACCATGGCGGGATATAAAAATGAGGCAGTCCACGGCTTACCTATAACCTGTCATATGAAACAAGTATATATTGTTATCAACAGGTGTCCAATAACTGTATACTTGGGATTTTTTATTCAGCGAGGAAGATTTGTGCATTTGTATCATGTAGCTGTGGCGTGCACCCGTGTACCTGTTTAAATTGTTTGTTTGCATGGGCTAGGTGAATATTTCAAATCCGGGTTGAAGGACAAGCTTTGCACAAATCGGTCGATTTGCAATGCTTTGCTTTTGTTCAGTAGCGTGCACGCTACCCTAGCTCAACAAGGAAGATATGACATTGAATTCATATGCCAATGGTTATTAAATCCGCCGATCTTATTTATTGAAAACAAAACCGTTATATCTCAGAGAATAGACATCTATCGGGATTATTGTATGATATTATGTTTTATAAGGAAGCCATGCGCAATCGAATGAGAAGATGAGGAGTAACATGCATCTAAATATATAATTACAGCACAGTTAAATTACATAAACCTGCACATAGCATAGCGAATATAAAATATTTTTGGTGTATATAGAAAACGCCAAATTCAGTGATGTCTTTGTATTTCAATATATCAATAGCAATTTGGTCTAAACAATTTAGAATTGGAACAATGCAAAGCACTTTTGGGACCTATTCAGACCCCAAAGTCAGAGACCCCGAAGTTCGTTGGACCACAAAGCGCGTCCCCACAATTCCTCATATCCAAGGCGATGTCGCAGTGTGGTAGCACTACATCTTTCTCGTGTAGAGTGACCGATATACTATGATAGTAGCAAATAAACCCAATATCTTTTTTTTCCGTTTTTAATTCTAAGACAATTCCATATGGATTTAAATCTACTGAGAGTAGGTAAGGATTGCCCAGATATCCCACTCACATGTTCCTTTTTATCCCGTTTTTTTCTCCATGATATTATTATACAAAATTCAACGACTTGGAAGCTGTTCCTTTAAAAAGTTGAATTCATTCTTATTATAGCTATGGTAGATAGTATTAGAGTTATTATAATTATTTTAATTCGTTATAATTTCATTTAGTTTAATTTATTTTATGTCAGTTGTGAAAAAACTTCTTTCAATTTATGTTAATTCATCTCGATGGTTCTTGGGTTTGACCAGTACTTTGCATCTGGAGAGGTCAGAAAAAAATCGTGCCCCCTACGGGGCTCTACTGTCGAAACCATAACCTTCGGATCCGCTGTCGGGCACATTACCACTGAAACACGGTGAATAATTACGGCTTTCCGCAAACCTGCGGAAAACGAAAAGGGTTTGTTATGTTTATTCTTCTTCTTACTATTATTATGCCTTTTTTCCCAACCAAATCCAAGAGTTAATTTCAATATGTTACCAGTGTCTGAGCAACATGATTATTAAATTGCCTCGATAAAATGTTCAAATTTTTAAATTTAATCATTTTCAATTTTCAAAGACGCCAACTGACGTCATATTTGAACTCAGCTTCAAAAAAAACCTATACGGATAACTTATTGCATTTGCTATCACGACTTTCCGCAAACCTTGAGAAAATGACAAATACATGTATATTTTAACGGTTTCTTTTTCTAAATATGTAAAAATAAGCAAATATAAAAGCAATTGAATGGTTAAAAGTTTCAAGACGTTTATAACGTTAATTATTACATAGAAATAAGAAATTATTTCCATAATTTTGCATACACCTCGGCCTTTGTTTCCATCTATTTTTGCAAATGCAAAACTCAATCAATTTAAAGGTTGAAAGTCATGGATTTCAAAGTAGTTTATTTACTTCTTTTACAATTTCCATTTTGTGGATCAAATTGCAATGAATATTTGTTAAGTCATATACTTACGAAGAAATATATATTCAATAAAGAATGAAAAAAAAATCGATTAAATAATGTAAGAAAAAATATTGGGGATAGCATTATCTTAAAATGTTCCCCTTTTTCTGCATGATAGTAAACGGTTGCGTATAAGATCCATATTAATGCTTTCTCAATATCTTTTAAAGAAGGTAAAAATGAAGAAAAAAAAAGATTTAAAACTAATTTTTGTACATAATTATATAATTATGACAATGATGATTTACGTATAAAATCTGACATTATTATGCATCATTTTTCCATTTCTTTGTATTGACTTACATATTCAATACCTTTGAAATAAGCAAACGGAAAACCTTTTCGTTTGTATCTTAAACAAACGACTTCTAAAAAGAAGACAATAACAAATATACATGACAACGGAAAGTGGTTGATATAGCTTTCAGTTGTCAAATTAAGGCTGAAAAAGTACAGGACAATCACTTAACGAAACTTGGTACATAGGGCGACCCGGTGCGGCACCGAGTACATTCCTAGTTCATTCTTATGTCACCGGTATCCGTTCGTAGCTAGATGCAACGAGAGTCACAGAATTAAACATTTCAGCTTTGATTGACAAGTTACTGCTGAGCTCTTTTCAACGTTGTTTTAATCGTTAAAAGGCTTTTCACAAACAACAACTCAATACTACAACACCACCGCTTTTGTATTGTTGCACGCAAGACTGAAAATAAAATGTCGAGGGCTATGAAGGCTAAATACATTCTATTTTTTCTCTGCAAATTGTGTTTCTTCATTTTAAGTAATGAACAATATATGACAGAATTTTCTTATGAAATCTATATCAAATAAATCTAAATATATTAAACAATAATAAGTAACTAGTGAAAATAAATGAAGCTTTAAAGCTCCTAAAAAAAGGTAATACAATTTCGTTTTTTTTTTCCTCAGAATTTTTATTTTTTATATTTTTTTTTAAATGATTTTTTAGTCATAAATCTTCTGATAAAGAAATCATTAAAAAAAAGTGTACAACGGATATTAAGAATTAACAAACTGACGTATTTTCTACATGTATAGGGGAATCTTTCTGGAAAACGGGTTTTCTTTTAGAGAAACATGTTATTTCTCTGAAATTATTTTATGTCATTGACAATAAATTAAAGCCTTTTTTATTAATATATATTCAGAAATTTATGTGAGAATTCTTAAATAATTCATCAAGCTTATAGACCCGCCCCCGATGATCGAGTGGTTGGAGCGTCCGCCTTAAGTGCATCAGGTCTCGGGTTCAAATCACGACCGCGACATACTAAACAAGTGGTTCTGCTTTGTTATAAGCATAAAAGGGTAGTTCCAGGACTGGTTGGCCCGGTGTCAGGATAATGTTACTGGTTGTGTTATCATGCCATATACCATATGCTATCCTCGTCAAATAACTCTCGAGATCCAATAATGCTGATTGTCTTGATTTAAAAGGATATTACCACACCCGATTAATTTAACACTATCAAACATGATCGCAAAAATGCCCCGACCAGGCTCGACGAAAATGTACAACACTGTCCCCGGTGGCCGAAAGTTTATAATGTCTACGAACCCTAGAAACTGTAGGTCGTTACTTCGATCTCCGATAGCGATATACCGACGTCGAGACAAATTGCACCGGTACTTTCCTTAATATATATACAGGGTAGTTATAGGGTTGCTTGGACCGGTGTTGGGATAATATCACCGGATGTGGTATCATGCCACACGTGTCCGGCGTCATACTGAAGTGTGTCAGTACCATAATGAAATATTTCAAGTAGACTTAGTTTCCAAATAACTGAAATATAAATTGGGGGACACAAAACCCAACTAACAAACAAGCAAATCTTCTCGACTGCTAAAATACCGCACTTGACCCCCACACTTTTCTCGATACTACTCATCTCGATCAGGAAAAAAAATTGATTTTGATGTAAAGTTTCAAAGACGCCGCACGTGTTTTGAAGCACAACTTTAATAAAGCAAAGCCATTTTAGAATATTTTAATAACATGTGTATGCATCATTTACAAACAGCGGGTCTATATATTTCCTCTACGCAATGATATATGCCATTTTACCAAATCCATCTGTTGTTGAGCGTTTGGTCTAGAGATTCTCAAAGAGAATATGAACGTATCTTATAAATAATATTTTATATTTAGAAATATAGATTAAAAAGTACAGGAAATATTCTTAAATTATTGTAGACATAGTACGTGATGGTGATTTAAGATACACTACTATAATTATAGCTTAATAAAGATTCATTTTAAAACTGTTGATTCATCTTTTTATATAATTAGTGGTAATGAATGAAATTTTCAGACAGTTATTTACTACGGCGAGTTTAATGTCAAAATATAAAAATTATCATCATCATCATCATCATCATCATCATCATCATCAACAACAACAACAACAACAACAACAGCAAGGACAACGATAACATAACAAATCAATTCAAATAAGCTTTTATTTGGTACGGGATTTAGGTGCGGGTCCCGGAATTTACAATCTTCCGTTGTGCTGAGAACAGTAAAGTAGGTAGCATGAAGTAACCTTTGCCATGCGTATGGTATTCTTCTTGTATTGATAATATGTATAAACAAGAATAATTGTAATACAGAGTATCACAGCGGGTCCACAAACAAGGCCGACCGACAAATACATATTTTTCATGCGCGCAATCATGTGAAATTACGAGTTAAGCCGGTGCAATATATGTCTTGTAACATGGCCAAATATAGAAAGGAGGCGGTACTACGGTCTCGTGACTTTTTTATGTAGATGATCTCAAATACAGAGCGCCGTGGCTATCAAACCCCGTAAAATGGCCAATCAGTGAAAGGAACATTTCTCTTTAGCAATCAAATAACTCTTTCCAAAAAGAACCCCTCGACTCCTGTACAGTTGCGCAAATTTGAATTGAGAAGGATGTACTGAATTAGTGTCGCGTTTGACCTTTGATCTGAAATAATTCAGTGGAACCAAATCGGTCAGTTTCTAATATTTGGAGAACATTATTAGTGATGTGCTTTGAAGGGTTTCCAGAGTGTTTGGAAATCCTTTACATAAAACAAAAATTAGGGCCCGTGAGCAAGGCGCAGTATTTTGCTATATCCTTTTTAAAAGTGAAGAACATTCTTCTCTGAGTCGATGCAAAATTTACTGCTTGTGACAGCTTAAGATGACGTTACATGGCCACACTGCTAATGTCTACTTCATTTTAATATTTCATGGCTAAATATAGAAAATATGTAGAAAAAAAGAAAAGAAAATAATTGACGGAAAAAAATGATTTGCACACTCTGTATAAGGATGAATACTGAGGAACACCTCCGGAAATTGTATCGAGAATACAATTATTTTGAGTTGTCAAAATACTGTGCAGATATTTGATAAACCGAATGTCAGCCATTACTGTGCGGTTATCGGATACCTGCATGGTTCTCCATTACTGTGCGGTTATCTGGATAACTGAATGGTTTTTCACCAGTTAATGCATGGGCGTGGAAACTCCGCCCACTAAAATGTGTGCGGGATCCAGTTTAAACATGGGTACTTTCCTACAGCAAACTACCTAGGCCGTGTTACAAGGGTAGTCGCAGGACTGGTTTGCCCGGTGCCGGAATAATGTGACTGGGTGTGTTATCATGCCACATGTATATTGCGTGATACTGCAATTTAGCAGCACTACATATGTATAAAGTATATATAGTCTCCAAATGACTGAAATATTGTCGTTGGAACGTTAAACCCAACAAACAAACAGATAATACTTGTCCGTACTTTGAGAAACAAAGAAGGATTGAGGTGAATAATATAAAACCCGATCAGCCTGCACGTACCGTGTTTATAGGATTTTTAACATTTGTTACTTGTCAGTACTTTTGAGAAACAAATAGACGGGATTTATGGAGAGGTGAATAATATAAAACCCGATCAGCCTGCACGTTACACGTTTTTATTAGGTTTTGTAACATTTGCTATATGTCATTTCGTTTTAGAAAAAAAAAAGACTTAGGGCGTCTGACGAGAGGGGAATCATAAAAAGGCTTGATCATCCTGGAAGAACTCGAGTTTTTCAAGCTTAAAACGTTGATCGAATGCTCAGCATTTTTTCCTCCTGACGTAATAAATCACACTCTGTGAGTTGATGTGTTGGCGTGTAATCGAACAAAAACAACAACAAAACACGTGTTTGGACGGGCGACACGTATTTCTGCCCATGTATGTGACCGCGAATCGAATCCAAGAAATACTGACGAGAAGTAAACAACGTTACAACTTCTATGGAATGATATATGACTAAAATCACATTATGTTTTGTACTTTGTCATTATGTTTGATGACAATGTCATTTTGCTTGGTGTTATCCTTATGTGATTGTTGATATCGATGAATGTGTTTTGACAAGTACACTATGTGTATTGACTTTCGCATTCTACTTGAAGGCAAAGTGTTTCGTTTCCTTCCATTGTCCTTGGTGACAAGGAAATCATGTTTTATGAAATTCAAGCAAAACCATGCGTGCTGATGTCCTCACTGCTACTTGACATTTGCATCGTGCTTGGTGATAATGACATTCCGCTTCGTTTCAAACTGTCTAATGGCAAGCAGTTTCACTGACAGTTTTGGAAGCTGAGTTTGTAGAGTAACCCGTTAATATTGAAAACCTGTGTAGCCCCCCCCCCCCACCCCCCTTGTAGTAAATACTATTTACATGTAATTTGATATTTATCGGTCCCGGTGGGCGAGTGATTAGAGCATCCGCCCCGAATTCGGATGGGGTGGGGTCGTTTGTTCGATCCCCGGACGCGATATACCAAAGTCGTAAAAATGTATCGGTATAGCTCCCTTTCTTGGTGCTCATCATATAAGGGTAGTTCCAGGAGTGTTGGTAATGTAACTGAATACTGCATTTCGGCAGCGCTTTGTCTGTCTCAATTAGACATAGTCTTTAAATAACTGAAATTCTGTCGGCGGGCTGTCAAACCCTCTAAATGAACAAACACTTTAATATTGAAGTATACAATTGAATTAAATATATTCTGGTATATATAAAAAATGTTTGTGTTCAAATATAACCATTTACATTTCCGTAGCTCCAATTTTTAGATTTTTTTTTTTAGCTAGGTTGCTTGCAATTCAGTTCTGTGGTAGCACACAATTCTGTATTGAAATCATTTTGGGGCACTTTTAGACTCTTAAATTCCCCTCTCTTGAGATATAGTTCAAAATTAAGTTTTCTGTCTTATCACATAGTGCTGTTATGTTTATTTAAAAACGACTGCATTACTGAATTAAAATGTGTAAGCAAGAGAAAAAAAATTAAATGCGCTAGTGTGTTATTTAATTCGGCGATATTTGAGCCTTCATTGGCTGGAATTCATCTTTTGAAATTTCCTATTAATACATTTTCGTGCTGCATATATGGGTAGTTGCAGGACTAGTTGGTCCGGTGTCATATGTGACTGGGTGTGATATCATGCCGCATGTCTACGGCATGATACTGCAGTGTGGCAGCACTATATCTGTCTCAAGTGGACATCGTCTCCAAATGACTGAAATATTGTCGGCGGGACGTTAAACCCAACAAACAATCAAACACAGACTACCTATATAGATCAATTGATATGCTTTCATTACGTACGCAGCCTCTGTAAGAGAAGGTCACGGATTCGAATCGTTTGTAATATTAGAGATTAATTTCAATTAACCTATATTAAATAAATCAAATCAAATTAAAATATACCAGACAAAGATAATAAGTGAGAGTGTGTTGTTTTATATTTGCTTCCTTTAGATGAAAATACACAAATTTATATATTTTTTTTAAACTGTATAGAATACCGTATTTACGCAAGTCAAGGTGGGTAAATAACTTTTGGTTAATTGACGTTGCATGAACATTTGATATGCGTTTATTTAATTTACAATTATATACAAAAAGACATGTAAATACACCATAAAAAAAAACAAAAAAAAAACGCCCCGGAATTGGGATGTTGTGGTTTCGATCCTCGGCCGCGACATACCAAAATGGTAGATAAAATAGTACTGGTACTAATCCCTTGCTTCGATCTCAGCATATAAGGGTAGTTCCGGGACTTGTTGGCCCGGTGTCAGGAAAATGCGACTGGATGTGATATCATGCCATAAGTCTGTCAAATGTTTGAAATGCTGTCGCTGGACATAAAACCCAATGAATAAACAAACATTAATAATAAAAACACTGTTCTTTCAGCGCTATCGGTGCTTTGATTTGAAAGCGACATCTGTAGATAGAATGAGGCGTTACACAATTCGGTTAACATCGCGAGTCGTTGTATTATACTTGATGCTTGGTGATATCCTTTATGGCATTGTGTGTGCGGGTAAGCGTTATTTTAAAGTTGGATAGGTTGTTAGAAAATTGTTATCGAATATATTTATACTTCAATCATACACAAGACAGTAATTACAAAGAATTAAAAATTTCAATAATCTTAAAAAAAAGAAGAAAGTAGTGCCGTAGATTATTGGCTGTAATCACACAGTTACATCAGATAGGAAGATCATGAGTTAGATTCTCGCTAGGATTAGATTTTCCCAATACCTTCCTTTTCACCAGACCGCTTTCTTTGCGCCGCAAGGTTGCTAGTCTGCCAGACCACTGATTTCATGCTCCCATGCCACTAGGCTCCGGGACCACGGACTTCACGCCGTCATGCCATTAGGCTGCCAGACCGCTGACTTCATGCCACTAGGCTGCGAGAACGCTGACTTCACGCCGCCAGGTTGCTTTGCTACCAGACCACTGACTTCATTCCTCCATGCCACGAGGCTACCAGACCGTTGACTTCGATTTCATGGCTCCAGACTGCCAGACCGCTGACCTCAGGCCACCATACTGCTAGACCGCCAGACCGCTGACTTCACGCCACCAGGATGCTAGGCTGCCAGACCGCTGACTTCAAAACACCTCGCTTCTCACCAGTGCGCCCCGTGTTCGATTCCTCGGGCTCCGCCTTCGCGACTTTATCGTGTAGTCAAAGCCAGCCATGAACTATGATCAATGAACATAAATATAATCTTAAATGTGTTCACTGTTTGTGTATTTCTTCGTACAGCAGGGCATGTATACACTCAGGTCTTTGTGTATGCACTATATAGCCAAACTTCGCGCACCGGTTACGTCCAGCTACGCTACTTTAACCACTGCCACCACACAAGTCACGTGATGATAGTTGAAACCATGTGACCAACATTTATGATTTTATAAATTAATGTTATATGATTCGATTATTTACTTTTCTCGAAATCATGAATGTTATTTTCGTGAAATTTAACGAAACTGATATGATATATTCAAAACAGGTCAGAAGTGATAAAACTAAATCCGGCCTATATCAGCCTAAATCTACTTCTGGTGGCAGTGGTTATCGACAACTGTAAGGGGGGGGGTAACTACTGAGGCGGAGTTTGCTATGTAGCTATACACACACCAGCTATAGTGTTTGTTGATAAAATGCTGTACATTGGAATATCGGTTAACATGGATACACTGCTTTCGCTTTTAACGGGTTTTCGTGTAAGCGATAAAGAAAGTAGGTTTTCGGAAAATCAGCCATTTTGGATATCGAATTAGTACAGTCCTGTTCTATCCTGACGGGGAGATACCGGGAAAGATATCTTACACGGCAGTTTAGTCTTGTACAAAGTAATCACAGTGTGTTTATTCTACTGTTTTACACGCTTATTGAGGACAAAAAACATAGTGCCATGTAAATATTTTCAATCTCGAGACCTTGGATGGGATGTTTATAATTTTATACATTCAGAAGGAAAGGAATAGTTCTTATGAACCATAAGGTAAAAAGATGTTTGGTGAAAATAGCCATCTAGGGTATCAGAAGTATTTCTTACTGCATAACGAGATATACATGTAAATGCACACACATGATTTTATCCCAGTATTAAATGTTTATTTTGACTTCTTGTATTGCTATTAAGAACATTTCTGTGATAGTACGCTAATAACAAAAAAGGACAGTGAAGCTTGTGAAATTTATTATTCGATGTTTTGTACATACTGAAGGAACATTGAGTAAAATTTAATATCAGATATCTATTGTGTGATATCACAGAATGTGTGGTCCTCGTGCCAGGATGATGTGACTGTGATATCATACCAGATATCTATTGTGTGATATCACATAATGTATGGGTCCTTTGTCAGGATGATGTGACTGTGGTATCATACCAGATATGTTTTGTGTGATATCACATAATGTGTTGGTCCTGCCTGTGTCATTATGATTTGACTGTGGTATCATACCATATATTTATTGTGTGATATCACATAATGTATGGGTCCTGTGTCATTATGATGTGACTGTGGTATCATACCATATATTTATTGTGAGATATCACATAATGTGTGGATCCTGTGTCAGGATGATGTGACTGTTATATCATACCAGATATCTATTGTGTGATATCACATCATGAATTGGCCCTGTGTCATTATGATGTGAATGTGGTATCATGCCACATATTTATTGTGTGATATCACATAATGTGTGGGTCCTGTGTCATGTTGATGTGACTGTGTGTTGTTTCATACCAGATGACTATTGTGTGATATCACAGAATGTGTGGGCCTCGTGTCATAATGACATGACTCTGTGTGATTTAATATCAGATATCTATTGTGTGATATCACAGAATGTGTGGGCCTCGTGTCATAATGAAATGACTCTGTGTGATTTAATATCAGATATCTATTGTGTGATATCGCAGAATGTGTGGACTCTGAGTCAGGATAATGTGAGTTGGTGTGGTAACAAACCAGATGATTATTGTGTGATATCGCAGAATGTGTGGGCCTTGTATCAGGATGAGTATTTCCCACACTGACGAAATGGACCGAAAATAGAGAAATGAACTTTTGAATTTCCTATTACGGCATTATTTAGCTGTGATTTTAATATAAATGTATGATTATATCAATACTTTACCTTTTACATTTGTGATATTTATTGATTTCGACGATAGCATCTCAATGAAATGATGTCCATTTCGCAAATCACGGAATACACGAATTGAACAGAGAATGGCGAAATAGATTTTTTTTTTTCTGTTAACACTACGGCATTTACAAAAGTATTACAACTTATGTACCTGTCAAGTGCTGACTTTTTAATAATAGCAGCTCCATCATTTGCCCAGATAAACTTTTCACATGTTGCAAATTTCATCTGCACTTCGTTTTCAGTCTCTATTATATTTATACGCAACCACGGAAGCACCTTTTGCCAATTTTCCAGAGTTGAACTATTAACATTAATGTGAGCCTTTTTTCTTTTTAATTACCGTGTTGATGATTTCGTCGATGATGGGGCTCATCTTCGTCTTCGTTGGCAATGTATGCGGTTGTAACAAAGAAATTGTAGATTTTCCGTTGTTTTGGTTTTGAATAATACAATATTGACTACTTTCGTGTTTGAATTAGTTTGAAGAGAGTAAATAAGGATAAGTTATTCCAGACTAGATAAACGTTTGCGTCCATAAAGCTAATCCATTAGGTGTATATTTACCAAGCGCCTAGACGATGCAGGTGTTGCTGTAGATCAGTGTTGGTTTCAAAAATTGGCAGATTCTGATCGGAACCCAGTCAATTCGTTTTCAAGTAGAAACCGCAAAGACAATAACGCTATGATTTTTCTTTCCTTGCGTAGTCAAATATCAGTGTGCATAAACATACGCATCAAATATATGAAATTATATCCGAATGCGTTTCTTATTAATTTTGATGGGTAAATTACGCAGATACGCACGTTATTTGGAACTCTGAAATATCATTTAAAAATAACTCCTCCTTCACTCGTGAGAGTATTAATTCATACTCACTCACTCACTCACTCATTCAGTCAGTCAGTCAGTCAGTCAGTCAGTCAGCTGAAACTGCTTAATTTGGTTAAACGCCTATTTCTTTGATGAATACATATTCAATGGTGTTGTTGTTGATGTATTGGGGTTTACCGTCGCTGCGATAGTATTTCAATCCTATAGCGACGTCCAGCTAATTATAGGTGGAGGAAGACCCCGAGTACACAGAGGTACCCGGGTAGAACCACCGACCTACCGCAAGCCAGCTGGAAGGCCTCCGGGCTCCCATGAAAAATCCGAAGTCCCTGCCGGGATTCGAACCCACAGCGGTGAGGAGCTGAGAGATTTGTAGTCCACGACTGTAACCGCTCGGCCACGGCGGCCCCTCAATGGCGTTGTACATTGTACGCATAAAATATAAAATCCATAAGACATATACAACACAACTGAAATATTTACATGATAAAAATATATATATTTTTTAACTATGCATATTATAATAATAGGAAAAAAATCATAAAGTACACACGATTAAATATCATATATTAAATCTCTAAACTGACATTAATATGGTGGCATATTTCTGCCAGCCACTTATCCACTTAGCTATGTTGAAACTTTTCTGAAAAATTGTCACATACTCAGTTAGTATCTGGCAAGTAGCAAATTTTCAAGTTATCTACATAGGTATCTTAACAGGACTAAACTGTCTGTTAGTGCCCACTACTGCCAATCACGAATTCACTTATTTTAACTGGATATCATGCCTTTTTCCTGATAATTATGTGAAAAAAATGCTTGTTATCCACATAATTTAACTGACTAACTTGAAAAAAGGCGATATATCTAGTTATCTTAAGTGAATATATGGCTGACAGTAGTGGGCACTAACAGGCAGTTTTGTTCTGTTAAGATACCTAAGAGGATAGTTTTCTACTTGCCAGATACTAACTGACTATTTGACAATTTTTCAGAAAAGTTTCGACATAGCTAAGTGGATAAGTGGCTGGCAGAAATATGCCTCCATACATTAACTGTTTTAACATACTTTAAACATGTATTTAAAACATATAAATATACTATACTATCTAAATAATAAAATATGGTATTTATTCCAGTATGAAGTCAGTATAAATTATGAAAAGCACCGCAATTAAAACAGTTTGTAAAAGTCCTTAAAATAGTGGGTTTTCAACTGTTTCTTAAACGCGTCCAAGGATGTCGACTGTCTGATGGTCAATGGAAGTTGATTCCAAAGACTTTGACCTACAGTACTAAAACTTCTGTCATAAAATGTTTTTCGTTTGTTAAATGGAATTAACAATCTTTAATATAAGTATTAATATCATCGACATCCATTGTTCTTCTTTGACAACACCGGGTTACAATTAATTAATTAATCAATCAATTCATTCATTCATTCATTCATTCACTCACTCACTCACTCACTCACTCACTCACTCACTCACTCACTCACTCACTCACTCATTCATTCATTCATTCATTCATTCATTCATTCATTCATATCTAATAGGGGATCGCACTTTTATTAATTACTTTCTTAATGATATTCAGTATATTTATTTATTATATTTATACAATCTAATTGATTTCATTTTCCTTATTTTGCCTTGCTTATAACGACTTTACAAAATAAACATACTTCTAAATCTGTAACATCTTCCATTCTTTTTGATCACGTTATAATGTAAACAATCCCGGTTTTGCTTTATGACGTGTTATAATGACGTCATATATTTATGACATCAGACGCTGTAAGTGTCAGTGTCTGTCGAATTCTTGAAGAGTCAAGGTGCTGATCTACTCATCTCTTCAGGATACACGAAGTTTTAGTTGCATCTTTGGAATTAAGGTTTATTTCCTCATTTTATCTTATCGGTTCATATTTTCATTTAAAGTTCTATGTTCTCGAATGAAGAAATGTGATGTTTTCGACCCATGAAATGTAAAGATAGATCAAACTCCATTTATGATTCTGTACCTGCATGGTGGATATTTATTCCGTAGAGATCATTTAAATCAAATCTAGATAATTATTTCTCTTTTTTAATCGAAAAATAACTTTAAGATGTAAATCAGAAAAAAACAACAAAAGGATCTGCGCATTGTTATACGCTGCACATGTTTGCATCAAAGCCGGAATCGCACTCGGTTTAATTCGATTCATAATGATGATTTGTGGATCATGGTCGATAATGCTTGATTTCAATTTAGATAAATAAATGTTAGGTCTAAATATATCTTATCTGTCTACTTCTTTTATGTTTTCTGGGGAAAACCTATTTCCTACCTGTCTGCCTATGTATGTATGTCTGTTTGTCGGTTTCTGTCCTGTATTCATATCTTTCTATTTGCTTGAGTGTCTTTCTGTCTGCTTGTCTATTTATGTATTTGTCTATCTGTCCTGTATTCCAATCTGTCTATATATCTGCCCACCTATCTATCTATGTATATGTTTGTCCTCTAGTCCTATCTGTCTATCTGCCTGTCTTTCCCTTTGTGTCTTTTTCAATCCAACCATTCATGATTTCTTACATCTTAATTTTTGAAGGACCCACTAAGATGCACTCATGGTTATCATATATGTTGTTTGGGTTGGACCAGTACTTTGCACATAGAATTACCATGAGTCGTTAGAGTCATGAGCCTAACGGGATCGAACCGTGAACCCGCAGTTTTTTTGCGACACGAGCGCGACGTGTCTTTTTTATGTTTTTACTTTATGTTCTTTATAATTTTAAGATTTAACTTTACTTATTTTACACTGATTACGAAACAAGTTCTCACAATTTCTATTAATCAATCTCCAATCCTCGGATTGCGGCGAATGTAGTCATTATTATGGGAGGAAACCTGAGAGCCCGAAGAAAACCCACATGCCTTAAAGGTTGACCACAGTTACCTCTCACGTGCGTGACCAGGATTCGAACCTAAAAGTAATTCATTGTTTGTTGTTTTGTGATCACCCTCTTTTTTTTTTTTTTTTTTTTTTTTTTTTTTGCTTCATTATTTAAGGCATGTTTATCTGTCTAAATAAGAAAACTTAAATACATATTTCGGGGATAATAAATTAATTCAAAGAAAATTGCCTACGAATGAAATCTGGGTTAAATAGCATATAATGGAAAACCTGCATGACTTAAAAGAAAGTCGCCTATAGGTTAAAAGCCCATTACTGGTATGCGAGCAGTATCCGTGATTTTTTAGCGGTTTTATTTCATTTCTGCTGTAAATGTGTTAAACGAATGAAAATAGTTTGCAAAAATAAACAGGTAGGTTCGATGTCCATTTGACACAAACATAGCGAATTCTTACGTCACTCGTGTACTAAGAGGCAGAGGCCCCAAAAGGGGCATTCCATGTTGCTATTTTGGATGGCAGCTGATGCAGTATCCGTGATTTTCTTTTTTGATGTCATCGCGCATATATTTTGTCGGTTTTATTTAAATTTTCATATTAATGATACTCTTTTAAGACTTATAGTTTTATCTAACCAGTTAAGATAAAAATATTATTTTTATTACGATCATTTAAATAATCTAAATCAAGTGGTAGGCCTGCCGGCAGACAGAATCCTTCGATAGGCTATTTGAAATCAATGATTATTTATTTCTTTTCTTATACATTTGTTTTATTATTATTATTATTATCATATAGATCTATTTGTATTACCTATAACATGAAAAACACATGTGAACCAATTATTTTCAGATTTTTTTTTTCAATCAAAATGATCGTAGATCGAGGCACTGTTTTACAGCAGAGAATAATGGGGATCAAATGAAAAAAGGCACACGCTTTCTGATGGAGGCGTGAGAAAATTCATCTATTTCTTTTTTTTTTATTTCTATAGTTAACTGTGAAGATAATTATATATCAGGAATTTTTCACGAAGAGAACACAAGAATTTTCAAATACATTTACGCTGAAACAGATTCAGCTGACAACCATGCAGACAGGAATAAAAGTTTGGTTGATCAGAGATTTATTTTGACCTGTTCATCATGAAGTTGTACAAACATTATCAGCTACTTTTCAAATATTTAAGCTACATAGCACGAAGCCACAATATATAAATCTAGGTATTTACATCTCTAATTAAAAGATCGGGTTCGGAGGTAAAATTAAATGAATAGGGCCGTTGCTTTATAGTGGAAACCACGACTCGTTAAGGTATTCGGCCGCTTATGGCTTTACATACATATCATTACGATTAAATTAAATTTGGTTGTATCCACCACCATAGCATCTAGTCAGTTATGGCAAATTATAGAGATCGTAACCTATTTTTTTTACATCCCTTAACCAAGAAAATGTTTATCTTTCCAAAGTCAATATTTCGTAATGTTTTAATGTTAATTTTTGCATATCCCCTATTGGTTTGTATCAGCAACCATATTACATTGATGTTCTTGAACATTTTTTTCTACCAACTTGAATAGATTTACGTCATTTATGAAGTAAGACCGATGGACAGAAAAAATCAAGCCTGTAATGCAAAGTAAAGTCAAGTTAAACAAATCCTAAGTGGCAAAGAGCGTACTTACGCTTGTCTGAATTTTATTTGTAAATCATATCAATATCAGTCTTACAAACACTTCGGAAAACACATAAATAATGTAATAAATCTATTTGTGTTGCGTTGTTGTTTTACCGTATTAACAGAAACTTAAATTACGGTTGGTTAAACTAGGACATCGAAGCTACGTGCGCACGCGACGTTTACAAATACATTTAAACATCCCGTTATACAGAATTAAACACTGACGGATATATACTCTGATGCAAAGATGCTCTTTATGGCAGAAAAAAAATCATGAACAAAACAACAACAACAAACAGCGATCATGGTTTAAATTTCGTGATATTTTAATGTTCCCGTCCATCAGTGCAAACTGCCAGTCTAAAACCAGATGGTTGCCGAATCGATAATTGACATGTTCCTTGTTGGTTAAAAACGTAATTTCGGCGGTCAGCACATTTTCTTCTTAATTCACTTAATTAAATGTATTATATACTAGATGGTGTGAGTATGGCTAATAGAGTCGAAAAATACTACTACTAATACGAACTACTACTCTGAAAACTGTGTTTGTAACGTGTATAACTGGTACAAGTTTATAAGGCATGACCAGCAGGTATCAACTTATAACATATGAATATTTCACCACATTACCTAAACAAAAGTCAACACGTTTGTTTCTTTTCACAAGTTTTATTGTATACCACTGAAAATTTCTTTTCTTCTACCATTCCAGTTACATGTACTTACTGCTTTGAAAAATATTTGCGTCCGTTTCCTTGTAAATTCAAATAAATGAAACTGAACCTTAAATATCAAAACTTAATTCTGTCAAAGAAGTATTTTTTTTATTATTATTCATGGTTGGAAAGTTTGATACGTTTTCACAGGGTGTCTCTGTATATATATATATATATATATATATATATAGCATGAGGAGACCCTGGTTTCCATCACTCATTGTATAATTAAAGTAAACAATATTGTGTTCCATGGCATGCCATTATTCGATTTGTATATAAATATTTTTTATTCAAAAATATTCTTTTCAAACTCTGAAAAACTAATACTGATAAAAATATTCCAATTATTAAAAAAGAACTAAAAAGTATACGACAACACGTGATTGGAAGAAGTCATCATTTACAAATACGTTTCCCACTGTCTAAAGATGTACATGTATCTGTTTTCTGTCTACGACATTTATTGTCTAAACTGGACTTTTTTTCAATTTAGATCTAGATCTAGGATCAGATATTAAATTCCTTGTCGACATCATTAGAATATCAAGAAAAAAAGTAAAAACATCAATCCGGAATATGAATGGATACATCAGTCACCCGTGTGGTAATAAATGGCCGGTCTGAAAAGGGGGGAAAAGTACATAGTATAAACTTAAAAATTGAACTGATTTTTTTTTCTTTTATGTTTTTATGTAATTAATACCCCCGTTGTAATTAATACCTGGGCCCCAAATGCTGCAGATCTACAGAGGCTCCGCAGAAATGACAGAGCGATGATTCGTTGGATTTGTGCTACCAAACCACATGATGAGACTCCCACTGAATTGCTTTGTGGCAAGTTAGGGTTACAGATGGTGAGTGAGGCCCTTCGATCCAGACGTCTTCGATGGTATGGCCATGTAATGCGCTCCTCAGCTTGCATCAACACCGTTACCAGCTTAAGGATCCCTGGCCAAGGAAAGCGTGGGAGACCAAGGAAGACGTGGTCCCAGTGCGTACAGGATGATCTGAAAACCCTCAACCTCGTAGATGCCAATCCTGCGAACCGAATGGCATGGAGAAATTGTGTCAGAAGGTCTAGCCGCCTGCTGCCTACCTCAGTATCTGGGATGCCCGCAGCAGAGGAAAAATAAACTCAGGATGATGATGATGATGATGATGGTTGTGGACCCCACCACTGTTTAAGAAAGACAACTGCTGTAAATTGTTTATTATTTCCCTTTAAAATACTTAAGAAGCGGACGATGCAGTCTGTGACATGATTTTCTGAAATTGAAGTTATAGATATATTGTAAAAGTGTTGAAATTGTTGTTTAAAATGACTTATATGGATAATTATTTCCTTATGATATAAATACCAATACAAGACCAATTTATCTTAAAATAACAAACGAGAACGCACGCGCACTAGCTGTCGCACGCGCTGATCCCTCGCGACATGGGCATCTGTATTTTCACTTTACTGATACATAATCGATTGTAATTTCATTAATACTCACCCTTTCTTGCTAAAATTAGGTTTCCACACTGATATTATGACGAACTTTGAGTAAGTGGAACTTTTTCCAAAATAGCGTTATATTTGACGATATCTATCTATCTATATATACTGCACAAACTCCCCTTTCGGGTATTACTGGCAGGTGCGCGTCTGTGCAAGGATAAAACTGTTAAAATAAAAAATTTTGTTAGGGTGAGAAAATTTTCTGAAAAAAAGGTGAATATGTTAGGTTTAAGATCTGGTAAAAACATCTTTTTGTTGATTCAGGGACGGTCTACTATCTACTATATAATAAGCAAATCACGGATACTACTCGTTCACGGATACTGCTCGCATACCAGTATAGATATGAGTAAAGAGTTTTAACTTTAAAATTAAGTTTCGCTTTTTTTTGTATATTTTAAGTTTTTTTGTTTTTTTTCATTTCTATTAACAGATACAGTGCATTCTGACGTGTTCCCGGCTACCGGATATTGACGTCTGACCATCTTCAACAAAGACGTAACCATGGCTGAAGCCACAAACCTGTCCGAGGAATGTGATCCTCTCCTCTGTTATCCTTGTAGTGTTGGCGGAAAATCCAGATCTGCCCAAGGCTTCTGCGACACGTGCAAGCATCACTTGTGTGAGAGTTGTTTTAAAGTTCACTGTGTCCCATTGATATGGAGAGACCACGTGATGTTAGATCAAGTGTCCATGCCAAAGGATAAAGTGGTACCACGTGACCCATTAACTGAACAATGTGAGAAACATGGTCACTTGTTGGAGTATTACTGTAAGAAACACAAAGACATTCTCTGTTCTGTGTGTGTGACTTTAAATCATGGAAATTGTGGTGTAAGTTTCATTCCCGACGAGACAAAAGACATCGGAAACAGTCGGGAGTTTTCCTCTCTCCGTGACAACATGTCGGAATTGATTGAGAGAGTGAAGAAAAATAAAGAAACAGCAGTCGGAAACAAGGCCGCCATTGAACAACTTAAAGAGGAGACGAGGTCGCAGGTTCGACACATGAAGGAGGAATTAGTAAGATTCTTTGATAAACTGGAACTGTCTTTAGTGCGAGAAATTGATCAAATAGCCGTAAGCGACATACAAGTAATGGACAAAATATCCAAGAGTTGTGTAACCATGGAAACAGACCTGCAGAAACTGTCTGCAGAACTCGATGAAAAATTAAATAAAAACCAAAATAATAAACTGTTTGTCGCTATGAAAAAAACTGAGAAGAAAATGGCGGAGATTCAGTCGGGGATCGAGTCAATACATTCAAAGAACGGGGTCACGAGGTACAGGTTTGAGCCGGACGTGGAATTACAGAACGTGCAGTCTTCATTTAAAACCCTCGGGAAGCTGCACGTGCGCCGCCATGACATGAAAGTAAAACACGTGAGGGATATAAAAGTGAGAAGTAAGTCAGACGAGGAGACATGTTATATCACAGGTATCTGTGTTCTGGATCAGGACAAAGTCTTCCTCTGTGACTTCTGGAACAAATCTGTCAAACTTGTCGATACAAAACGTAACGAAATCGTGTCTCAGATCAGCCTCCCTCCCGGTCCCTGGGACACGGCGCTCGTGCCTCGTGAGGTCACCGAGGAATTAGCAACTCGTGACCTCATCGTTACCATGCCTTTTGCCAATAGTCTCCGTTATATCAGAGTGACCAATGACCAGATCACAGACACGGACAAGGTCATCTCTGTTGAAGGTTTGTGTCGGGGAATCCAGGTCACTCAGGACAGGAAACTCGCGGTGAGTTATCACAACCCGGGGAAAGTTGAGATTCTGGACATGGACGGACAAGTCCTGAGGAGACTCGAGACAGATCATGACGGGGATCAACTGTTTCGTAAACCATGGTACCTCGCGGTCAGTCCTGGTTCCGGGATCTTATATGTTTCAGACTGTGAGAACAAAACGCTGACCAGTATTAGTACACGTGACTGGTCAGTGATGACCAAGTTGGAGGGACTGGTCGTACCCCGCGGTGTTACAGTGGACAGGGCGGGGTCAGTGTTTGTCTGTTGTTTTGATGGAACCGTCCATCTTGTGGCCGCTACAGGTGACCGGTCCACACAGATCCTGGGGGAGGAAGACGGTTTGTGTAAGATGCCCCGGGCCATCGGCCTCAGTCCCGAGGGAGACCGAATGTACGTGAGCGGTTTGTATAGTGATCACGTGCAGGAATTCCAGCTGACGGAAAAATGAAGGTAAGACTTTACTTCATTTTTATATCAAAGCCGCCATATTGAATGTTCTTTCATTGTTCATTCTTTCACTTCCTAAAGGATTATTATCATCTTTCAGATTTTATTGTTTTATTTCCTTATCTAATATTTTGCATGCATTTATTTATTAATCATTCATCATTCAGTCTTTATATAGATCATATTTATTTAAAGTACATAATAAGTTTTTATTTGTTTTCTTTTTGTTCACTATATAGACTTTATTTGTATTTATACTTTTTATATTTCATAACGGTATTCTATGTTCAGTTAACTTATCTATGTTTTTTTGTTGTTGTTTTTTATTTGTTTTTCACTCGGCAGCCGCCATTTTGAATATTCTTATTCAGTCTTATCATTTTTATGAAAAATGAATCATAAAATATGGTTCCTTTTTTTTTTTTTGGTTATTAATATGTAATTTTTTGATATTGATGAGGATGTCCGAATAATTTTAAAATGAAAATCATTATATGAAGCTAATGATGATTTTACCCATTATCATTTGGTTGTTGTCATTGTTTGTTGTTATTTTTTGAAGTACTCATTTCAGCCTCCATTGTTTTTGAAATATCTGTTATTCTTTTCCTTTCTTTATTTAGAAAAATACACATCATTGAAACAGTCATCATTTATTTTAAATTGTTTATTATTTTCTATAAGTTAGTTACTTTCTGTTTAATTTATTTGTCAAGATAATAATATAGATCTGATCGTTTTACAGAAAGATCACAAGCTGGAAATGTGGCCGAGTGAACTGTTCAAGGTAGGTAACTTTCTTACCCACATAATCATGTCACCAGAAATAGAATTTATGGTGGTGATAGAACTGACTGTGTCGGTATTGGAAGCGATAGTAGTGTTCATAGTAGTATTTATTGTGGTAGTGATGGTAATAATACTAGAGTAGTTGTCATTGTTTTGTTTAAAAAAGCAGCAGCAGCAGCAGCTGTAGCAGCAGTGGTAGTAGTAGTTGTCATTGTTTTAGTGTACGTAGTATTTTCTGTAATAATGCTGGTACGTGTGTTGATTTTTAAGGGGTGGTTCATCATCAGCAACAGCTTTAGTAGTAGTAGTAGTAGTTGTAGTAGTGGTGGTGGTGGTGGTGGTGGTAGCAGTAATTGTTGTTGTTTAAATGTACGTAGTATTTATTTTAATAATGCTGGTAGGAGTATTTTAATAAGTTTTATGATCAGCAGCAGTATTTAAATTAACATCATCATCAGCAGAAGCACTAGCAGCAGCAGTAGTAGTAGTAGTTTTTTTTTTTTTAAAGGTTTTTTTTTCATCATCATCATCATCATCATCATCATCTGTAGTTGTGGTGGTTCTAAATGTAGTTATTAGTGATGGTAGTAGTGGTGGTAGTATTTGTTGTTGTAATAATGTATTTATTATTGTTATAGTGATAGTAGTTGTGGTAGTCTTAACAGTTGTAGTAAAAGTAGTAGTTAACTAAAAGCAGCAGTAGTAGTAGTAGTTGTAGTAGTAGTAGTTATAGTAACAACAGCAGTAGTAGTAGTAGTAGTTGTAGTAGTAGTAGTTGTAGTAGTAGTATTTATAGTAACAACAGCAGTAGTAGTAGTAGTAGTTGTTGTAGTAGTTATAGTAACAACAGCAGTAGTAGTAGTAGTTGTAGTAGTAGTAGTTATAATAACAGCAACAGTAGTAGTAGTAGTAGTAGTAGTTATAATAACAGCAACAGTTATAGCAGTGGTAGTTGTAGTAGTAGTAGTAGTTTTAGTAACAGCGGTGGTAGTAGTAGTAGTAGAAGTTGTTGTAGTAAGAGTAGTCTATGCAGTAAAAGTACTAGTAGAATAGTTGTAAGTAGTAGCAGCAGTACTAGTAGTAGTAGTCGTAGTAGTAGTAGTAGTAGTAGTAGTAGAAGTAGTAGTAGTAAAAGTAAGAGTATTAGATGTTGTAGTAAGAGTAGTCTATGCAGTACTAGTACTAGTAGAACTAAGTTGTAATAGTAGTAGCAGCAGAACTAGTAGTAGTAGTTGTTATAGTAGTAGCAGCAGTACTAGTAGTAGTAGTAGTTAGTAGTAGTTAGTACTAGTAGAGTAGTAGTAGTTGTTGTTGTGGTAATTGTAGTAGAGCAGTACTAGTAGTAGTATTAGTAGGTGTAATTGTAGTAGCAGTAGTAGTAGTAGTGATGTGGTAGTAATTGTAATGTTGGTGGTAGTAGTAATAGTAGCTGGGGGGGGAGCGAAGTATTCATGATGATAGTTAGTAATATTCTATATGAAATAGTTGCAGTAGCAATATCGGTAGTGGTGGAATTAGTACGTATAGTAGCAGGAATGGTAGTAGGAGAAACATAGGGACTGCTTTTTTTTTTAATTTATCCAGATTTTCAGTATCCAAAATATCACCCTCAAATGAACTTATGGTGGTAAAAGAAGTTGTAGTAGCAGCAGCAGTAATGTAGTGGTACTGAAAGCAGTTGTGGTTGCTATCGTTTTTTCAGTATTAATGGCAGTAGTACAGTAGCGTAGCAGTAAGCAGTTGTCGTAGCTGTGGTAGACGTTTTAATGGTGCTAAGTAGCAGTAGTAGTAGAAATCATATAGCGACGTTAGGTTGAGGAAGATCCGAATGCACGGATGAAACCGGGTAGCACAACCGACCTACCGCAAGCCAGCCGGAAAGATTCCTCACATGAAAATCCGAATGACCATGCTGGGATTCGAACCCACGAGATGAGGGGCAGAGTAAGTGTTCAAGTCAGCGACTTAACCTTCTCGGCCACAGAGGCTCCCGGATTTAGATGTTCTCATTTACCCGTTCTTACGTTTTTAAAGTAAATAAATATTTGTTTGTCACGGTATCAATAACTCACAACAGGGAAAAATATTCAGCCTGACCGGGACTAGATCGCTAACAGGGCGAATGCTCTACCGAATGAGCTACCTAGCCGCTTACATATTATTCCTATATGGTTAACAATGATATAACTATAATGCTATTATATTCACCAGTCTAAGTATATGGCGATGATCCCTTTCCTCCATTTATTTCAGACGGCGAATATAAATCATTCCTTCATCGAAGTGAAACAACTACCGGTGACCTGACGATGCCGGCACAAACAGTTTTATCCATTTTAGTTTTGTTAACAGAATATCAAGTGTTTAAACAGAAGCCTTGATGTACTTACTATGAGCATTTGACATTATGTTTCTTAGTCATATTCTTGCAGTGTAAAGTAACATTTTACTTATTTAAATTAAACAACACACATCGCTTTAATTTTAAATCCTATTGTTGAATTGTAGAGGTGCTTGTATATCTTCTTGAGAAGTATAGACGGGACTTCTTGTATGTGTTTGTGCCTGGGATTATGTGCGTGCATGACGTGCATGTGTATAGAAAATTGCTCTACTTGTAAAAAGTATTATAATTTTCAATAAAATCTAAAATCATAAATCATGCATAAATTAAATTGTACATACTATCATATGTTTTTAGCTCACCTGAGCACTGGTGCTCAGGGTGAGCTTTTGTGACCGCTTTTTGTCCGTCGTCCGTCGTCAACAATTGCTTGTGAACACTCTAGAGGCAACAGTTTTTGCCAAATCTTTATGAAACTTAGCCAGGATGTTTGTCTACATGATGAGTTTGGATGGGTCATGTGGGGTCAAAAACTAGGTCACCAGGTCAGATATTAGCAAAAAACATTGTGAACAGGTTTGAAGCCACATTTTTAGCCAAATCTTCATGAAACTTTTTCAGGATATTTGTCTAAATATTATCTCGGAAGAGATTCAAATTTGGTCATGTGGGATTAAAAACTAGGTCACCAGGTCAAATATTATAATAGATTGTGAACACTCAAGAGGCCACAGTTATAGCCCAATCTACATTAGATTTGGTCAGGACGTTTGTCTTCAAGATGTCTTTGATGAGTTCAAAAATGGGTCACGTGGGTTCAAAAACTAGGTCACCAGATCAAATCTTAGAAAATCATTGTGAACACTCTAGAGGCCACAATTATAACCCAATCTTCATTAAATATGGTCAGGTTGTTTGTCTACATGATTTCATGGATGAATTTGAAAATGGATTATATGAAGTCAAAAACAAGGTTACCAGGTCAAATATTAAAAAAACTTTTTGAACACTCTAGAGGCCACAGTTTTGGCTCAATCTGTATGAAACTTGGTTAGGATATTTGTCTAAATATTATCTCGGAAGAGTTCCAAATTGGGTTATGTGGAGTCAAAAACTAGGTCAAATCTTAGAAAAACATTGTGAACACTCTAGAGGCAACAGTTTCACCTCAATCTGCATGAAATTTAGTCAGGATGTTTGTCTACATAATATTTCGGATGTGTTCGAAATTTTGTCATGTGGGGTCAAAAATTAGGTCACCAGGTCAAATATTAGAAAAACCTTGTGAACATGATTGAGGCCACATTTTTGGCCCAATCTTCATGAGACTTTGTCAGGATGTCGTCTTTATGCTATGACGGATGTTGTTGTTGAATTGCTGTATTGGGTTTACCGTCGCTGCGATAGAATTTCATTCATAGAGCGACGTCCAGCTAATAACAGGTGGAGGAAGACTCCGAGTACACAGAGGTACCCGGGTAGAACCACCGACCTACCGGAAGTCAGCTGGAAGGCTTCCTCACATGAAAAATTCGAAGTCCCTACCAGGATTCGAACGCCCAGCCGTGAGGGGCTGAGAGATTTGTAGTCCACGACTGTAACCGCTCGGCCACGGAGGCCCCTATGACGGATGAGTTTGAAATTGGGTCATGTTGGGTGAAAAACAAGGTCACTGGGTCATATCTTAGAAAATCCTTGTGAACACTCTAAAGGCAACAGTTTTGGCCCAGTCTTCATGCAATTTGGTCAGGATGTTTGTCTACATGATATCGTGGATGAGTTTGAAATCCGGTCACCAAGGATCAAAAACTAGGTCACCAGTTCAAGTCTTAGAAAAACCTTGTGAACACTCTAGAAGACACAGTTTCAGCCTAACCTTTATGTAACTTGGTTAGAATGTTTGTTTACATTAGATCTCGGATGAATTCAACATTGGGCCACATGGGGTCAAAAAGTAGGTCACCAGGGCAAATTTTAGAAATATCTTGTGAACACTCTAGGGACCTACATTTTTGTACCAGTCTTCATTAAACTTGATAAGAATGATGACTGCTTGAATTCCCATTGAGCAAATTCAGGTAAGATCAAAATCTAGATCACTTAGTCAAATTTTAGAAAAACACTTTTGATGCCACATTTTTAGCTTGACTATTCGAAGAATATGAGAGCTATTGTAGTCGCCCTTGCGTCGGCGTCGGCGTTGCAGCTTTTGGTAAAAGTTTTGCATGCAAGCTACTATCCAGCTTGTATCTCAATAACCATTCTTGGTGTTGACTCGGAAAGTTTATGAATATGTTCAGGGGCATCAGACAACCAAGGTAGATAACTCTTGATAGAATTTCATATAAATTATGGGCTCTTTAACTTAGAAATATTGGTTAAAGTTTTTCATGCAAGATAATTTCATACTTATTTCTCAGTATCCGTTCATGGGATTAATTTGAATCATCTTTAATAAGTTCAGGAATATGATATTTTTATATTAGAAATGTTGGTAAAAGTTTTGCATGCAAGCTACTATCCAGCTTGTATCTTGTATTGTATGGGCTCTTTAACTTAGAAATATTGGCTGAAGTTTTTCATGCAAGGTACTTTCATGGTTATATCTCAGTATCCAGGCATGCGATTGATTTGAATGATCTTTAATATGTTTAGGGGTATCATACTATCAAGGTAGATAACAATTGATGAATTATATTTCAAATTATGGCCCCCTTTTAACTAGAAATTTTGGTAAGTTTTGCATGCAAGGTAAAGAATTGACTAGAAAGTTAAGGAGTGTATTCAGGGGCATTATAACTTTGGGACTGATTTTTATACAAATTATGGCTCTTTTCGAACTTGGATACTTGGTTAAAGTTTTGCTCGCACAGTTTTATCAGAGATGTGAAAACCTATACCCCGGGGTGTTATTATGCTTATGTCTCAGTAACTAGGCATGGGATTGATTTTAGACTTCATAAACATATTAAGGGGTATCAGACTATCAAAGTATATCATTTTTGACTATTATTATATACAGGGTATGTGAAGGGCAAGAATTGAAATTGATTTTATTTGATTTACTAACAAGCTTTTTGAATAGTCGAGCGTGCTGTCCTCTGACAGTTCTTGTTTGTCATCATTCCTAACTCAGCAATCTTACTCAGGTGAGCGACACAGGTCCATTTTGGCCCCCTTGTTTTTTATATACATTTGTTATTTTATCATATTGTAAATCTAAATTATATGTAAAGGATTTTGCCTTTACACTAATCATTGACAGAATTGGAAATCAAAAAGAATTGATTCTTTGTAATTATCCAGGATAGATGTTATCATTTTATCAAAATGAAATGTAAATTACCATAACCTGTACATTACCAATTAACTGTATAAAACTGACTGGCTAGACTGTAAACAGATTATATACGGACTAAATCGGAGAAAGTTTGCGCAGATTCTGCACAGACAATATTCTGGTCCATTAACATACTAGAATTATATTTATAGATTTTTTAAACATAGACAAAAAAACAAAATATGCACAGATTTTTTCCCGAAAAATCTAAATTAGGCCAAAACAATGCTGGGCAGAACAGGATAAATTCCGAATGAATGTCGAGGTTTCTATCCATGGCAAGGAAGGAGATATATAGAGTTTGACGTTTATGTCATGGCTTTATTTGAGCTGCGGTATTACATATAATTTATTGTGATGTGGTGCAATAAGACATTCCCATTTATTCGATACAAGATTTTTTTTTACTTCGAGGTAAAATATGTGTTACTTATTAGATGTGTCCCCAAATTTATTGATCAGCCCACGAAAATGTGTATCCATTTTTTTTATTTCATCAAGTGTTTAGCCCTTTTGTACATGCTATGCATTTGAGATTGTGTATTTAATTCTGCATCAGTGTAAAGCAGCATATTACTATCCGACTGTCATTTCAATTATTCAACACCAATCGCTTTGTTTTTAAATCCTATTTTTGAATGGTAGGATTGCTTATTTATCTTCTTAAGAAGAATAAACCATAATTATTACATATGTTTGTGCTTGGCTTCGTGCTTCGTGATGTTCATTTGTACATTAAATTGTTGTACTTGGTGTAAAAGTATTATATTTTTTTGTTAAAATCAAACATCATGAATCATTAAATACATTGGTGAAATATATTGTACATACGTGCATGCATATTAGTTATGTGTATTTGTTTTTTAGCTCACCTGAGAACAACGTGCTCATGGTGAGCATTTGTGATGGTCCGTCGTCCGTCGTGCGTCGTCAACTTTTTAATTCAAATGACTTCTCCTCCTAAAGTACTGGGCAGATTTCAATAAAACTTTACACAAATGACCCTTGGGTGACCTTTTTTCAAGTTTGTTCAAATGGTTCCAGTCTGTTGAAAAACTAGGTCACAGGAGCTAAAAATAGACAAAAAATTGCTTTAAATATCTTCTTCTCTGAAACCAAAAGGCACAGAGCTTTGATATTTGGTATGTAGCATCATCTTATGGTCCTCGTCCAAGTTTGTTCAAAATTATGGCCCTGGGGTCAAAATTGGCCCCGCCGTGGGGGTCACTTTATTTACATAGGCTTATATAGGGAAAACTTAGAAAAATCTTCTTCTCCGAAACCGTATGGCCTAGAGCTAAGATATTTTGCATGAAGCATTGTCTAGTGGATCTCTACCAAGATTGTTCAAATCATGGCCCTTGGGTCAAAATTGGCCCCACCCCGGGGGTCACTTTATTTACATAGGCTTATATAGGGAAATCTTAGAAAAATCTTCTTCTCCGAAACCTCATGGCCTAGAGCTAAGATATTTGGCATGTAGCATTGTCTAGTGGATCTCTACCAAGATTGTTCAAATCATGGCCCTGGGGTCAAAATTGGCCCCGCCCTGGGGGTCACTTTATTTACATAGGCTTATATAGGGAAAACTTAGAAAAATCTTTTTCTCCGAAACCGTATGGCCTAGAGCTAAGATATTTTGCATGAAGCATTGTCTAGTGGATCTCTACCAAGATTGTTCAAATCATGGCCCTTGGGTCAAAATTGGCCCCACCCCGGGGGTCACTTTATTTACATAGGCTTATATAGGGAAATCTTAGAAAAATCTTCTTCTCCGAAACCTGATGGCCTAGAGCTAAGATATTTGGCATGTAGCATTGTCTAGTGGATCTCTACCAAGATTGTTCAAATCATGGCCCTGGGGTCAAAATTGGCCCCGCCCTGGGGGTCACTTTCTTTAAAATAGCTTATATAGGGAAAACTTAGAAAAATCTTTTTCTCCGAAACCGTATGGCCTAGAGCTAAGATATTTGCCATGAATCATTGTCTAGTGGATCTCTACCAAGATTGTTCAAATCATGGCCCTGGGGTCAAAATTGGCCCCGCCCTGGGGGTCACTTTCTTTAACATAGGCTAATATTGGAACAAATCAAGAAAAATCTTCTTCTCTGAAACCATATGGCCTAGAGCTTAGATATTTGGCATGTAGCATTGTCTAGTGGATCTCTACCAAGTTTGTTCATGTTATGGCCTTGGGGTCAAAATTGGTCCCGCCCTGGGGGTCACTTTCTTTAACATTGGCTAATATAGGAGTATATCTAGAAAAAAATTCTTCTCTGGAACCTTATGGCCGGGAGCTTTGATATTTGGCATGTAGCATTGTCTAATGATCTCTACCAAGTTTGTTCAAATAATGGCCCTTGGGTCAAAATTGGCCCCGCCCAGGGGGTTACTTTCTTCAACATAGGCTAATAAAGGAAAACATCTAGAAAATTTTCTTCTCTGAAATCATATGGCCGGAAGCTTAACCTATCTTTTGTAACTTTATGGTGGGACATTTTATCTTTACTCAGGTGAGCGGATTAGAGCCCTCGGGCTCTTGTTTATATTAGTTATGTACATGAGTTTTTTTATATTAGTTCTGTACATTAGTTTTTATATTATTATGTGTATTTGTTTTTTATTACATTGTAAAACTAAATTTCATGTATAAGGAGTTCACCTCCACACTGACAATGGACAAACTTTGAATCTAGATGAGAGTTGTGATTGCATTTTGTTCGTCGTCCGTGCGTGTGTGCGTCCGTGCGTCCGGCGTCAGCAATTTCCTTTAAACAACATCTCCTCCTAAACCGCTAAATGGATTTTGACCAAACTTCAAAGAAATTATCCTAATGATGCCCTCTATCAAAATGTTTCAATTTTATTTTGATTGGTAGAACAAGTAGATTACAGAAGCAAAAAAAAAAAAAAAGATTTTAAAATTGCAACCTTTGAAAATTTTATTCTGCAAAACTGCAAGGCCTAGAGCTTAGATATTTGGTGTATAGCTTTGTCTAGTGCACCTCTACTAAGTTTGTTCATGACCCTGGGGTCACTTGATTTTACATAGGCTTATATAGGAAATAACTAGAAAAATCTTCTTCTCAGAAACCACAAGGCCTGGAGTTTAGATATTTGGTGTGTAGCATTGTCTAGTGGATCTGTACAAAGTTTGTTCAAATCATGGCCCTGGGGCAAAATTGGCCCCGTCCCAGGAGTCATTTCATTTTACATAGTCTTATATATATAGGAAAAACTAGAACAATCGTCTCAGAAACCACAAGGCCTTGGGTTTAGATATTTGGTGTGTAGCATTGTCTAGTGGATCTCTCCAAAGTTTGTTCAAATCATGGTCCTGGGGTCAATATTGGTCCCGTCCCACGGGCCACTTGAATTTACAAAGCCGTATAAATATGAAACTCTAGAAAAATCTTCTTTCAGAAACTACAAGGCAGGAGTTAAGATATTTGGTGTGTAACATTGCCTTTTGGATATATACCACGTATGTTCAAATCATGGCACTGGGGACAAAATTGGCCCCACCCCAGGGGTCACTATATTTTAC
>CM037791.1:39008304-39058304 GCA_021229015.1 Solen grandis
GGATAATGTTACTGGTTGTGTTATCATGCCATATACTATGTGCTATCTTCGTCAAATGACCCTCGAGATCCAATAATGCTGATTGTCTTGATTTAAATGGATATTACCACACCCGATTAATTTAACACTATCAAACATGATCACAAAAATGCCCCGACCAAGCTCGACGAAAATGTACAACACTGTCCACGGTGGCCGAAAGTTTATAATGTCTACGTACCCTAGAAACTGTAGGTCTTTGCTTCGATCTCCGATAGCGATATACCGACGTCGAGACAAATTGCACCGGTAGTTCCCTGTTTGATGCTTAATATATATATACAGGGTAGTTATAGGATTGCTTGGACCGGGTTAGGATACAAGTACAAGCCACCACACAAGTCACGAGATGATATTTGAAACCATGCGACCAACATTTATGATTTTATAAATTAATGTTATATGATTCGATTATTTACTTTTCTCGAAATCATGAATGTTATTTTCGTGGAATTTAACGAAACTGATATGATATATTCAAAACAGGTCATAAGTGATAAAACTAAATCCGGCCTATATCAGCCTAAATCTACTTCTGGTGGCAGTGGTTATCGACAACTGTAAGGGGAGGTAACTACTGAGGCGGAGTTTGCTATGTAGCTATACACACACCAGCTATAGTGTTTGTTGATAAAGTGCTGTACATTGGAATACGGTTAACATCGATACACTGCTTTCGCTTTTAACAGATTTTCGTGGAAGCGATAAAGAAAGTAGGTTTTCGGAAAATCAGCCATTTTGGATATCGAATTAGTACAGTCTTGTTCTAGCCTGACGGGGAGATACCCGGAAAGATATCTTACACGGCAGTTTAGTCTTGTACAAAGTAATCACAGTGTGTTTATTCTACTGTTTTACACACTTATTGAGGACAAAAAACATAGTGCCACGTAAATATTTTCAATCTCGAGACCGTGGATGGGATGTTTATAATTGTATACATTCAGAAGGAAAGGAATAGTTCTTATGAACCATAAGGTAAAAAGATGTTTGGTGAAAATAGCCATCTAGGGTATCAGAAGTATTTCTTACTGCATAACGAGACATACACGTAAATGCAAACACATGATTTTATCCCAGTATTAAATGTTTATTTTGACATTTTGTATTGCTATTAAGAACATTTCTGTGATAGTATGCTAATAACAAAAAAGGACAGTGAAGCTTGTGAAATTTATTATTCGATGTTTTGTACATACTGAAGGAACATTGAGTAAAACCCATGGTTGGTTTTGTATAGTTTATCACCAGTTAGCCCCGAGCCGCTCGGCGCGACATTATATTTTTGGTCCTGGTTGTCACGCCCGTAGGGGATATCGCCAAATCGAAAGTAGAACGATATCATAAATTATGGGTACACATATGTGGACTTATCATTAGTAAGTTTGGTTCAAATTTCAGCAGAAGGAACTTTGCATGATAATATTTCAACCTCGTTGTAAATTTAAAAGAAAGTAAATTAAAAATACACCATCTGTGCACATACAGAAAAAATAGCAGAACTGAAACCTCACTCTTTCAAAACCACCACTAGATCCTAAAATTATTAACACAGAATGCGTGGGCCTGGTTTCATATCACAGAATGTGTGGGCCCTGAATCAGGATGATGTGGCTTTGTGTGGTATCATATCAGATGTCTATGGTGTGATATCATAGTATTTGTGGACCCTGAATTGGGATGATGTGACTTTGTGTGGTATCAAACCAGATGTATATGGTGTGATATCACAGAATGTGTGGGTCTAGTGTAATAATGATGGGACTTTGTGTGGTATCAAACCAGATGTATATGGTGAGATATCACATAATGTGTGGGTCCTGTGTCATGATGATGTGACTCTGTGTTGTATCATACCAGATATGTATTGTATGATATCACATAATGTATGGGTCCTGTGTCAGGATGATGTGACTGTGGTATCATACCAGATATCTATTGTGTGATATCACATAATGTGTGGGCCGGTTTTTACCAGAATTATTGTGTGATATCACATAATTTGTGGGTCCTGTGTCAGGGTGATGTTGCTTTGTGTGATATCATACCAGACATTTATTGTGAGATATCACATAATGTGTGGGTCCTGTGTCAGGGTGATGTTGCTTTGTGTGATATCATACCATATATTTATTGTGTGATATCACATAATCTGTGGGCCCTGTGTCAGGATGATGTGACTTTGTGTGATATAAAATATCAGATTTGGTCGGAGTTTAATCCGCAAAGAAGAATAGTTATTTATTATTTATGCCCAGTCGGATAGATAATTGCATTGCTGTCGCCCAGAAGTTAAAAAACATAAAGATGTGAAAAAGTATGTCTCTTACCTTGTGCATCCTATAATTTATAAGTTTTTATGGTACACGGAACCCACTAATCAAGCTGAAGTGATAAAAGTGGACATCTTGACATTTTTCTCAAGACACGTGACATTATTCTATATTTATCTAATAATCTCTTCACAGAACGGTTTCAAGTTATACTTTAAACGGATATGCTAAATAGTTAGATTTAGATTAACAACTTTATAAAGTTCTGTTTAACTAAAATATACGATGAGTTATTTGAGAAAGCAACATATTCTTTTAAAATATCACTTATGTGTACTAGTTTTTTTATATTGAAAATCATTTAGAGATTATCAACGGAGACTTTTCTTTGTTGAGCAAAGGCTTAACGCTCTGACGTTACAATTTTATCGCTCCACCAATCGAATGAAACCTTGTAAGTTACGAAAGAAAAAAAAAAGTCAACAAAACCTCCAGTCGAATACGCCCATTGATGAGTATTTCCCACACTGACGAAATGGACCGAAAAAAGAGAAATGAACTTTTGAATTTCCTATTACGGCATTATTTAGCTGTGATTTTAATATAAATGTATGATTATATCAATACTTTACCTTTTACCTAGAGAACACTTTACATTTGTGATATTTATTGATTTCGACGATAGCATCTCAATGAAATGATGTCCATTTAAAAAATCACGGAATACACGAATTGGACAGAGAATGGCGAAATAGATTTTTTTTTCTTTTAACACTACGGCATTTACAAAAGTATTACAACTTATGTACCTGTCAAGTGCTGACTTTTTAATAATAGCAGCTCCATCATTTGCCCAGATAAACTGTTCACATGTTGCAAATTTCATCTGCACTTCGTTTTCAGTCTCTTATATTTATACGCAACCACGGAAGCGCCTTTTGCCAATTCTCCAGAGTTGAACTATTAACATTAATGTGAGCCTTTTTTTTCTTTTTAATTACCGTGTTGATGATTTCGTCGATGACGGGGCTCATCTTCGTCTTCGTTGGCAATGTATGCGGTTGTAACAAAGAAATTGTAGATTTTCCGTTGTTTTGGTTTTGAATAATCCAATATTGACTACGTTCGTGTTTGAATTAGTTTGAAGAGAGTAAATAAGGATAAGTTATTCCAGACTAGATAAACGTTTGCGTCCATAAAGCTAATCCATTAGGTGTATATTTACCAAGCGCCTAGACGATGCAGGTGTTGCTGTAGATCAGTGTTGGTTTCAAAAATTGGCAGATTCTGATCGGAACCCAGTCAATTCGTTTTCAAGTAGAAACCGCAAAGACAATAACGCTATGATTTTTCATTCCTTGCGTAATCAAATATGAGTGTGCATAAACATACGCATCAAATATATGAAATTATATCCGAATGCGTTTCTTATTAATTTTGATGGGTAAATTACGCAGATACGCACGTTATTTGGAACTCTGAAATATCATTTAAAAATAACGCCTCCTTCACTCGTGAGAGTATTAATTCATACTCACTCACTCACTCACTCATTCATTCAGTCAGTCAGTCAGTCAGTCAGTCAGTCAGTCAGTCAGTCAGCTGAAACTGTTTAATTTGGTTAAACGCCTATTTCTATGATGAATACATATTCAATGGCGTTTTGTTGTTGTTGTATTGGGGTTTACCGTCGCTGCGATAGTATTTCAATCCTATAGCGACGTCCAGCTAATTATAGGTGGAGGAAGACCCCGAGTACACAGAGGTACCCGGGTAGAACCACCGACCTACCGCAAGCCAGCTGGAAGGCCTCCGGGCTCCCATGAAAAATCCGAAGTCCCTACCGGGATTCGAACCCACAGCGGTGAGGAGCTGAGAGATTTATAGTCCACGACTGTAACCGCTCGGCCACGGCGGCCCCTCAATGGCGTTGTACATTGTACGCATAAAATATAAAATCCATAAGACATATACAACACAATTGAAATATTTACATGATAAAAATATATATATTTTTTAACTATGCATATTATAATAATAGGAAAAAATCATAAAGTACACACGATTAAATGTCATATATTAAATCTCTAAAATGACATTAATATGGTGGCATATTTCTGCCAGCCACTTATCCACTTAGCTATGTTGAAACTTTTCTGAAAAATTGTCACATATTCAGTTAGTATCTGGCAAGTAGCAAATTTTCAAGTTATCTACATAGGTATCTTAACAGGACTAAACTGTCTGTTAGTTCTCACTACTGCCAATCACAAATTCAATTATTTTAACTGGATATCATGCCTTTTTCCAGATAATTATGTGAAAAAATGCTTGTTATCCACATAATTTAACTGACTAACTTGAAAAAGGCGATATATCTAGTTATCTTAAGTGAATATATGGCTGGCAGTAGTGGGCACTAACAGGCAGTTTTGTTCTGTTAAGATACCTAAGAGGATAGTTTTCTACTTGCCAGATACTAACTGACTATTTGACAATTTTTCAGAAAAGTTTCGACATAGCTAAGTGGATAAGTGGCTGGCAGAAATATGCCACCATACATTAACTGTTTTAACATACTTTAAACATGTATTTAAAACATATAAATATACTATACTATCTAAATAATAAAATATGGTATTTATTCCAGTATGAAGTCAGTATAAATTATGAAAAGCACCGCAATTAAAACAGTTTGTAAAAGTCCTTAAAATAGTGGGTTTTCAACTGTTTCTTAAACGCGTCCAAGGATGTCGACTTCATTCATTCATTCATTCATTCATTCATTCATTCATTCATTCATTCATTCATTCATTCATTCATTCATTCATTCATTCATTCATTCATTCATTCATTCATTCATTCATTCATTCATTCATTCATTCATTCATTCATTCATTCATTCATTCATTCATTCATTCATTCATTCATATTCATTCATTCATTCATTTCATTCATTCATTCATTCATTCATTCATTCATTCATTTCATTCATTCATTCATTCATTCATTCATTCATTCATTCATTCATTCATTCATTCATTCATTCATTCATTCATTCATTCATTCATTCATTCATTCATTCATTCATTCATTCATTCATTCATTCATTCATTCATTCATTCATTCATTCATTCATTCATTCATTCATTCATTCATTCATTCATTCATTCATTCATTCATTCATTCATTCATTCATTCATTCATTCATTCATTCATTCATTCATTCATTCATTCATTCATTCATTCATTCATTCATTCATTCATTCATTCATTCATTCATTCATTCATTCATTCATTCATTCATTCATTCATTCATTCATTCATTCATTCATTCATTCATTCATTCATTCATTCATTCATTCATTCATTCATTCATTCATTCATTCATTCATTCATTCATTCATTCATTCATTCATTCATTCATTCATTCATTCATTCATTCATTCATTCATTCATTCATTCATTCATTCATTCATTCATTCATTCATTCATTCATTCATTCATTCATTCATTCATTCATTCATTCATTCATTCATCATTCATTCATTCATTCATTCATTCATTCATTCATTCATTCATTCATTCATTCATTCATTCATTCATTCATTCATTCATTCATTCATTCATTCATTCATTCATTCATTCATTCATTCATTCATTCATTCATTCATTCATTCATTCATTCATTCATTCATTCATTCATTCATTCATTCATTCATTCATTCATTCATTCATTCATTCATTCATTCATTCATTCATTCATTCATTCATTCATTCATTCATTCATTCATTCATTCATTCATTCTTCTCTATTATTATTATTATTCATTATTCATTCATTCATTCATTCATTCATTCATTCATTCATTCATTCATTCATATCTAATAGGGGATCGCACTTTTATTAATTACTTTCTTAGTGATATTCAGTATATTTATTTATTATATTTATACAATCTAATTGATTTCATTTTCCTTATTTTGCCTTGCTTATAACGACTTTACAAAATAAACATACTTCTAAATCTGCAACATCATCATTTCTTTCTTTTTGATCACGTTATTAATGTAAACAATCCCGGTTTTGCTATATGACGTGTTTTAATGACGTCATATATTTATGACATCAGACGCTGTAAGTGTCAGTCTCTGTTGAATTCTTGAAGAGTCAAGGTGCTGATCTACTCATCTCTTCTGGATACACGAAGTTTTAGTTGCATCTTTGGAATTAAGGTTTATTTCCTCATTTTATTTTATCGGTTCATATTTTCATTTAAATTTTTATGTTCTCGAATGAAGAAATGTGATGTTTTCGACCCATGAAATGTAAAGATTATAAGATAGATCAAACTCCATTTATGATTCTGTACCTGCATGGTGGATATTTATTCCGTAGAGATCATTTAAATCAAATCTAGATAATTATTTCTCGTTTTAATCGAAAAATAACTTTAAGATGTAAATCAGAAAAAAAAACCAAAAGGATCTGCGCATTGTTATACGCTGCACATGTTTGCATCAAAGCCGGAATCGCACTCGGTTTAATTCGATTCATAATGATGATTTGTGGATCATGGTCGATAATGCTTGATTTCAATTTAGATAAATAAATGTTAGGTCTAAATATATGCTTATAACTTGATTATGTTTATTTTCTTTTGTAACAGGGAAGCCACCATCTGGGGAAATAAAAGACCACCACATCGACGACTGGTATGCTTGGCATGTGAATAAAAATTATTTCTGTCTTTAAGTCTTCCATGTATCTGTCTGCCCTGTATCCTATTTTCTGCCTACCCCCCTGTCTATCTATGCATCTTAATGTCTGTCTGCCGGTCTATCCATGTGTATTTCAATTTATCTCTGTTGTTTTGTCTTTGTCCTATTTGGTTATCTGCCTGTCTTTCCATTTGTGTTCTTTTTCAATCCAACCATTCATGATTTCTTACATCTTAATTTTTGAAGGACCCACAAAGATGCACTCATGGTTATCATATATGTTGTTTGGGTTGGACCAGTACTTTGCACATAGAATTAACATGAGTCGTTAGAGTCATGAGCCTAACGGGATCGAACCGTGAACCCGCAGTTTCTTTTGCGACACAAGAGCGCGACGTGTCTTTTTTATGCTTTTACTTTATGTTCTTTATAATTTTAAGATTAAACTTTACTTATTTTACACTGATTACGAAACAAGTTCTCACAATTTCTATTAATCAATCTCGAATGCTCGGATTGCGGAGAATGTAGTCATTATTATGGGAGGAAACCTGAGAGCCCGAAGAAAACCCACATGCCTTAAAGGTTGACCACAGTAACCTCTCACGTGCGTGACCAGGAATCGAACATAAAAGTAATTCATTGTTTGTTGTTTTGTGATCACCCTCTTTTTTTCTTCATTATTTAAAGCATGTTTATCTGTCTAAATAAGAAAACGTAAATACATATTTCGGGGATAATAAATGAATTCAAAGAAAATTGCCTATGAATGAAATCTGGGTTAAATAGCATATTATGGAAAATCTGCATGACTTAAAAGAAAGTCGCCTGTAGGTTAAAAGCCCATTATAGATATGAGTAAAGAGTTTTAACTTTAAAATTAAGTTTCGCTTTTTTTGTATATTTGAAGGTTTTTTTTTTCATTTCTATTAACAGATACTGTGCATTCTGACGTGTTCCCGGCTACCGGATTTTGACGTCTGACCATCTTCAACAAAGAGGTGACCATGGCTAAAGCCACAAACCTGTCCGAGGAATGTGATCCTCTCCTCTGTTATCCTTGTAGTGTTGGCGGAAAATCCAGATCTGCCCAAGGCTTCTGCGACACGTGCAAGCATCACTTGTGTGATAGTTGTTTTAAAGTTCACTGTGTCCCATTGATATGGAGAGACCACGTGATGTTAGATCAAGTGTCCATGCCAAAGGATAAAGTGGTACCACGTGACCCATTAACTGAACTATGTGAGAAACATGGTCACTTGTTGGAGTATTACTGTAAGAAACACAAAGACATTCTCTGTTCTGTGTGTGTGACTTTAAATCATGGAAACTGTGGAGTAAGTTTCATTCCCGACGAGACTAAAGACATCGGAAACAGTCGGGAGTTTTCCTCTCTCCGTGACAAGATGTCGGAATTGATTGAGAGAGTGAAGAAAAACAAAGAAACAGCAGACGTAAACAAGACCGACATTGAACAACTTAAAGAGGAGACGAGGTCGCAGGTTCGACAAATGAAGGAGGAATTAGTAAGATTCTTTGATAAACTTGAACTGTCTTTAGTGCGTGAAATTGATCAAATAGCCGTAAGCGACTTATCACTAATGGATAAAATATCGAGGAGTTGTGTAACCATGGAAACAGACCTGCAGAAACTGTCTGCAGAACTCGATGAAAAATTAAATAAAAACCAAAATAATAAACTGTTTGTCGCTATGAAAAAATCTGAGAAGAAAATGGCGGAGATTCAGTCGGAGATCAAGTCAATACATTCAAAGAACGGGGTCACGCGGTACAGGTTTGAGCCGGACGTGGAATTACAGAACGTGCAGTCTTCATTTAAAACCCTCGGAAAGCTGCACGTCCGCCGTCATGACATGAAAGTAAAACACGTGAGGGATATACAAGTGAGAAGTAAGTCAGACAAGAAGACATGTGATATCTCAGGTATCTGTGTTTTGGATCAGGACAAAGTCTTCCTCTGTGACTACGGGAACTATTCTGTCAAACTTGTTGACACAAAACGTAACAAAATCGTGTCTCAGATCAGCCTCCCATTCCATCCCTGGGACACGGTTCTCGTGCCTCGTGACGTCACCAAGGAATCAGCAACTCATGACCTCATCGTTACCATGCCAGGTGCCAATAGTCTCCGTTACATCAGAGTGACCAATGACCAGATCACGGACACGAACAAGGACATCTCTGTAGAAGGTCGGTGTCGGGGAATCCAGGTCACTCAGGACAGGAAACTCGCGGTGGGTTATGTCTCCCCGGGGAAAGTTGAGATTCTGGACATGGACGGACAAGTCCTGAGGAGACTCGAGACAGATCATGACGGAGCTCAACTGTTTGATAAACCAGCGTACCTCGCAGTCAGTCCTGGTTTCGGGATCTTATATGTTTCAGACTTGGGGAACAACACGCTGACAAGTGTTAGTACACGTGAATTGTCAGTGATGACCAAGTTGGGGGGACTGGACACACCTTGCGGTGTTACAGTGGACAGGGCGGGGTCAGTGTTTGTCTGTTGTGGGGGTAGAACCGTCCATCTTGTGGCCGCTACAGGTGACCGGTCCACACAGATCCTGGGGAAGGAAGACGGTTTGTGTAGGAGGCCCCGGGCCATCGGCCTCAGTCCCGAGGGAGACCGAATGTACATGGGCGGTTACGAGAGTGATCACGTGCAGGAATTCCAGCTGACGGAGAAATGAAGGTAAGACTTTACTTCATTTTTATATCAAAGCCGCCATCTTGAATGTTCTTTCTTTTCTTTCTTTCATTCTTTAGGCACTTATCATTATATCTTATTTATTTATTTATTTATTTATTACTTTTTATTCTTCATCACGGTATTTATTTGTTCACAATCAGAATTTACACAGCAGCCATTTTGACTTTCTTTGATTTTTCTTTCATTCTTTGAACAATTCTTATCACATATCAGCGTTCATTTATTTACTCTTCATCACGTTATTTACTGGATTTAATTTCAATAACAATTTTGTTTTCAATCAGTAGACGCCATTTTGATTGTTCTTTCATTGTTCATTCTTTCACCCAAATTCCTTATCTGTTATTTTATCTTTATTTATTAATCATTCATCATTTAGTCTTTATATAGATCATATTTATTTAAAGTACATAATAAGTTTTTATTTGTTTTCTTTTTGTTCACTATACTGGCGTGCGAGTAGTATCCGTGATTTTTTCATGCTTTTTTACGAATTTTCATTCATTAACGAGAACTAAAAATAAAAAGTTTACAGAGTAACACAGGTTGGTTCAATACTCATCTTTCGTGTAAACAATCCATTGATTACGTCATTCGTGTGTAGAAATTAAGGGGCTCAAAGTGGGGTTATGATTCGGTACAGAATGACACGTGACAGAAGCAGTATCCGTGATCCGTGCGTTTTATGCTGTTATAGAGGTAAGTAATGGATATATTTTAGTTTAATAATTCCATAATTATTTCAGCACAACTGCTTTCCATACTTATCCATTTACATAAAAATATGTTCTTGATTTGTTGATATAAATGGTAATTTATGCGCCCTACGCGAAGCGATAAAGGTAAGTGACTAAAGCGAGGAGTGTCTAAAGCGCGTGTCTGTTAAAATTATAATTTAAATCCTATTTTTTTTTTCTTATTTTGTGTGTAAACACGTATGTAGACCTACAGTTCAAACATTTGAACGTACTTTAATATATATTTTAATTCTTTGATTTAAATAACATATAATTATCTATGGTTACTGATCTAGTATGAAAGCCAGGCATGGATCATTGTTGTAAAATCGTCAAAATAAACAAAGCACTTGGTCCTGTTTTCCACATTTAATGTTTGACACATTTTTTATTAAATATACATCCAGAACTATAAATAGATAGCTAAAAAAAAAAAAAAAAAAAAAAAAAAAGAAAGAAAGACGAACCAAAAAATTCTAGATATGAATTTTGTGAACATGTTTTCTAAAGTTCTTCACTCTTCTCTCAGCCTGCAAATTGTAGGTCTTTCCTCTCTACAAGACTGGCATGCACAAACGGCATAACCATTCCTCTTGCCTGTCAACCATTTCACGCTCTCTCTCACTCAAACACTCTCCGTGAAACCATCCACTCCCACTCTTGCACATCTCACTGTCACATCCATACCACATCACTCCATTCTCTTCATCATTTATTCGCCCTCTCTCTCCACAAACTCCACAAGTGTATTTTTTTGGTGCAAGTTTCCCAAACTTTGCCTTTTTTTGTTTTTCTAACAAACGCTCTTCTTCCCTTTTCTTCTTTTCACTTTCTCTTTTCTGTTTCTTTATTTCTCTTTCATGAGCCTCTCTTGCTTTTTCTTCTTTCCTTTGTTCTTTTCTCTTTAGTCTCTCTTCTTGCTCTTCTTTCTTTTTCTTTTCGCTTTCCTCTCTCTCCTGAGAATTAGGTTGTAAGTTTAAGTTGAAATTCGAAAGTAATACGTTTATGAATCGAAATAAGATACTTGCATATTTATCAATCCAAGCTGCATGCATAATCGATTTTCTGTCGATTTTACGACGATGCTCTTTTAAAACACATATATATTTTTTTAATGTGTTTATATATTTAAAACGTTCTATTTTCTCTCACTCATAAAAATATGAATAGTGAAAATATATTAATTTCGTACCTTGTCATAAAAAATATGTTTTTAAATATTTATACATATCTAAATTAATAAGTTTAGAAATGTTAAACCTTTAATGATGCCAGCATCTCATCCCCTGAAATCAGCCTCCCGCTGGTCACTAATTTAGAGCTGACCTTCTTCACAGCTTTAGCCTCCACAGGAGGCAGGACCAATACCTCTGCTAAGGACGCAGGGATTATCCCTCGCGTCACGAGAGGATTCTGGCCAACATATTGGCCGCATGACTCGCATGTCCTTATTAATGGGGCCTCCGCTGTCAAATTAGCCTCGAATGATGGTGGAATAAGTTGACTGGCATCAATGGCGTGCCTGTTTACTGGCATGATGCCTGCCTTTGCAAAGGCGCCTTTGATTGTTGAGGGTGCTGTCTGAACCAAGGCATAGGATAAGACCAAGGGCAAACGAGCTTTACTAATGCTTGTCCCTGGTCTTGTGAATCCAATGCCATGAGACAGCGCTTGCACCTGTAACATCATTAATAATTCATTGAATAGCAATGATGTAAAATCTTCTGAAAATGTGTCCGCGTTGAAATGTTTTGAAACATTCTACACTTACATATATGTAAAAGCAAAGCTTAATTTATATAAGGCACCATGTACGTTATGAAAATAAAGAAAAGACTTGATGTAACAAGGAAAACCTTGTTTCAGATTTTAATCACCGAAAAGCAAATGATGCATGATTTATTGACATCGAATTTCAATTACTAAAAAAGCCATATTTTTTCTATAATCGGATACCCCATTATTTTATTAGGAAGTGATTTAAAATGAAAAATTATATTTGGTTATACTTGAGTGTATATTTTCAATGTTTTAAATAAATAATGTATTGCCTTTTTTTTCAGAGGGCCGTTGATGTTGACATCAAGAGGCTGCAAGAAATGTGTTGTGTGACTAGGAAGCCCAACCAACACAACATCGTTTGCCCTTGCAGCCTCTATGACGCCAAGCGATATATGGCTGTCATGGTTGTCCATTAGCAAAACTACTGGACGGGCTCTTCCACAGTTCGGAATAAAGCATTTTATAAACCATTCGTGAAAGAGCCCTGAATCACTGTACCCCGATTCAGTGCTCGCAAACAGCCATGAACCTGAAATATACAGCGCATAAAAATGACAATTAACATATCTATATCATGACTAGTAGCACCACGGATGTTTTTTTTTTAATTGAGGGATGGATAGAAAATATAGTATGGAATAGAAAACTCATTAATTTTTTTTCAATATATTACATATTAAGAGTTTTTCCTTCACATTTAAACATGTTTTGTTCCAACATATCAGCCATTCAATGGAACACGGATTGTATGGAAGATTTAATTGATAAATTTACAGTTTGCAGCATGTATTGTTCATAAAGAATTTAATTAGATATTCGTTTGTTGTACAATACCTGGGACGCCATCTCTGTAGCTTCGATGTGGGAAACCGCCCTTGTATATTATGAGAGGCGGCAGGAACTTCCCGTCAGCAGAAACACAAAGATGCGCCGTTATGTGGTCAGCAGTCATGGCCTGATAAATAACAAATCGTTGATGTATGTTTTTAATATGTCTGTCATATATGTATTTTGCAATAATAAGAGAATGATAAACATTACCTGTTGTTGGTGAGTTTGGCCAATTCTAGAGGCCAATACTTTTGTGACGGACGTCTCCTTGCCTGACCATCCTGTTTCGTCACAATTGAATACCTTAAATATAAATGACATACATATATAGTAAATATATTTGGCAAATCTAATGTATACAATTCATGTTTTGAATGCATCTATGCTTACCTGAGCAGGTTTGTCAATCAGGTTACAGTCAGTCATCACCCTAGTCCACATGTCGAAAAAATCGTTCACGATTTTTTCATTGCTCATCCTGAGCCTTGCTTTATTCCATACCACTGGTTTCTTAAATGCCAATTCCGGAAATTTGTCAGCCAATTTGCGAAACCATTCATCACTTGGACCATTTGCCGAAAAAAATGTCTGCTTTCCTGAAATAATGTTGTTGTTTTTTAATGTATAATATGATATGCATTATAATTGTATGTTTTTAGTGAGTGTAGGCTTTGAGAGAGAGAGAGATGATCATATAATTTATGTATTGATTGATGTTGCCCAATAAAAAAAAATTGACTTCTCTGAAAAAAAAAAAAAAAAAGCCAAAAACCTAGCCGAAAATAATATAATCTCGAGCACCTTGAAACAGAATCCCCATTTTTTTAATTTTTTTTTTTTAATTGCTGTAAATATTTGTTATTTGGCCTTTTATAGTATGTAAACTCGTATATCTATCAATACAAATGTAACTTTATTAATATGCCGCTAATCTATGTCAGGAAATTACCAGATTTCGCTACTATCTCCATTATATATGCCCTGGCCATCTTCCTTGTTAATGGGAAGCCCTTACTCGCCATGTGTAAACAAAAGTTTACAAATCCTCTTGTCTCCTCCTCGGATAACTGGGGATTTGGGCCTTTTTTGGTGCTAAGGTCCGGATTGTCAACATGGTCTTTAAGGGTTTGCCTTGGTATAGCATATTCCCTTGATGCTTGAGACACTGTAAGGCGTCTCTGCTTAACAGCTGACACTGCATTCCGCAGGTCATCTGCATTATATGATGCTGGCATCTTAAAAATTGAAAATTGGAAGATTTTTTGTACAATTTTAGTAGCCATTATTAATTGAAAAAGGCGAAAAAAAAGTTGTTTGTTTCCACCAACATCTCCGACCGAAAAAATAGGGTCGGTAGGTCGACTAACTTGTTTTTTTTTTTGTTGTTGTTGTTTTTATTTCTACCTTGTTTTTTGTTTTAGAGGAAATGACGCAAAACAGCGTTTTCAACCGTAATAGCCCTTATGCTACGAAAAAAAAATAAAAAAAATAGGGTCGGTACAAAAAATAGGGTCAGTCGGATTAGTGGAAACAAGTAACTTTTTTTATTACGCCTAAATCCCCTTCGGGGACCCCAAATATATAAGAAAGACAACCTATTAGAAATTTGGATATTTTATTTTAGTTATCTCCCTGTATCGCAGTGCTGAATTATTAAAAATTGATATTTTTGCATGCTGTAGTCTATATGCAATTTCAAACAAAATTATATTAAAACATGAATATTTTAATTAAAGTTAATGCCTTGATATTTTCTTGATCATTTGTTTTGTGTCAAATTTTCAGAATATTTAATCATCGCACCAAACTTTTTTTCCGTCTGCTATTTAGCGCATATGTATTGCTGTTAAGGGAACTAACTGCAGACATTTAATGCGCATGCGCAGTAGCGCACGCGACGATGCCTCACGAGATAATGTTTATTTATATAATTTACAAATATGTTTTCGTTATTTTCTTAATGAATACTTACCGCAGTCAAACAAAACTTCGTCTGCAGACTTAAAATGACGTATATTATGCGATACAAAAAAATAACTTCTCGAAAGAGAGCGATAAAATAGAAAAATCGACCGAATCACGGATACTACTAGTTCACGGATACTACTCGCACGCCAGTATAGACTTTATTTGTATTTATACTTTTTATATTTCATAACGGTATTCTATGTTCAGTTTACTTATCTATTCTTTTTTTGTTTTTGATTTGTTTTTCACTCGGCAGCCGCCATTTTGATTATATTCTTATTCAGTCTTATCATTTTTTATGAAAAATGAATAATAAAATATGGTTCCTTTTTTTTTGGTTATTTATATGTATTTTTTTATATTGATGAGGATGTCCGAATAATTTCCTAAAACTGTGAATGAAAAACAGTCATGATATGAAGCTAATGATGATTTTACCCATTATCATTTGGTTGTTGTCACTGTTTGTTGTTATTTTTTTAAGTACTCATTTCAGCCTCCATTGTTTTTGAAATTTATGTTATTTTTTCCTTTTTTTTTACAGTCATCATTTATTTTAAATTGTTAATTATTTTCTATAAGTTAGTTACTTTCTGTTTAATTTATTTGTCAAGATAATAATATAGATCTTATCGTTTTACAGAAAGATCACAAGCTGGAAATGTGGCCGAGTGAACTGTTCAAGGTAGGTAACTTCCTTATCCACATAATCATGTCACCAGAAAAAGAAGTTATGGTGGTGGTAGAACTAACTGTGTCGGTATTGGAAGCGATAGTAGTGTTCAGAGTAGTATTTTTTTGTGGTATTGATGGTAATAATACTAGAGTAGTTGTCATTGTATAATATTTCTTGTGATAATAGTTGCAGTATTAGTAGTTTAGGTGGTAACAGTTGATGTCGTTGTTTTAGTGTACGCAGTATTTTCTGTAATAATGCTGGTAGGAGTGTTGTTGATTGTAGCATTTGTAGAATAATTTCTCATCAGTAGTATAGAAGTAGTAGAAGTGGTGGTGGTGGTAGCAGTAGTTGTTGTTTTGGTGTATGTAATATTTATTGGGAGTTATGTTGGTAGCAGTATTTTCATAAGTTTTATGATCAGCAGCAGTTTTTAAATTGACATCATCATCATCAGCAGCACCAGCAGCAGCAGTAGTAGAAGTAGTAGTGGTTGCAGTAATTGTCGATTTTAGAGTATTAAAGGTTAATTGTTTCATCATCATCATCATCATCATCTTCATCATCATCATCATCATCATCATCATCATCATCATCATCATCATCATCATCATCATCATCATCATCATCATCATCATCATCATCATCATCATCATCTGTAGTTGTGGTGGTTCTAAATGTAGTTATTAGTGATGGTAGTTGGTAGTATTTGTTGTTGTAATAATGTAGTTATTATTGTTATAGTGATGGTAGTTGTGGTAGTCTTAACAGTTGTAGTAAAAGTAGTAGTTATAGTAACTGTAGCAGCAGCAGTAGTAGTAGTAGTTGTAGTAGTAGTAGTTATAGTAACAGCAGCAGTAGTAGTAGTTATAATAACAGCAACAGTAGTAGTAGTAGTAGTAGTAGTAGTAGTTATAATAACAGCAACAGTAGTAGTAGTAGTAGTAGTTATAATAACAGCAACAGTAGTAGTAGTAGTTATAATAACAGCATCAGTTGTAGTAGTAGTAGTAGTTATTATAACAGCAACAGTAGTATTAGTAATAGAAGTAGTTATAATAACAGCAACAGTTGTAGTAGTAGTAATAGTTATAATAACAGCAACAGTAGTAGTAGTATTAGAAGTTATAATAACAGCAACAGTAGTAGTAGTAGAAGTAGTAGTAGTTATAATAACAGCAACAGTAGTATTAGTAGTAGTAGTTATAATAACAGCAACAGTTGTAGTAGTAGTAGTAGAAGTAGTTATAATAACAGCAACAGTAGTAGTAGTAGTAGTTGTAATAGTAGTAGCAGCAGTACTAGTAGTAGTAGTTGTAATAGAAGTAGCAGCAGTACTAGTAGACCTAGTAGTTGTAATAGAAGTAGCAGCAGTACTAGTAGTAGTAGTTGTAATAGAAGTAGCAGCAGTACTAGTAGTAGTAGTGGTGGTAATAGCAGTAGTAGTGATAGTAGTATATAATAGAGAGTAGTGGTAGTATAGTATAGTATTAATAGTAGTAGCAGCAGTACTTTTAGTATTAGTAGTTGTAATAGTAGTAGCAACAGTACTAGTAAAAGTAGTAGTAGTAGTAGTAGTAGTAGTAGTATGTATAGGTTGTTGTAATAGTAATAGGAGCAGTACTACTAGTAGTAGTAGCGGTGGTAGTAGTAGTAGTTATAGTAGTAGTGGTAGTAATAGTAATAGTTATAATAATAGTAATAGCAGCTGTAGTAGTAGTAGTAGTAATGTGGTAATAATTGTAATTGTGGTGATAGTAGTACGTATAGTAGCAGGAATGGTAGTAGAAGAAACATAGGGACTGCTTTTTTAAAAATTTATCTAGATTTTCAGTATCAAAAAAATCACCCTCAAATGAACTTATGGTGGTAAAAGAAGTTGTAGTAGCAGCATCAGTAATAAAAGTAGTGGTATTGAAATTGGTTGCAGTAGTACTAGTAGCAGGAATAGGAATAGCTGTGGACTGGTAGACGTTTTAATGGAGCTAGTAGCAGTAGTAGTACGTTAGGTTGAGGAAGATCCGAATGCACGAATGAAATCGGGTAGCACCAACGACCTACCGCAAGCCAGCCGGAAAGATTCCTCACATGAAAATCCGAATGACCATGCCGGGATTCGAACCCACGAGGTGAGGGGCAGAGTAAGTGTTCAAGTCAGCGACTTAACCCTCTCGACCACAGAGGCCCCCGGATTTAGAAGATGTTCTCATTTACCCGTTCTTACGTTTTTAAAGTAAATAAATATTTGTCACGGTATCAATAACTCACAACAGGGAAAAATATTCAGTCTGACCGGGACTAGATCGCTTACAGGGCGAATGCTCTACCGAATGAGCTACCTAGCCGCTTACATATTATTCCTATATGGTTAACAATGATACAACTATAATGCTATTATATTCACCAGTCTAAGTATATGGCGATGATCCCTTTCCTCCATTTATTTCAGACGGCGAATATAAATCATTCCTTCATCGAAGTGAAACAACTACCGGTGACCTGACGATGCCGGCACAAACAGTTTTATCCATTTTAGTTTTGTTAACAGAATAACAATTGTTTAACCAGAAGCCTTGATGTACTTACTATGAGCATTTGACATTATGTTTCTTAATCATATTCTTGCAGTGTAAAGTAACATTTTACTTAATTAAATTAAACAACACACATCGCTTTAATTTTAAATCCTATTGTTGAATTGTAGAGGTGCTTGTATATCTTCTTGAGAAGTATAGACGGGACTTCTTATGTTTGTTTGTGCCTGGGATTATGTGCGTGCATGACGTACTTGTGTACAGAAAAAAACAATATGTAAAAAGTATTATAATTTTCAATAAAATCTAAAATCATAGATCATGCATAGACTGGTGAATTAAATTGTACATACTATCATATGTTTTTAGCTCACCCGAGCGCTGGTGCTCAGGGTGAGCTTTTGTGACCGCTTTTTGTCCGTCGTCCGTCGTCAACAATTGCTTGTGTACACTCTAGAGACAACAGTTTTTGCCCCAATCTTCATGAAACTTAGCCAGGATGTTTGTCTACATGATGAGTTCGGATGGGTCATGTGGGGACAAAAACTAGGTCACCAGGTCAGATATTAGCAAAAAAAAAAAAAATGGAATTTATTTTTAGCCAAATCTTCATGAAATTTTATCAGGATATTTGTCTCAATATTATCTCGGAAGAGTTCCAAATTGCGTTATGTGGAGTCAAAAACTAGGTCAAATATTAGAAAAACCTTGTGAACATGCTTGAGGCCACATTTTTGGCCCAATCTTCATGAGACTTTGTCAGGATGTTCGTCTTTATGCTATGACGGATGTTGTTGTTGAATTGCTGTATTGGGGTTTACCGTCGCTGCGATAGTATTTCATTCATACAGCGACGTCCAGCTAATAACAGGTGGAGGAAGACCCCGAGTACACAGAGGTACCCGGGTAGAACCACCGACCTACCGGAAGTCAGCTGGAAGGCTTCCTCACATCAATTCACCAGGATTCGAACGCCCAGCGATGAGAGGCTGAGAGATTTGTGGTCCACGACTGTAACCGCTCGGCCCCGGAGGCCCCTATGACGGATGAGTTTGCAATTGGGTCATGTTGGGTCAAAAACAAGGTCACTGGGTCATATCTTAGAAAATCTTAGAAAATCCTTGTGAACACTATAAAGGCAACAGTTTTGGCCCAATCTTCATGCAATTTTGTCAGGATGTTTGTCTACATGATATCGTGGATAAGTTTTAAATCCGGTCACCAAGGATCAAAAACTAGGTCACCAGTTCAAGTCTTAGAAAAACCTTGTGAACACTCTAGAAGACACAGTTTCTGTCTAACCTTTATGTAACTTGGTTAGAATGTTTGTTTACATTAGATCTCGGATGAATTCAAAATTGGGCCACATGGGATCAAAAAGAAGGTCACCAGGGCAAATTTTAGAAATATCTAGGGACCTACATTTTTGTACCAGTCTTCATTAAACTTAATAAGAATGATGACTGCTTGAATTCCCAGTTGGGCAAATTCAGGTAAGATCAAATCCTATATCACTTAGTCAAATTTAAAAAAAAAAAAAACTTTAGATGCCACTTTTTTAGCTTGACTATTCGAAGAATATGAGAGCTATTGTAGTCGCATGCAAGCTACTATCCAGCTTGTATGTTGACTCAGAAAGTTTATGAATATGTTCAGGGGCATCAGACAACCAAGGTAGATAACTCTTGACAGAATTTCATATAAATTATGGGCTCTTTAACTTAGAAATAGTTGTTAAAGTTTTTCATGCAATGTACATTCATGGTTATATCTCATTTTTCCAGGCATGCGATTGATTTGAATCATCTTTAATATGTTTAGGGGTATCATACTATCGAGGTAGATAACAATTGATGAAATATACTGAAAATTATGGCCCCTTTTAACATAGAAATTTTGGTTTAAGTTTTGCATGCAAGGTAATTTCATACTTATTTCTCAGTATCCGTGCATGGGATTGATTTGAAACATCTTTAATAAGTTTAGGGATATATATTTTCAAGGAAGATAACACTTGATGAAATATATTACAAATTATGGCCCCCTTTTAACTTAGAAATTTTGGTTAAAGTTTTGCATGCAAGGTACTTTAATGCTTATATCTCTGAAATTGTTTATGGAATTGACTAGAAAGTTAAGGAGTGTATTCAGGGGCATTATAACTTTGGGACTGATTTTTATACAAATTATGGCTCTTTTCGAACTTGGATACTTGGTTAAAGTTTTGCTCGCACAGTGTTATCAGAGATGTGAAAACCTATACCTCCGGGGTGTTATTATGCTTATGTCTCAGTAACTAGGCATGGGATTGATTTTTATACTTCATAAACATATTAAGGGGTATAGGACTATCAAGGTGTATCATTTTTGACTATCATTATATACAGGGTATGTGAAGGGCAAGAATTGAAATTGATTTCATTTGATTTACTAACAAGCTTTTTGAATAGTCGAGCGTGCTGTCCTCTGACAGCTCTTGTTTGTCATCATTCCTAACACAGCAATCTTACTCAGGTGAGCGACACAGGGTCATCTTGGCCCCCTTGTTTTTTATATACATTTGTTATTTTATCATATTGTAAATCTAAATTATATGTAAAGGATTTTGCCTTTACACTAATCATTAACAGAATTGGAAATCAAAAAGAATTGATTCTTTGTAATTATCCAGGATAGATGTTATCATTTTATCAAAATGAAATGTAAATTACCATAACATGTACATTACCAATTAACTGTATAAAACTGACTGGCTAGACTGTAAACAGATATATACGGACTAAATCGGAGAAAGTTTGCGCAGATTCTGCACAGACAATGTTCTGGTCCATTAACATACTAAAATTATATTTATATATTTTTTAAACATAGACAAAAACAAAATATGCTCAGATTTTTTCCCGAAAAATCTAAATTAGGCCAAAACAATGCTGGGCAGAACAGGATAAATTCCGAATGAATGTCGAGGTTTCTATCCATGGCAGGGAAGGAGATATATAGAGTTTGACGTTAATGTCATGGCTTTATTTGAGCTGCGGTATTACATATAATTTATTGTGATGTAGTGCAATAAGACATTCCCATTTATTCGATACAAGATTTATTTACTTCGAGGTAAAATATGTGTTACTTATTAGATGTGTCCCCACATTTATTGATCATCCCACGAAAATGTGTATCCATTTTTTTTTTATTTCATCAAGTGTTTAGCCCTTTTGTACATGCTATGAGCATGTATTTGAGATTGTGTATTTAATTCTGCATCAGTGTAAAGCAGCATATTACTATCCGACTGTCATTTCAATTATTCAACACCAATCGCTTTGTTTTTAAATCTATTTTTGAATGGTAGGATTGCTTATTTATCTTCTTAAGAAGTATAAACCATAATTATTATATATGTTTGTGCTTGGCTTCGTGCATGATGTTCATTTGTACTTTAAATTGTTGTACTTGGTGTAAAAGTATTATATTTTTTGTTAAAATCAAACATCATGAATCATTAAATATATTGGTGAAATATATTGTCCATACGTGTATGTATATTAGTTATGTACATTAGTTTTTTAGCTCACCTGAGCACAACGTGCTCATGGTGAGCTTTTGTGATCGCCTTTTGTCCGTCGTCCGTGCGTCCGTCGTCAACAATTTGCTTTAAACAACATCTCCTCATGAACCGCTGAAGGGATTTTGACCAAACTTCACAGGAATCATCCTTATGATGCCCTCTATCAAAGTTGTACAAATTATTCAGATTGGTTAAAAAAGTAGGTCACAGGAGCTAAAAATAGATTTTAAAAATGCAAACTTTGAAAATCTTCTGCAAAACTGCAAGGCCTAGAGCTTAGATATTTGGTATGTAGCATCATCTTATGGGCCATTACCAAGATTGTACAAATCATAGCCCTACGGTGATAAATGCCCCTGCACCAGGGGTCACTTGTTTTACATAGAGTTATATAGGAAAATCTTTAAAAATCTTCATCTATGAATCCATAAGGAATAGAGATTAGATATTTGGTATGTAGCATCATCTAATGGTTCATTACCAAGATTGTTAAAATCATGACCCTATGGTGATAAATCCCCCGCAAGGGTCACTTGTTTTACATAGAGTTTATAGGAAAACTTTAAAAATTCTCTTTGGTTGGTTCATTACCAAGATTGTACAAATCATGACCTCATGGTGAAACCCCCCGCACCATGGGTCACTTGTTTTACATAGAGTTATATAGGAAAATCTTTAAAAAAAATCTTCTACTGTGAATCCATAAGGCCTATAGCTTAGATTTTTGGTATGTAGTATCATCTAATGGTTCATTATCAAGATTTTCAAAATGGTGGCCCTTTGGAGATAAATGACCCCGCACTAAGTCTTCTCCTCTGAAATCATAAGGCCCAGTGCTTATATATTTGGTGTGTAGTATTGTCAGGGCTAAAATGTTTAAGATTGAGTTATATCAGAATTCTTGTCTCTTTAAAAACCTTGTAATCAGTTGTAGCAATGGTACTCAGGTGAGCGGTTCAGGGCCATCATGGCCCTCTTGTTTATATTAGTTATGTGTATTTGTTTTTTATTACATTGTAAAACTAAATTTCATGTATAAGGAGTTCACCTCCACACTAACAATGGACAAAATTGAATCTAGATGAGAGTTGTGATTGCATTTTGTTCGTCGTCCGTGCGTGTGTGCGTCTCCTCCTAAACCGCTAAATGGATTTTGACCAAACTTCACAGAAATTATCCTAATGATGCCCTCTATCAAAATGTTTCAATTTTATTTTGATTGGTAGAACAAATAGATCACAGAAGCAAAAAAAGAAAAGAAATATGCAACCTTTGAAAATTTTATTCTGCAAAACTGCAAGGCCTAGAGCTTAGATATTTGGTGTATAGCTTTGTCTGGTGCACCTCTACTAAGTTTGTTCATGACCCTGGGGTCACTTGATTTTACATAGTCTTATATAGGAAATAACTGGAAAAATCTTCTCAGAAACCACAAGGCCTGGAGATTAGATATTTGGTGTGTAGCATTGTCTAGTGGATCTGTCCCAAGTTTATTCAAATCATGGCTTTGGGGTCAATATTGGCCCCGCCTCATGGGTCAATTGAACTTACAAAGCCATATAAATAGAAAACTCTAGAAAAATCTTCTTTTCAGAAACTACAAGGCCAGGAGTTAAGATATTTGGTGTGTAACATTGCCTTTTGGATATATACCACGTATGTTCAAATCATGGCACTGGGGACAAAATTGGCCCCACCCCAGGGGTCACTATAGGCTCAAATTGGAAAATCTAGAAAAAACTTCTCAGAAATCACAAAGTATGGAGTTTGAATACTTGTGTGAAACATTGCTTGATGGACATCTACCAAGCATGTTCAAATCATGGAACTGGGGTCAAAAAATTGGCCCAACCCCAGGGGTCACTTTGTTTTACATAGGCTAAAATTGGAAAATCTAAAAAAACTTCTTCTCAGAAACCACAAGTCCTGGAGTTCAGATATTTGGTATGTAACATTGCCTAATGGACATCTACCAAGTTTTTTTCAAATCATGTCACTGGGGTCAAAATTGGCCGAACTCCTGGGGTCACTTGATTTAACATAGACTTACATATATTATGAAAGATTTTTAAAAGATATCCTTGTCAGAATCCACAAGATTATGGGTTTAGATTTTTTGTATGTAACCTGGCCTTGTGGACCTGAACCAAGTGTTCAAGTCATGGTCCTGGGGTCAAATTGGTCCCACGCCTGTGTTAAATATGCTTCTTGGACCACATGTTAACTTTTTGCGTGGAATTAAAATTATATTGCTGTTCTTCTGTATGGATTTTGCATTCAGAAAATAATCTGGTTATTAATAGTCTTGAACCAGAATTTTAGATAGAGAACAAACATTGAAGTTTTTTTTTCACAGTATTTAAATAAGGCCAAAACAAATTTTGTCATGAAAAATATAGAAGGTAAATATCTCTACAGAATCAGAACTGTAAAACGATAGAATAAGAAAAATACCAAATTATGGAAAAACAATATTTTGTTCAGAAAGTATATTTCATTCAAAAAGATTCTGCAGATATTGACACTTTATAGGGTTTTTTTTTTTCTGGAATAATCAGTTTGTTACGTATGCCTGAAGTGTACAGCATATTTTACATTATAATTGACAAAATTAAAAAGTGTATTTTTTTCAACATTTATTCTAAAGCTATGTGTTATTGGCTAGCAACTTAAACTTTCATTCAACGATGATTTTACTGGCACCGAGACTTGATGTAAATCGTGTTCTCATTTAAGAAACTCTCATTTAGTAGTCTTGCTATTATAGTGTTTATCTCTCCTTATTTCCTTATTTTTCTGCCTTTCTATGTTTTCAATGGCATTAAACTCAAGGATAGTATTCTTAGTTTCCATTAAAGATATTTTCAGAAACTATATGTTCATATTTTTTGTGATCGCCTTTTGTCCGGCGTTCGTCATCCGTGCGTGCGTTCGTCCGTCCGTGCGTGCGTGCGTCTGGGGTCAACAATAATCGTTAAACAACATCTCCTAAACCGTTGAATAGCTTTTGACCAAACTTTAAAAAGGAATCATCCTTATGCTTTCCTCTAACAAAGTTGTTCATATTATTTTGATTGGTTAAAAGAGTAGGTTACATGAGCTAAAAAAAGATTTTAAAAATGTAAAATTTGAACATTTTCTTCTGCAAAACTGCAAGGCATAAGGCGTAGGTATTTAGTGTATGGCATTGTCTAGTGAACCTCTATCAAGTTTGTTAAATCATGACGCTGGGGTCAAAATTGGCCCTGCCCCAGGGGTCACTTGATTTTACATAGGCTTATATAACAAAGAAACTACAAGGCATGGATTTTAGATATTTGATGTGAAGCATAGTCTAGTAGATCTCTACCAAGTTTGTTCAAATCATGGCCCTTCGGTAAAAATACCCCCCCCCCCCCTATAGAAGGCACTTGATTTTACATAGGCTTATATAGGAAAAGAACTAGAAAAACCTTCTTCTCAGAAACCACAAGGCCTGGAGTTTAGATATTTGATGTGTAGCATTGTCTAGTGGGTCTCTTCAATATTTGTTCAAATCATGGCCCTGGGGTCAAAATTGGCACCAGCCCAGGGGTCACTTGATTTTATAGACTTATATAGGGGAGACTTTAAAAGATCTTTTTTTCAGACACAATTAGATCATGGGTTTAGATATTTTGTATGTAATATGGCCTTGTAGACCAATACCAAGTTTTCAAATCATGGCTCATGGGTCAAAATTGATCCCACCCTAGGTGTCACTTGATTTTATAGCTTTAGCCAGCAAAATTTGGACAACAGGTACAGCTTCTATATGGAAATTGTGTGTGGATATATTTTTTGCTGTACTCAGCAAATGAATTCAGTATGACTGTGTTATAAAAGGCAGTGAAGGCAATATTTCTCAGGAGAGCGATTCAGGGCCATCATGGCCCTATTCAGGGCCATCAAGGCCCTCTTGTTTATATAGGCACAGATTCTTTGTTTACTGTTAAAGTTATATATTCCATATAATTCTAGAAACTTTAATCTTAAGCCCTTCCTTGTTGTTTTCCTTTCATCAAAGTTTAAATGTTTTTTACATTGGAATTTGTTCAGTGAAGGTTGCTATTTTGCCTCATTTTAGTACCAAAATTCTCTCTTGTTATAATAAAAATAAAATAGTAAAATATATGAATGATAAATTATCAACACAAGAAAAAATACTTCCTAATACAACGCGCCCGATTCTGTGTGTGTGAAAACTATATGTAGAAAATCAATAGTATGTCTGCATTAAGCACATACTTGGTACAAATTATATGCAGAATTGTGTCAGGATTATCGGACAGAAAATATGTACTTTATTTTGGATATGTGTAGATACTTTATCGTGGATGGTTTTATTTATATTGATTACTTGCATGTAAATAATTACAATTATTAAATACATAATATTTTACAATGGCTTCTTGTTATACTGATAATGTCAAGTCTTAGTGAGTAATGCTTGGTTGAAGTGAGAAAGGGAGTGAGGAAGAGAAATGCACTACTTATTTTGATGAATATTAAATATATAGGATATTAACAATGGCTGGAGACCTAAGCACAAGGACGAAACCAACATGCCTTGACGGGCGAACTTTTCATAAACGTGACAAGGAAATGTAATGTTACCACTACACTATGTAGGTACTCGTCAGTTGTACAGGACGATTATTACAGGCTAGGTACTAGTATATATTTATGTATTCTCGCATTTTAGCATTTGAAAGAAGTCAACCACGGGATATTGGTAATCTAAACCCAGGTTGGAACATTCATGAACAAATATAATTTTCAGTCGCCTTTTAAACTTTTATCATTTACAATATATTACATACAGGTTTTATCAGTTATCAAGAAAAAAAAATGCAAATAAAAAATATCAAGAATACATCGGGAACTCGAGTATTCACATTTGTAAACGATGCTATTAAGAAATACAAATTATATTGTTCTCCCTGACTCCACTGTGACACTTCTGTGACATAAAATGTTTTTAAATATTTTTTATAGTATGATTTGAAATGCGCCCAAGAAATGCTTTAGAGAAACAAAGATTTAAGATTTTAGTCAGGATTACTTATTCTTCTAACTCTATTTGGTCATTTAAAAACTACCTTGACTCCTGGCTTAGGTCTGAAAGTACACCTTTACATTGTTTAGTGCATCCCAAAATGCATGGTGTACTATCGGAGGATCTCTGAAAAAAATCACGATACTTGAGTAAAGGGAGATAACCAGCACATACGCATTTGCTGTTGTAGTAATTTTTCATCAACAGTTATTCCATGTTCATACATAGTTTCCGGATATAGTTTGGGGTTTCTATAATGCGCGAAGTTTGGTCAAGGTATATATAATGGATTCATCACAGTGGTCATTATTTATTCGTCAAGATTTGGTCCAACTATAACGAATCAAGCAGGACAAAATCCGATACCCACTTATTCGGTGTGTCGTATGAAAACCTATTTGGAAGAAATTACATGTGGGGATTTTACATTTCGGCACCTTCTCGGAAATTATTCAGTATATCTATATAATAATCAGAGAGAACAGCAGAGCTTATATATCATGCCAAAAATTGTAAGGTAAAAAAACATTCCAAAATTAGATTCTCGTTCTCGTTTGTTTTTTTTTTTTTGAATATTGGGTGATTCAAAAATAAATAGATGTTACGTGACAATGGAGTAATGAAGCTAAGAAATTATAAAAATCCCCACACACATACACCCACAGTCTCTCTGCCCCCCCCCCCCCCCCCCCCCCTCCATATCAGGTACGCATTGCGTGTAGGTCCAAATGTGTGTTCGTTATTCATAAAAAACAATGAATAAAAAATGGTGAAAACATGATACCGCATGCGCCATGCAATTACCAAGACCAAAAGTAATGAGTGGATTTCATAACAATGGTGTACAGTTTAAAGCAGTTTTTTTTTCTTTCCTTTATTTAATCAACATTCCTTCTATTTTCATTTATTAGAAAATATACATGCACTTAGCAACATTACTGTTAGTTTGTTCGTCGGTTTCTTTTGCGGTATTTGTATGTATGTATAAATGTATATGCAAATTAAAGGAACCATAAAATTGATCGATTTAACGAAAATCTGCAATAATAAGTATTACTTATGGAAATATGTAAACACGTCTTAATTGTACTAAAGTGTACTAAAGATTATAGACGACACATGCATGCATGTCCAATATTGGAGCCATGCGTGAAAAAAAAAACAAAAAAAAAAAAACGTTTAAGTGCAGGGGAAAAATATAATCAGGGAAAAGTACGATGAAGGAACACAGGAATAAATTTTGCATGTTGTAAACATATATAAGATAATTAACGGTATTTGGAAACCATTTATTTTGTTTTTACGTAGTTTCATGTGAAACACAGCAGCTTACACGTCGATCTAGAGGATAAGGGATTATGAGTACGATTTCAGTAGGTCCATCTATTGATAATCTAGCAATTAAAAGCAAATTTGTGGTTGCATTTAACATTTTTTGCAATTGCTTTGTCTGGTTGTATCCTCTATTAGTCAGACACTCTCTGTTATGTTCCTCGGCTATATTCGTATTGTTTACTTTAGTCACACTATTGCCATCATCTGCCTTTCTGTAATTTGAGATAAAGTGTCAAAAATAGAACTGTCACTATATACGTCACCTTAACGTAAGTCATTGCTAGGTAAAGAAGTATTAAATAATGCCATATTGTCTTACAAAAAAAGAAAAGATAAAAGGATCAGGTAATTATTACAAAGAAGGCTTTGATAAGCGTCTAAGCAATGGAAGTAACCTCGACATGGCGCAGAAGTAACAGTTCGTTATAGCAAGAGACCCGAATAATATCACGGGTCTGACACAAATATTTACAGAACGAGATCAAGTGATGTAGTATATTAGAATATGTTATTTAATGCTTTTCGGTGGATTGTAAGATAATATCAGTGAATTAAAATTGGTAATTTCACTGTTTAAAACAGTGAAATTTACCATTTTGATAATTTTTGCTCTTGAACTTGAACCCGACCTTTCGTTATAAAATGATCGGTGCGTCATCTGTGCTGGGTTTTAAGCAAGAAACGACGTCATAAAAACGTCACGCACGCGAGATAATCCCACCAATGTTGACGTATTTTGTGAATCACTGTTATAACAAAGATAGTTTTGGCGTTTAAGGCACTAAATAAAAAAGGTTTGTTTTGGTGAAAGATCGATGTTTATTTTTTCATTCGTGAACATAAAAAGATGCATATCACTCCTTATGTTCACTCAGTGAAATTATAAATCAATGGTACACAAAAACAAACAATGTTCCACTATATCGCCTATAGTAATAAATGTTTATGGTACAGAAAGTTTTTTGTTTAGGCATGCCAAGTATTTGTTTATTCCATGCTACAAGACAACTGTGCGGCAGTTCGAAATCAACATTATATTGCTTAATATTGACTTTATCTGACTGCACCAGTTACTGTTTCCGTCACTCTGGTTATGATCTATGTCAAATACCTTTAAGCACCAACGGTCCTCAGACATACAACAAGATGATCTACCGGAGGTACTAAGATGGAATACATTTTCATATCTCTGTATACGGGAAAGGGCTGAAACATATGAAATACCATATAGTAATAAGTCATTGTTCTTTGTTAGCATACTCGAAACATTAGGTATTACAGTTGACTGTCAAAAACACTGATTGAACTCCTGCAAAATACAGAGTGCATTATAGCAGTCTTCACTTCCCAGGTCATGAACAACATATTGGCATTACTTACCGTGATTCCTAGTATTTTATCAAGTCTTATTTAGCATGTGTTTATTCATTGCGTTTTGCAGCAAACACTGGTTACCCACACAAAATCTGACAGTTGTATCGCTTGTTTTATCGGTACAACATGTCAAAGTTATGCGTGTACCAGGGAATTCTCCCTGCCTTACGGTTCCACACAAGCGCTCCATATTTCATTAAAATTAGACCTTTTACCATGCTTGAGCTGGTAATAGTAATTTATGTCCGGTTGGGGATAGTTCTAAGCTTTAATTCCTATATTTCCATCAGCTGACATTGTTTAATTCCAGGTAAAAAATCTCAATTTGTTGTTTAAGTGTGGCCCTTCCTGTTGTATTATTGGAGGCGGCCATATTGGATTATGCTATTTCCGGTGGTTGCTATGGACAACCAGTTATTTATAAATAACTGTCAACTTTAAAGCTGGTTTTGATACACCATTTCTTTAACATGGCAAATGTAATGAACTGCAGAAAACGCTCCTATCAGGTGTATATCATGAAATTTTATACATAATTTTTATGCTATTATATTTATGTAAATTTATAAGATACTGCTGTTTAACAGTATTTGTGCATTTGCCCACAATTCTTATGGTTAAACCACAATTGTGGAGCGTCTTGTAGGTCCGCATTTATTGTGGGCTGAGTGTGGTTTTTGTGGTGTCCACATCTGTGGCACCGCATTTAGTATATATACCCGTGCACTCGTGGTGTCGGGGACTTCAGCATTTCCTTTCACCAGTTAGGTTCATTTCACGTATTTTTCTCATTTTTTTAAAAGGTACAACATGTCAAAAGTTATTCGTGTAAGGATTAGCCGCCTTAGTACACAGTGCTATTATTTAAAATTGTTTACATTTTGAGAGTAATTAGTAAATTATTCCGTGCGGTTAGTTTAAGCTTTAAGTCCTATATTTATCAATGCTTGTTTAATCATGTTAAAAAATCTCAATTTTGTTTAATGTGCCTTTCTTGTATTATTGGAGGCGCCAATGGTTATGCTATTTGTGTGTTGTATGGATAAACATTATTTATAATTAACTTAACTTTAAAGCTTTATTGATTTTTATTACATGGCAAATGTAATGAACTGCAGAAAAGTCTACAGTTATACGAAATTTAACATATGCTATTATATTATTAATGAAATTAAATAAGATCACTGTACAGTATTGTGCATTTGCCCACAATTCTTGTGGTTAAACCACAATGTAAAAATACTGTCACACAAATACACGCATACACGTCTACGCCCCTCACCCCCGGCGCGTAACAATATTGAGCTGTATTCACCCCTATAAGCTAATAACAGAATGTTTTAGTAGTCACTTCAAAAACTGGATCGAACACGCATGACGACGGTATTTAAATAGCCACATCGGAAAATCTATTCCTTTTCCCATCACGGACATCATGGATTACTAAACTCTCTCTGCCATACACGAGGACGTTGGTTGCATTCGGGTAATTTATCTCACGCTAATGGTCATATAAACTGCATTGACTGATTTACATAAGTGAGGGCGAACTTGTTTAGATAACGATGTAAATTTAATACAGTTGCTAAGAAGGACATAAATCAATAAGTTCCAATTAGTTATCTAACCATTACTGGCAACTACATATAGTAAAAAATAAGTAGAGGTCAACAAGGTTTCTACAACAAGCAAATATTAACGGAAATATTTGACTAACGTTTAATCTATCCAAGACTGCCCATTACGAAAATATTCATATGCGTTTATTGTCATTTTGGTAATTCGTACTCAGAGATATCCTCTAAGGTGTGTGCAGTTTCGTATGCAATAATGTTTCATCTTTGAACTATGCATTATTCGAGAAAATGCATGGAATAAATGTCCGTACAAACAATCCAATTGACTAAATCACCATAATCCTTGCAATCAATCCAATTACGTATTGAAGAGGTAAACAGTGTGAAACAATTCTAAAATTTGTGTATTTATAAAGTATGGTTTTGAATAGAGTGAAGTTCTAATTAAAAAAATCGAAAAGCATTTGAAATTTGTTGTCCAATAGATAACATTAGTAACAATTCAGTTTTCGGGAAACATGGATGAATAAGCAGTTAATTGATTATAAAAATATAAATATTATATATTATAATATATAATAAACCTACAAATTTATTGGATAACAACATAATTGGAGAATTATTTAAAACAATGCATTCTACAAGTCCAACAATATCATTCAATTACATTTCTGCTATATCAGTGATATGTTAGCATAGTAACTATAAAAATATATCAGTTTGATTACAAACTGTGCTATAGCATGACATAGTTAGCATATAACTATAAAAATAGTCAGTTTTGATTTACAACTGATGTATACATGATATTTAGCTAGTACTATAAAGCATTCAGTTGTATACAACTTGCTAAATCAAGCTGAACAGTGGTCAACAAAATGAATTATCTTCCACATCCGGCTGAAGCTGCCTTTATGACAGGTATTTGCTTTTCGTTTAAACATATGTACACACTCTTTAGTTTCATCGTCTTACACAGACCAATCATTTCGATATATAGTTAATGCCGAATAAGTGTCATGTCAAAAAAGATGTTAACAATCTTAAGGGCTTTATTTTTATCTAAATCAGTACTCTCTTGCTTACTTACTTAGTGACTAATCTATAGTATAAAATGATTAAATGAGATAATGAGATATTGAATGGGTGCGACAGAGAGAGAGAGAGAGAGAGAGAGCGAGTGAGCGAGATGTCACTGGCAAGATATGACATTACTGCATTTAACTGAAAGTATAATTCACGAACAACCACACTTGCGCTTAGGCTTACTTAAGCCTGTGTGATTATTTCCAGAGCCGGCTGGTCCAGTACAAGGATTAATCGACCGAGCTTTTATCAATATCTATAAAGAGATTTTACAGTAGCAACGGAAGTTACTGCTGACGTCACCACAAGGTAGGTTACTTAAACATGACGTATTTCCAGAGCTGGCTGGTCCAGTACAAGCGTAAAAAGGGAAGTAAGCAAGCTTGTCCAGTGCAAGGATAAATCGACTGAGCGTTTATCAGTGTCTATAAATAAATTTTACAGTAGCAAGGGAAGTAACATTTTACTTCACCACAAATGAGGTTTCTTAAATGTGGCGTTTTTCAAGATCGTTTCTGGTCCAGGACGAGGATAAATCGACTGAGCATTTATCAGTGTCTATACATAGATTCTACAGTAGCAAGGGAAGTATCTGTTGACTTCACCACAAGGGAGGTTACTTTAACGTGACATATTTCCAGAGCCGGCTGGTCCAGTAAAAGCATACATCGACTGAGCGTTTATCAGTGTTTATAAATAACTTTTATAGAAGCAAGGGAAGTAACTTTTGACGACAGCACAAGGAGGTTACTTAAACGTGACATATTCCAGACTGGCTGGAAAACATAATATATTTCCAGACCTAGATGGACCAATACAAGGATTACTTGACTGAGTCGTTTATCAATATCTATAAAAATTTTACAGTGATACTTAAAAGGAGGTTACTTAAACGTGAAGTATTTCCAGAGATTCTTGATACAGTGCAATTATAAATGGACTTAGCGTTTTATCCTCTCACTTGTCTTTGGTGAGAGATCGCACTGAGAAAATAAAACTACATATACATTCGAAAAAATGAAACGCAACAATTAAATTTGCTTCCAATATTTCAAGGTTTTAAGGAATCGTGTCCTCTAACGCAACTCAGCAATTATCTTCAATTTACTTAAATATTGAGTAAATAACGAATCTCAGTGATTCTCATAAATTTGAACCATGTTAGAAAGTGTTCAATACCATTTGTTTTACATGCCTGAAAGGTTTCTCCAGGTAAAACATGTTAGCATCATTTACTGAATGCATATATACATAAGGTAAAATAAATGATAGTTTGGTTGTGTCTCTTATCTCTTTCATCATACAATTTATGTGGATAATGTCCCCAAATGACTGAAATACTGTCGGTAGGATGTTATAGCAAAGTAGCCATATTTAACCCTTATGGTAGATAACTTGTTTTACACGTGGAAATGTATGTTATAGGAACATATGTTTAACAGATATACAGTTAATCTTCACATATCGATATATTTTGTATCTTCCTGCGATGAACTCTTCGATAGCAAATTCATTTTTTCCTTATGCTAAGTGAGTCTTAATGCCTTCCGTACCGGTCCCTCTCAGAAACGCCGAAAACAAGAGTTACATTTCGTGAATTCGTTAACTCGAATGTGATACGAAACTATTATAAGTGTTTTGTTCCCCCCCCCCCCCTCCCTCCACCAGTCCCTCTCTTCACTTAGTATTTTAAACAAATTCAGTTGAAAGAAACTGCATACTCAACCAACATTCTATATCGGCCCGACATTGGCCCGATGTCGCTTGCCTGACGTCGTTTGAAATATCGGCTGCAAAGAGGGCGCTGTCGGACCGAGGTCGGGTTTACATATCGGCTCGATATCATGATAATGTCGGCCCGACGTCGACTCTATATCAGCCGAATGTCGTTTCCTATATCGGCTGCAAAGAGGGCCGCTATTAGGCCGACGTCGGGTTTATATATCGGCCCAATAGTATCCTGACATCGACCCGACGTCGATTGTGTATTGGTCGAGTGTCGTTTCTAATTCACTTCAAATGCATCATTTTCTTGACAGATTTTGAAAATGCGATCAATATGTTACAAATAAACTTAACAATGCAATGCTTATTACAAATACTCTTATTAAGAGTGGATTACATTTCATTCGTGCAAATAATCAGGTATCCGTTTTACAAAAAGTTTTAGATTTCAATGATAATTCGCGAAATAATTTTACATTAATTGGGCGCAATAATTTAATGGTTTACATAAACATGATAACTATGAATGTGTACAAAAGTACAAACACATGAAACACAACTTACTATCAATTTACTGTAAAATAAAGATTAACAATTAATTTAAGAACAGAATCATTCGTCTGCAATGTTTTATATTCAAGTTGGCGCAAGTTCAATTTGGGCCTTTACTCTGTTTACTTGAGAAAAAAAGACACGTTTTATAACGTTGAAATCTATTACTTTTATCAATGTATGAAATAGTTAAGATAATATTTCATTTATTTTACTATATTGAACTTGAAAGATATGTCTAGAAAAAAAAATGACATCGGTCCTACGTCACTCCGATATTGTTGAAATGAATATAGAGTAATAATAATAATAATAATAATAATAAATCCCGATATACGTTAAAGCTTTTTTTTGCCCTTTGTGTATGTTAGAATGATCAAATCACAAATAATTCGACATTTGCTGTTTAAAGAAAGATTTTGAAAAGCTACCTAGGCGTCAACAGCTGATGACATAGCTTACATTTGTTGTTGTTGTTATTGTATTGTGGTGTACCGTCGCTGCGATAGTATTTCAATCATATAGCGACGTACAGATAATTACAGGTGGAGGAAGACCCCATATACACAAAGGTACCCGGGTAGATCCACCGACCTACCGCAAGCCAGCTGGAAGGTTTCCTCACATAAAAAATCCGAAGTTCCTACCGGGATTCGAACCCACAGCGGTGAGGTGCTGAGAGATTTGTAGTCCACGACTGTAACCGCTCGGCCACGGCTGGAAATTGAATCTGTTTATTGTCGATTTAGGGACTGTAATTGTAGGTTATTTAAACCATTATCTCTTTGAGACGCAATGGTTAACTTTCCTTCCACGTGCCTCCACCCACATAGCATCTTAAGTCGTCCTTATTGTTGACTAGTTCTCGTATATGATGGTTTCAAAGACTTGTTTTGGATTTATTTGACACGCTACCCTTCGAATGTCCGTCGGGCTAGCTTACATTGTCATCTCTCGACTTTATTTAGGTATATAAAGAGTTTATTATTATTATTATTTTATTCGGTCTCTCTTTTAAATATATTCAATAAAACAAAAGTGTAGATCTTACATTTTCTACAAGATGAATCGAATAAGTTATAACTCAATTCCCCTCTCTATTTCTCACTTTCTCTATTTCTACTTAATTTTCCGTATTTCTTTTATCTTTCTTACAACATCAACGTTCTTCTTTTTTTTCTTTCTTCGCCTTGTTTCTCCTCTTTTTTTTCATTATTATCTCTATTTCTGCCTTATTTTATTTTTTATTTTTTTATTTTTCTTTGTTTTAAAATCAGCAACCGTTTTCTTCTTCTAATTCTTCTTATCATTTTCTTTGTATTTCTTCATTCTTCTTTCTTTTTTTTTCTTGTCTTCTTTTCCTTCTTTTTTTTCTTTCCCATTCATTTTCTCAATACGACCACATGGGTCTAATACGACCATGGGTCTAATACGACCATGGGTCTAATACGACCACATGGGTCTAATACGACCATGGGTCTAATACGACCATGGGTCTAATACGACTATGGTTCTAATACGACCATGGGTCTAATACGACTATGGTTCTAATACGACCATGGGTCTAATACGACCATGGGTCTAGCTATAAGATCCTTAACAACGATAAATACTTTTTATTCTTATTTAACCATATATCATAAATAAACAGCTTCAGCGATACCACTTCCCCCAAACACATTTCCCCAAGGTAAACTACATGTATCCAAATGTGCTCCTTTAGTCTATATTTAGCCAATCTACATGTACCCTAATATGCTCCTTTGGGCTATTTCTAGTCTATCTTCATGTACACAACTTTCCGCTTCACTAGATGGCCTTATCGGGACTCTCCAACACTCAATCAGGTGAGACTAAATTAATGAAGTGAAAGGGTTAATGCATCATTTCGCTATCCGGTAGATATTTGCTAAGTTCAAGTCGAATACCTCGACCGCATTTATTAGTTAATCTATTAATTTATTACGTATGTCTATTTATTTATTTATTTATTCATTTATATATTTATCTTACTGTTTATCTAAATATTTCTATTTATATATTTCTTATTTATTTTATATTTAGTTGTTTATTTATTTGTCTTTATTTATTACGTATGTTTATTTATCTTTATATTTATTCATTCATTTATAAATTTATTTATATATTTATTTATTTGCTTCCTGTGACTAATCAATTTATTATTCATGAGGTCATAAATTTATAATTAATCAATTATGATTTTTTATTTTTTTTATTTTTGAATTTCTTTTTGCTATTTGAGTGTACCGTCGCTTCGACAGTATTTCAGTTATATAGCGACGTCCAGTTAATTACAGGTGGAGGGAGTCACCGAATGCATGGATGCATCCGAACAGAACCACAGACCTACCGCAAGCCAGCTGGAAGGCTTCCTCACATGAAAATCCGAATTACCCTGCCGGGATTCGAACCCACGCGGTGACCATGGTAAAGTGTTTGTTGCATGTATTATCACTGTCCAATCATTTTATTTTATTTAGATTTACATATGGCGTTCCTAACAAACAGACGATTTTATTTTCCTTCGATTGAGAAGCAAAACTCATTAATTTATACTATTTCCTCCTGGTTGTTCTTATAGCAACAAATCAAATTAAAAAAAATCATACATAGCGCTGTGTAATACTTAAATACTTACTGGCGAATGCCATCGTATTTGTTTCTCTATCATAATTACATTAATAATATATATAAATAATGCATTACATAATATATATATAAATAATACATTACATAATATATATAAATAATACATTACATAATATATAAATAATACCTTACATATCTAATTTCTTAATAGATATTGATAATTATTAAGGTAATTTCTTTGTCATGTATTTGAATACTATAGTATATCAAAACAAAGGTAAAGTTGAATTTGTTTCTATCTGATTTAGAATTATGCCCCTCCCCCACCCCAACTAAAACAGACATTTCTGATTATTGCCGATACTGGCAGATATAAGTTTCCATCAACTGGTAAAATAAGTGGTTGGTCTGAAAGTTGACATTTCAGAAAATATAGAATCGGTCAAATTTTCACAAATGTCTTGATGTTGTTTCCTGGTTATGGCAAAGTGGCCTTTTTGTTTTCACATGCATACTTACGTCGATATTATGATTGTTTTGAACGGATATGGAATTTATCTCATGGAGAAGGGATACAATTTTAATATCTAAGAACGCGTAGGCTGGGTAAAAATGCGAAATTGCATCACTTCGAGATGAGATATTGTCCATGTCCACTCTAAACAAACACATTTTCGTTTTATTTTATGCTTATTGCTGCTGCATTAACACACTATACAATTCCAAGTATGTAAGTTCTTTATTAGTAAAAAAAAATAGTTTCGGCGTATCTATATCACTTACATTGGGGGTTATGGACTATATCTCACTAATAGAACACAGTATTTCATCAGTGGGCCTAAAATAAATTTAATTACCTTTGTGTTCTTATTATCACACACACAATGAATTTCTTTACATAGGGAACGACATTTATACCAAGTCGTATTTGTAGACATATAGCCAAAGCATTCTATATCCGTCCCAATTTTCCTGAAGTGAACTATTTCATTTTCCTTTAAATGTCTGTCTTATCTTGTGTCGTATATATCTCACCGGCTAGAGTCATTTAGATGTTATCATCACTGAAAATAGAAACAATAGTTAGTGCCATCCCTTTAAAATAGCATGCTATTGTTCACAAAATAAAACATAAGAAACATATCTTTAGGAAAAAACATATTCGGCATTGATGGGATTAAAGTAATGGATATTGTAAAACGGTTATATATAATGTAAAGAATCCCCCCCCCCAATCGCAATCCGTGGAGTGTTATTTAAAATCTCAAAATTCAGATACATGTATTCTGCAAATCATTTTTTTAAGATCCTTAACTCCTTAATCAACTGACATAAAGAAGTGAAACGTTTCCATAAATATGCAAACCATGCAATTATCTGCAAGTTATAAACAAATCTCAAATTTCTTTGGTACAGAATTTTGGACGTTTTTTTTTTTTGTTTTTTTTTTTGGAAATGATACGTAAAGTCTTAGGAAAAAACAATAACAACACAACATCTTGGAGAAAGTAAGCCCTGAACTTTCCCGATCACCACCAGTGCCCCGTAAATTAACATTCCATCTGTTTGACAATCTCACCAGCAGTCTTTTAAGTGTGTATAAGTGGTAACACACATCGAAAACCCACGGTATATATTCCGCTATCACTTCTGCATATACCGTGATATTTTTAGCTGGCCAAATTCCGTTTTCATAAATATAAATCTGCTATCTGCTGAAAAATGTAATAACGCATAGTATTTTGAATACTTTTCGTTGAAATTTACAAAAGCAAAAGCTGTCTTTTTTTTCTCGCGAGATAAACCGCAACGCTAAGGCGAGGGGCGTGACGGCAGCTCTACGTGGTAGAATGAAGCTACCTTTCAAAACCCCACGCCTTTTTAATTGGTCAATTTATCCATGCTGTCGCCGCTACGGTATTCTATAAAATACAGCCTACTGTTCAGGCCTATACTCAGTGTGGCCATACCACGTGATATATGACGTCACTTTAAGCTTACGCGTTAAGCATATTTGGCATCGATTCGAAAAAGAAAACTGGCATAAGTATTTTATTTTTTGTACTTTACTTTTTTAATGGGATAGAACGCATGCGAAGCGGAGAATTGTGCACTACACATTGGTTCCTGTGTTTCTTTTGTCAGATGTTTAGTATTTTCCAAACATTCGGGAAAACATTATTAGCGATGGCCATTACGTGTTAGCAAACACAGTTTCACGACCTCAGAAGGTTTTCCCGAATGTTAGGAAACACAACACAATTTCTTAGAATATGTTTAACAACCATGTGACTTGGGCATGTTTTAAATGAAATTCGATCCCAACACGGTCATACTACTATGTACTCTGAAATCATGAATTTTCGTAGGACGTTAATTTCGTGTGTGTGTGTATGGGGGGGGGGGGTATTCACGAATATTAATCCCCACGAAAAAGTATCTCTTATATAAACCTGACGTTTTCTAGAACGTAGATCCACGAATAAATGTACCCATGAAATTCCTTAAGGTTCATAATCCACGGCATTTAATGTCAACGAAAATAAATGGCTTGACAGTATGCCGTTCCAGTGCCAGCGAAGGTAACATTCAACTCATAAGCTCTAGAGGACGTTCAAGGAATGCCAACATGCACAAGTACCCTTTTTACTTACTCTAAGGAGAAACTTCTTATATCAGTTCTCTTATGGCGTGGTTAAGAATGTCCAGTTTCATCTGGCATTATTCTTTGTTGATGGTCTTGTCTCGAAGTGTCCTTACACAGTCGTGTAGCCCATCGTAATTTGCGTGCAGTTCTACTCCTGGAGTATTTACAATTGTAATACTAATTGATTGAATATACCGGTAAAGAGATTCTTACGCACGGTTCCTTATACGGTTTTTGATTGGTGAAAAGTGTTGTGCTTTCTACGCGCCTGTCTTTAAATGATGTAATTTTGTAAGGGAAAAAAGACATATAAACTAACAGATATGTATCTCGTCTTTTCTTGAAATTGTCTAGGATTATGAGTATGACAGATGTTTTATGGTTTTCGATATTTAAATTTAGTTTAACGTTTTAGGTTTTATCCGCTTAGTGTTATATTGTTCTTACACAAAATCAAGTATACACGCATTTGCCGACTTCGTAATTTATTTTTTTCTGCTAAACAACATCTGTGTTGGGGAACACGGATTGCACCACAAAATTATTGGTATTTAAATTGTCTGTATTAACAATCACATACTACAAATGTAGATCTTCGATTTAGTCCTATTTTAATTATACTGAAATAATCCCACCAGCCAGTGCGAAAACAAAAAGATGCGATCGTCATTTAGAGGGACCATCTCAAAATGCAGATATTACATCATTTTCCCGCAATGACGGAGAATCACGCCATCAATAATAGCCCTTCGGTAAGATTCTTTGACGATTGTGCAAAAACCTTTCTTTTTTATATTAACATCATTAATAACCATAACAGTGTGACCATACCACGTGTAATATGCCTTCATTTCAATTTATCACAAAGAGCATATTTTGCTTCGACTCGGAGAAGTTTTATTTCTTCTTCAACTTTGATAAAAAGCGGAATATTGTGTTTAACACATTGGCTCCTTTTGTCATATGCCCATTATAAGTAATGTGTCCCTCGTAGTAGCAAATTAATGCTTACGAAATCTGAAGATTTTTTCCGAATGCATGGTAGTCGTGGTATCACTCCACATGTCTAAGGAGTGATATCATAATGTAGCAGCACTACGTCATATATGGGTAGTTCCAGGACTGCTTGGACCGGTCAAGATAACGTGACTAGTCGTGGTATCAGTCCACATGTCTAAGGAGTGATATCATAATGTAGCAGCACTATGTCATATATGGGTAGTTCCAGGACTGCTTGGACCGGTCAAGATAACGTGACTAGTCGTGGTATCAGTCCACATGTCTAAGGAGTGATATCATAATGTAGCAGCACTAAGTCATATATGGGGAGTTCCAGTACTGATCGGACCGGTCAAGATAACGTGACTATTCGTGGTATTAGCCCAAATGTCTAAGTAGTGATATTGTAATGTAGCAGTACTATATAGCATGAATGGTTGGCCTGGACATTATAAAGTGACTATGTGTTGTTTCAGGTCAAATGTCTACGGCGGAATAATGCAGCGAAGCACATGGACCTGAAGTTAGTATACATAACCAGTAGATAATAAAATAATCGCCAGTCGTTCTTCATGGTCATAAATTTATACCACTTCCGGGCTTATTGTGTACATATATTAAAAAAAGAAAACGCTGTATCAAAAGTGGATTATATGTATATGTTAATTTATCACTAAAATACATGGTATACAAAGGTTATCTCAATATCCGAGCGTTAAATGAGTTTTAATGTTTCTTATACATTATACGTTGACAGCTAGTTTGTTTTTGAAACGAAACGAATGGTTGTTTAGGGTGCTTGAGAAAATGCATGGGTGAAATGTATTTGTAAACTTGAATAGATGTTGTGAATGAAGGCGACTGAAAACTATTTTTAGTTTATTGGTGTTCGAAACCAAGTTTATATTTTTTCCCGTCGTTAACTACTTTCAAATGTAAAGTAGACAATAAAACATCAATATTTTCTAATAACGAACTTGTTAATCATGAACGAGTACTTATGAAGCATGGCGGTAACATTCAATTTCTTACCATTAAAAATCGGGTTCGATTCCATGTAACGTTTATGAAAACTTTGGCCGATTGTCCAGAAATGTGGAATTCTGTCTCTTGCCACAGATGATACCTCAAATAATGTTTCATTCTTATCGGTCATTACAATTGCGCACATCTCTCTCTCTTCAATCTGCATTACCCACCAAGACTTAATTACATATAAACACAGTTTACTACATTGTTATTCGGCATGACAGTTTAAAGTATACCAGAAGACGTTGTTTAGTATTATATATTTTATTTGTTTACTACAATATACCAATGTAATAAAAATACACATCTATAATCAGTAAAGTATTACGAATCCCCAAATTGTACTTTTTTTTTAATGAGAAATATGATAACATTTCCTAATCTAGATAATATCAGATTAAGATTACGTTTGTCTATGGTTAGTGAATTTAGAACAATGTAATAGAACAACAAAAGCATATATACAGATTATATTCAAGTATGTACACTATATATCTAACAGACTATTAAATGATTCATGTTATACATTTTTATAGAAAAATCTTAATACTGTTACAACAAATACCTCAGTTTCATGTTTACATGAACGCCATACACGTACATAATGCCAAACACACAACAATATAAGAAATCTCATCTTGACGTCTTAAGAAGACTAATATGAATTCAACAATAGGCTTCACAATCAAAACGATGTGTCCTGAATAATTCAAATGGCGCTAGTTTTGTGTAAATTTTGTCATACACCGCAAGAATATGCAGAATTGAAAACACAATGTCAAAAGCTCTTAGCATGTACATCCCTTATCTCGGTTTCTCGTTTATTCACATATTTTGTTCATAGAAATAAAACGGATAAAACTGCAATAAAAGTCCCACCAGTTCACAGGAAGTTGTCTTGTTTCGTCGAGGGAGTAATTTGTATTCGCCGTCTGAAAAACAGGAAACAGAGATCATAGTCACATTAGTAGTGAAGGGTGGCACTGTGGTACCGAGGTACCATAAATTTTTTTTTTATGGTACCGTGGTACCATAAATCTTTTTTTTTATAATGGCACTCTATGGCCCTTGGTACCATAAATTTTTTGTACTTATGGTACCCTCGGTACCATAAATTTATTTTTTATGGTACCGAATCTATAGTACCGAATGGTACTCTATATTAAAATTATGTAATAAAATAAAATTTCTTAAAGGAGGACCATTTCTTAAAGGGGGATTGACAATTGTAAAATGTCCTTTCGAGACATTTGGGTTGGCCCTGAAAAGGGCCGTTTTGTTTCTTCTTTAGATTTCGGTGACATTGTCCTCATCGTCCTTGGTTTCGGTGACATCGTGTTCATCGTCACTGATTACGATGACATCGTTTTCATCTTGTAACATCTGCTGTTGTTCTATGAGCATATGATCTTCATCTTCATCTTGTTGCTGTTGTCTCAACATCTCCTGATGTCCCATGAGCATATAGGCATCATGTTCATCGTGTTGCATCATCTGTTGTCTCAACATCATCTGATGTACCATGTTTGACAAAAGCAGACGGTATTCTGCAATATGGTCTTGCTGTTGTCTCCACTCATTGCGTTGTCGTTCGATCAACCCCATCAATTCGTGGACAAATTCATTCAGTTGCTGAATTTCTTCCATGGTTGTGCAGCGAGAATATGACCGAATGCTTGATGCGGTGCGCTTTTATAGCCTTGAGGTGGATTGACCTACTTTCTACTGTTAGCGTACACCAATCAGAGAACGTTATTTTTTATCCAATGATTCAAGTGTAACCTTGACCTGAGTTGGATAGCATTGTCTTCGGCCTTGACCTACTAACCTACTTTGTATTGACATATAAGAATTGCTGTAAAATTAAAAAAAAATTTCAAGCCGAATTTGTAGTTGTGATGACTTTTTTTTTGTAACATTTTTGTAAACTTTTTATAAAACGGATCATATTTTTTAATGAAATCATTTTGAATGGAATTTGAAAATAATGGTGACAATTGAGGTATATTCTCTTTCGAGACATGTTGGCCTTGATAAGGGCCGTTTTTTCCCCCACAGAGTAGTGGTTACTCATGACTGTCTATGAGTTTCTTCAGCAGATATTCAACATGTTCTATGGTGATGAAATGTGCTTCAATGATATTTAAGATATCATCGTAGTATAGTTCATGAAAGTAACATTCACTCAATTTGTCTATGATACTCCTGAGTGTTGTTGTTATTTTAAGCGTACGTTGGTATCGGGCTTGTATTTTAAGCGCACTTTGGTGTAGGGCTTCTATTTTGTCCATGTCAGATAGGCAATCGTTAGTTATATGTGACTTATCCATAGCACAGTCAGAAAACGAATGGCATGAATTGATTTCGTTTGATACTTTTATTACTTGGTTTGACAATTGTAAAAATGTCCTTTGAAAAGGGCCGTTGTTTTTTTTTTTGTTTTTCTTTACTTCTTACTCTTTTTGCTATTTTGTATGTCTTTACAATGGGCTCCAAGTCCATTCTTAGAATGGGATCCACCATCAAGCGGACGTTTGTGGGATGCTTCCACATTTTCTGGAATGAAAGTGATAGGCACCACCAGCTTGTCTGTTTTCAATTTGATACGGCATTCCACTTCTTCCATTCTCTGTTGCAATTTGATGAGGTTGTTGTTCACCTCTTTGAGTTCCCTCAGAATTGATTGTCCAACATTATTTACTGGCTGCGCTGCCGGTTGGTGTTGTATTGGTTGTTGCATTGGTTGTTGTTGCTGTACTGGTTGTTGCTGGTGTGGTGGAGGCTGAGGTTGATACGTTGGTTGGTAGCTGGGTTGGTACACCGGAGTCGGAGTGTACGACACTGATGCCTGGTTAGCAGCTGTCGTCAGCTCATACAAATCAGCAGCCTGTATGGCGTTGTTAACGAGATCAGAAGTTACGTAGCTTTCCATGGTTGGGTAGTGGGATTATGATACGATGCAGTGTGCTTTTATAGTCTTGAGACGGATTGACCTACTTTCTTCTGTTGTCACACACCAATCAGAGAACGTAATTTCTATCCAATGATTCAAGTTTAACCTTGACCTGAGTTGGATAGCATTGTCTTCGGCCTTGACATTTGGGGTTGGATTGACCTACTGACCTACTTTTTTTCATAACTATATAAGTGTTTTTTAAAGAAGAAGGATTAAATCACAATGTCTGAACAAAAACTCTGGTTCGAAAAGTGTGGTGTGTGTTTAGAGGAGAGGGAGGAGGATATATACCATATAAACCAGTGTCGATGTCAGGACATTGTATGCATCAGGTGTTTCGCACGGCTTCAGAACTGCCCGTTTTGTAGGGCACCCTATCAAGTGTATGTCTGGCCTGCCTGTGTTTTCGCTAAACATGGGCCTGCAGTACGTTCACCGTATTACGGCATATGGTTTGACCCTGATTATTCAGAGTTAGTAGGATGACTCCGAGTAATTCAGGATCACAAAAAAACCAAAAACGGCCCTTTTCAGGGCCATCAACTATATTCGAGAGGGAATATATCACAATTGTCAATGTGTAAGATAAACAACAAGAAATCAAATCAGTTTTAGCCTTTTATTGAACTCTATGAACATTGCAACAAAAAAAATATGAACAAACAATATGAACAATGCAAACACTATTAACAACAAGTACATAACACTACACTTTAATGAAAGTAGAATGGGTCTAAACTATTTGTCAGTAATTCAAAACACGCACGACCATCTCCAAACTTTGGTGGATGTTTAGCTGTGCATGTTTGTTGGTTCTGATTACACACTTGTCTTCTTGCACGTTTGTACAGTTCTAAATAGTTCTGGTAAAACCAACATCCCACATTGGAATCGTTCAAATTGAAGTGAGGTTGATCCTCTGTCCGGAATTTAGCTCTAAACACCCGTGTTAAATCACATCCCCGAACAAGAAAATGCAAAGCAAACAAACAATATGCTCCACACACAAACGTGTTGTATCCTTGAAGTCTCATGAGGTTCCATGTATAGGGTCCATGTCTTTCCAAGAAACATTGAATGTCACAATGAAGTGGTTTTTGTCCATACGAATCAAAGTAGTAAGTCGATTTATCGTTGAAAAACACAGCCACCCAATGTTCACCAGGTTGGGTCGAATTGTGGGTATTCACTATGTAAGCTTTTACAGTCTCTGGTCTACGTTGTGGTAGTTGATCTTTAGCACATACCACGGCATTCAAGGGAGCTAGAATGGGTGAATGATCCAAAATATACTGCAACTCAATCGTTTCCATTTTCCCAATCCTGTTTAATTCGTCCTGCCCATTCGCACTCAAAAGCTTCCAATGGTGTGATCTTGTTCGTATCTACACTAGCCTTTATATTTGCCCTCATCTGATAAGCATCAGCTTTCTCAGCGCGTGTGAGATCCATGTTTTGTAGTTCAGCGTACCATCTTTCCATCACTTGATACATGTCCAGTTCTTTTAATGCACTGTTCAGAAACATCTCGACCCACTCACTTTTGCTGCTAAACAAACATATGGGATGTTGGGTCTGACTGGGATGATCAACAATGCAACCATAACAGTTTTCTTTCACGATATCAAAGAGGTGTGTCTGCAATTCATGCACCACATGCTGGTTCAAACTCTTTACAATATCGTTTCGCCTATTCAAGTTGTAGATTTCTTCGTACAGTTGTTTGGCCAGCTGTTCTCCTGATTTACTCATGGTTAATAGTCTGTGATGACTTCTCTGAACCCGTTAATCTCTATCTGACTGTCGTATTCGGCATACACAATCACATTGATGGGGTCACCAAGAGCTGCACGAAACTGAAGCTCGATTCGCAAGTTCCCCGTTTTTATAGGATGCAGCTGTCCCTCTTCTGATCCTTGATCTAGCGTTAAGTCAATGCCCCACAGAGTGTACCCCTGCATGTAATCATCCATTGTCAGACCCATGGAGCGGTTTAAACCGAGTGATCCCGTGGCTTGATGCAGGGACATGTATGATCTCAAAATTTCTCCTGTGGGAAAGTTGGGCTGGAACGGCAAGTTGTGTGTCGTCTTTCCGTCTACACTGACTTCTAACTTAGACAAGTTGAAATGTTGAAAATCAAATGGGTTGGTTGCCAGATCACCGTTCATGTCTGTATTCTTTACCAGGCCTAGAATGATACGTTTTGGCAACTGTCCTTGAAATAAATGATCTTCGATCTTGGATCGCTGGCCTGCAGGAATGGTGAAAGTTTTCTCCTCAGCTCGACGAATTGGGATCTTCATGCCCTGTTGAGCGTTGGTCTGGTTTAAGTTGTTGGCCACTACGGGTAACAGGTCAACAGTCCGAACATTGAATCCAGCTTGAATTAACTGGATTTTTGCCTCTGCTCCAAACAGGCAAAAACTGACTGGGGTTCTGTTGAGTCGCAGTCGTATTTCTACACCATTGGGAAGGTACTTGTCTTGCAAACACAGGTCTAAATGCAGTCGTCCGCACATTTCCAGAACACGACTCTGGTGGATACGTGCTCTTCTTTTATTAAATCCTTCATTAGCTTCTGCAATCGTATGCGCTTGCATATGACCCGCCGTGTCAGGACTCCACATTTCTGTAGCGAAGAGCTGTGTTGATTTACTGTCCGTAGAATAAGACAGCAAATTCTCAATGTAGGCCCGGTACGCGTATGTGTCAGCATTATTGGTGATCAGTTTGTTGTTCAGGTACACATCAATACTGCTAAACAAACTGTGGAAGAAATTATTTACTGTGGATGTTTCTCCATCAGCAGCTAGATTAGTGCCATCAGGTTGGACTACTTTGACTTTCAGGTACAAGTAGCTCTGGTTGATATCAGTCCACTTTTCTGATTGAGCAGGAATTACAAATTCAATGGGAGATGAATTGCTCAGTGCTGACACAGGATAATGTTCTGTCCACTGTGCATCTTGCATTGCTGTCATGGTAGGTGGAACATGTGTCACATCAAGTTCAGTTTTGCTACACTCACAAGAGCCGTGTTGCATCATGTTGTTCAATCAAAAATATCTAACGGTCGTGATGAGGTTTTTCTTTTTTTGTTGTGTCTCCTTGTCGTGCTGGAAGCAGAATGATGTCGACGTTTGAAATCTCGAAGCTTTATACCTCTCAGAGTTTTCTGACCCACATCTTTCAACAATGCTTTACCCCGTTTCTTGATCACTGTCTTTACATTTTGGCCAGACAGAAGATCTTTTACGGCTCCTATACCTTGTTTAAAGCCTTCTTTTTTCAGAGTCTGTAGTCCTGAGTTTACGACGGGTTTCATCATGGGTAAGATGGTGCTGGCCATTTTCTTGAACATGGAGCCCAAACCATATCCGACTTGTCGAGGTTGACCACGGTAAACTGGAATCATCGTGTCTTTCTTTTAAAATGAAGCTTCACCATCGACTTCCCGTGAGTGAAATGAACTGATTCCCCTGTGTCACCGGTTATATTGATACTGATCTCGTTGAAATATGATCTGCTGACAGTTATGTAGTGTAGATTTAGAAATTCAAAGTGCATGTGTGGATTAGACCCTGCTTTTGTTTTTGCGTCAAATGGCACAACGCGTAAAATGGGTGCTTCGACATCCCCTATCAAAGTGTGTTCTGCCAGATCGGTATATACAAACAGATGGTTCATCTTCATGAAGAGGTCCACACCGTACTTGAATATGTTGTTGTCTTTGGTCGGAAACACCTCAGTACTTCCCTCTCCTCCAAGCTTCGTAAGGAGGCTTGGATGAAGTTCCAAGCCGATCTTTGGTCCACTATTACCGGTAAACTTGACACGTTTTGACAAGCCGGCAAAATCAAGTCCAAATGTGAGGTTTCTTTGAGTTAAAATTGTTTTTGTGGCCTGTTTAATAGCTTTGTCCATTTCGTCAGTGAGATGTTGTGGTGACGCATAGATGCCTGCAGGAATGCAAAGGGGTATTGCCCATTTTTTGCCTTCTAATTCACACCCGTTTTTCACTTCTGAAAAGGCTGCAGCCAGTTCTGGATCTTTAGTCACGACATAGAATTTTCCTTCCTCCTCTTCGATGTTTTTCACTTGTGTGGGAACGATCATTTCCACGAGAGCCACTTCCCAATTTTGTTTGTCGACATCAATGGTTTTTGCCAGCTTGGTTCTAAAACAACATTGTGTGTTGTTTGGGTACAATGTCATCGAACTATCACTGATGAGAGTGATGTAGAAAGAGTTCATGGTTTCTTAAATTTTAAACTTGGGTTTGGAAAAGAATGTATCCGATAGAAGTACTCATCAGCAGCAACCAAAGTTCACGATCTGGACTGTTGAGACACAGGTTCACTAATGACACGATGACAATGATAAAGATGATCACAATCTGTGTCAAGAAAGTGATTCTGTTGTTAGGTACCTCACTTTTTCCTGTCTGTATACTGTTGTCTACCTGAACACTGCTGGTATCGGACTGAGACATGCTGTTCATGACGTTTATACTTTATACTAAATGCGATTTTGGAATCCAACTGTTAAACTTTTTAGGATATCCAACCACTTGACTTTCACTTCTTGAAAAGTTTTACCGCCTGCACGCCTTGTACGCCGATCAAGAACTGATTCCACTTCGTATAGCTCATCATCTTTTATATGTTGAATTTCATCCCTGTAGAAGGATCCGGCGATAGTTTCTCCAGCCAAGTCTTCAAGTTTTACGGTCAATGGATGTGTTCTGTTGATGCGAACCACTTTGAACAATTCCACTGTCCAGTTGGGTAGATAGCCTTTGGCAAATGTTTGCTTGGTTTTATTGATGCGCACTATATCACCCACTTTCAAATCCGTTGATTTCTTATTTTTCTTTTGATGGTTGCCATACAATGTCTTGGTGACTTCATGCTCATTTTCTCTAGACACAGATGCAGGGGTACGTCCGATGCTTCGATGAAAACGATGATTGTAGCCATGTACCAATAGTTGCAGTACATCCACATAGTGTCGGGTCTTGTGATGAGTAAAATATTTCCACATTCTTGATTTAAGCGTACGTTGAAAACGTTCAACAATACTCGCTTTAGTTTCTGGGTTTTCAGACGTGAAGAAATGAATGTCATGCTTGTCAAGAAACTTCTGAAAGTCTTTGTTCAAAAATTCTCG
>CM037791.1:39058404-39108404 GCA_021229015.1 Solen grandis
GTTAAGTTGTTACAGCTCTGATTTACAATCTAGTCAAACTTTTTTGGCAAACGAAAGCGAGTGGTACAAACTAAATTATCGACTATGATATCATTTTTTTTTTATCAAGCCATCTTTCCCAATCTCATTTAAGTGTTTTAAGAGTAATTAAAAAAAGATTCAGTCAATACGCCAACCCCTTAATCAAAGTCGGTGATGTTAACTCCATATTAAGGGAACATGGAAAATTAAGTTACACATGTAGACTATCTAGAGCAATGTTCTGTAACATCTGCATTAAGGCTTATATATTACTTATTTCATTTCTAACTGCTAACAATATATATATATATATATATATATATATATATATATATATATAATCTTAAGCATGTTTATAGAGGTTTTTTTTAATGATAACTGATCTACATGGAAAAAAAAATCCCAAAAATTGTGAAAATTGCGTTTTTTTCCACACAAAAAGAAACTTGCGTTATTTTCCCCACAAAAAGGGCTAGGGCACCTTCCCCAAAACTTGAAAAAAGGCCCTGCCAAAATGTGGGTAATATTCCATTTTACCTCAAATATTTAACACATCAAAATGAAATCATACTAAAAAAGACCAGATTTGACACAACAACTTACTTTTGTAGTCAACTTGTATCATGGACAAAAGTGCCGACCTAAACTTTGTTCCATTGGCTTCAATGTTGGCAAGTTTTTCACACAGATATGCCCCAGTTTTTGCAAACTCCCTGTCCGAAACACACTTTTTATAAACCATCTCTGCAACTCTCTTGACATCGTCCATATTACCCGCTGCCGACTCCGCAACATTATAGAGGTTTTTCAGATCCTGGTCGCTAATGTCTAATGAAATGTTTTCCAAGATGTTCTGAATTTCCGAAACACTACCCTGTCTTTCCATTGAGGCTCTTTTATCTGGGTCTCCGTTAACGATGGGCTGCAATGACATTGGGAAAAAATAAATAAATACAAACCAATTTCATGCATATACACAATAACTTTTACCTAATTTCATATCAAAATCTATATTATACCTTCCATTAAATTCCAACGATAGATAACAACAGATATCGATTTATAGCATAGTGACAGGGACTTTTCTTAAAAATATATCGACCGGATTTTTCAGAAAACACTATACCAGCTACTGCATGTACTGGTTCATGGACAATACTGCAGATTAAATTGAAAGTGAAAGAAAATATGCAGAATTAAAAAAAATGATTATACTTTTTTTCTTCGTTTTTAATTTGTCCTGAGTACTTGATCAGCCGATCTTTTATCAGAAAAATGGCTCATAAAATGTTCGAGAAGTGACGATGAATGAGGAACTTTCGATATTTGAAGAATGGTGACCCACTAAATGCAAACTATTTTAACCAATATGGAATGGGATACGTTACGTCTGCATCGCCTTTCGCCCCTGGTCGACTTGTAGTTTCTTCTGAAGGCAGGTTAGCCAACAGTCCTCTTCCTCTGCCTCGTCCACGGCCGGCGGCAGCCATTTTGGATTCTAGAGATTCGGTGTCGGCGTGAAATTTGCTACCCATATTTTGAGATCTGAACATCTTCGGGATGCTCTATCTTTTCTCGACGGCTCCAAAGTTGAATAAGTATTTCAATTTTCTAGCATGCAGGAAAACATTATTTGTGATGCGCTTTTTACAATAACAAACACTTTTTCACAAACTCCGACTCCAATGAAATAATTGCGAGAGTGGCTCAAATTAACTTAGTTTTAAGAACTTGTGTCCCAACCCGCTTGTCTTTAGTGTGTGACAATATTTTATAGCGCATTTGAATATATATATATTAAAAGAAGACAATAGCATATGTTAAAAATAAATAAAATTGTAAATCATCCTTTATCTTACAGAGATACTAGAACCATATATGTTTGACGTTTGGGACTGAATTTCATATGAATATTCCTTAGTTACATAGATCGAGTTATTAAATAAATCTAAGACATTGTGCCATTTGAATTCCCTTCACCCCTATCCCCCCTCCCCCCAAAGAGAATAGCAATAAGAGAGCCGGGGCGGGGTGTTGGAGGCAACAATTTAAACGAGACACACTTCCTTAGATATTTTTAAAAAGTAACTATATGTGACTTAATAAGATTCAAACGGACTTCAGCTTCATGCGACCAAATCATTTGGTTTTAGTGACATCAGGGACTCTTTATACATGTATATATGTTATATAGAGTCCTTGGTGTCAGCGACAGTTTAAACTTTATTTATATTAAATCGATTACGAAACAAGTTATCACAACTTTTATTACTTAATTAATTAATTAATTAATTAATCACTCTCGATGGCCCTGGTCATTATTTTGGGAAGAAACCGGAGAAAACCCACGTGTCTGGACGGGCGACCCTTGTACCCTCTCATGTACGTGACCAGGAATCGAACCCGGACGCACTGGTGAGAAGCGAGGCACGTTGCCAGGCACCCAAACAAGCGAACATTTCATTACTGTCGATAAGGTAAATCTTAACATTAGTTAAATTAATGAATTTTATATTTTCTGAATATCTAACTCTCAAAAAGAACAGTTAATTTATAGATATCAAACTTAATGAGTAACTAATACTATCATCTTTTTTAAACATTTTCTTACTATTAAATATTTTAATACCTTCATATAGTTAGTTTACTTTAAACATATTTTATTTCGTCTTTGAACAGTACGATATACAATCATAATATCAAGAAATACACGAAAAGAGATAAGAACGAAAGCGGAGCTTATTTAGTTCATCTCCCTTCATATAGTTTCTACTTATTTACTATAAGTCGATTGGGTAACACGTTCTTATAACTTAAACTAATCCCTCTCGACGGTTCCTGATTTGGAACAGTAGTTTGCACTTGGGAAAGTCATGAAAAATCCTTTCTCCCACCGGGGTTCGAATCCCTTCGGATCCGCAGTCGGTTATATTGCTACTGAACCACGTACGGCGCTTTTTTAAAACACCTTTATACCTTCATATAGCTTGCTTGAAAGAAAATGTCTTTAGACGTATTTATCTATTTATTTATGCGCGAAGGTGGTTCGTAAGCTTAATGTGTGTGTGTGTGTGTGTGTGTGTGTGTGGACCCTCACTGGAAATAGAAGAATAACGTATGTAAGCACCCCCCACCAAACCCCTACGAAAGGCAATTTTCATAAGAAGTAACGGAACCCATCCTCCTCACGAATAATTTGAAATTTTAACCTGCGAAATGTTTGTTTGTTTGTTTGTTTGTTTGTTTAACATATTTTATTGCAATGATAACATATTTACAAATTTAATAATCGTAATTTAACAAATACAAAGCAAATGGGTCGGGTTACAAGTTCTTAAACTTAGTTACAACCCTCCCCAATCATATATTAAACTTATATCATTTACCATGGCAATACATAACATGCAATTAGAAATATGAATTAATAGCTAATAGATAAAAAAAAAAAATAGAAGAGAGGAGATGCAGGCATGACAGAACAGAGGAATAACAGAGAAGAATGTGATGGGTAGATTGCAAGGCAAGTAAGGGTGATTGATTACAAAGAGAAACGCTTAGTTGACTTGATAAATTTATGAACGGCTTCAAAAATCGATATGTTATCTATATATGTGAGTCTTGAATCACCAAAAAGTAGAACATTTGCATTGAGAGGATGAAAAGCACGTGTGGTATTAAAAAGTTCGATTCGTTCTTGTTGATATCGTCTGCAGCGAAAGAAATAATGTTCTGCATTTTCAGTTTCTTGACAGTTTTCACATTGATCAGTATTTGACAGGTGATTTTTATAAAGATCTCGTTTAAGGTTACTACAATTGTTTCTAAGACGGGCATGGATAATAGACAAATGACGTAAACCATAATTGTAGTATTCTGGGACCTCAATAGATGGGAATTGGTACTTTATCAAGTCACGTTTAAAACAACCGATAGACGGACTGTTGCGTAAATATTCAGGAAGATTATTCCAAGCTTTAATTGAGGAAGGAACAAATGAATTTTCAAACTGAGTTGTTCGAATAGAATAATTAGCAAAGTCACTGACATTTCTAAGATCGTAGCGCAAAGAGTTGTCTACCGTTCTTGGGAAAAGAGATAATAAATAGTTGGGAACCATTAAATTCTTAATTTTATACATAAAAACTAATTTCTGGTAGAGACGTCTATTAGCAAGAGTAAGCCACCCTGTTTCCCTATAAAGATTGTTTGAACTTGTCGATCTTGTTAATCCCGTAACTAATCTTGCAGCTTCCAACTGGATTTTTTCTAACCTTAATTTATCCCACTGATTGCAATTGTCCCAGACAGAAGAAGCGTATTCTAATACTGGACGTAGAAATGATAGATATAATTGATTCATAGCTTTACGACGGATAGTGAATTTAATTTTCCGCATTATTCCAAGGATCCTAGTTGAAGATAAAATTATGTTTTGATATGATTTGACCATTTGCAGTTGTCACTAAGAGTTACGCCTAAATGTTTATGAGAATGAGTTGGAATTAACAGTGTATTTTCAATACAAGGTTTGGTGCTTGACCATTCCCATAGTATAAGACTTGAGTTTTAACCGGATTAAACGAAACCAACCATTGCTTAGACCATTCAGAAATAACATTAAGATCATGGTTTAAAATCCCTTCAAGATCTTGAACATTTGATGTTGTACAGGCTAGAGAAGTGTCATCAGCGAACAGTCTAGCAATGTTAAGTAAGTTTTCAGTAATATCATTCACATACACGAGAAATAGTAATGGACCTAATACTGACCCCTGGGGCACACCAGCATTTATGTCTCTGAACCGGGAACGAGTTGACCCACTAAAACTTGTTGACGACGATTGCTTAAATAATTACTTATCCAATTTAAAAGTCTACCTTGAAACCCTAATTGACGTAATTTAAATAGTAACCCTCGATGCCAAACCCTGTCAAAAGCTTTAGATATATCACAGAAAACAGTGCATGTATGATTTTTATTGTCAGAAGATTGGGTGATTTGATGGTAGAGATCAATTAGTTGGTATACAGTCGAGTGTCCTGAGAGGAAGCCAGACTGATTGTAGTAAAGGAGATTATTACTTATTAGATAATTGTATAAATATTTATAAACACAACGCTCCATAAGTTTACCCAGACAACTTAATAAAGAAATCGGACGGTAATTACTTGGACAATTCTTCTCACCCTTTTTAAATAAAGGTATTACCAATACAGTTTTCCATAATTTTGGAAAAACACTTTCATGAAGAGATTTATTAAAAAGACTACATAGAGGTTTTGAAATGGAGAATCTAATCTTTTTCAAGACTTTGTGAGAAATGCAATCAGGACCAACAGCTTTGTTAGTATCTAGTATATCTATTAAACTTACAACATCTGATTGATTAATAACTATATTATTAAGAGAAGATTTGGTTTTCATGTCAAGAGGAGGTAGCTGAGCATTTGTATCATCTAAGTTTGAAACAGACGTAAAGAAATCGTTTAGACAATTGGCCTTCTCCTCATTAGTGAAATAAAATTCGTCAATATTGTTTAAATTTTCTTTCAGGATAGGAATGGAATCAGCGTTTTTATAATTGTTCATTATTTTTTTTAAAGATTGCCAGTAATTTTGGCTGTTTTGTAAACCTTGCTGTTCAATATCAGCTTCAATGTTTTCAAAGAAGTGCCTTTTCGCATATTTCTTTAGATTGTTAACTTTATTTCTTAGAAATTTATATTTGGACCAGGAAGATGAAGAACGTTTCTGAATTGCTATTTTTCTTTGCCTATCACGATATTTAGTATATCTTCTGATTTCTGAATCAAACCATGGTTTATCATATGGTCTCACAATAATGTCTTTTGATGGAATGCATTCTGACATCAAACGTAACAAATTATTCGTAAAAGTTTCACAAGCATCATCAATAGAAGTATGATTAATAAAACTCCAGTCTTCATTTAGTATCAAATTATTAAGTTTATCAAAATCACCTTTGTTGTACAACCATACTTTTTTGCTTGTGCAAACATTATGTATTGATTCAAATTTAATTATAACAAAAGTAGCCCTATGATCACTTATTGAAGATTCTATATCAATACAACCAGCGTTTAAAATATCAAAATCTTTAGACAATATAACTGGGTCAAGAAGAGAAGACGTTTGGCTTATACGAGTAGGTTCTGTTATAACATTGTCTAGATTGTTAATAAAAATTATGTTTTTCAGATTTGACACATTGTCGTTTAAAAGACTTTCATTCAAATCACCCAATATAACAACATTTTGGTTGGCATCGAGGGCACGTTCGATACACAGATTAAACTCGTCCCAGAGAGAAACCGGCGAATTAGGTGGTCTATAGACTACACAAAGAAGGAATGAAGATAACTTATATGAAATATCAAGCCATATACTTTGAACATTAATTGATTCCAAATCAAATCTACGAGTAGCATGAATACAATTTTTGGTATAAATAACAACTCCTCCTGAATGAGAGGATACATCTCTTCTATATAAGTTAAAATTAGAACATTCGCTAAGCAATAACGTATCATTAACCTGGTTATTTAAATGCGTTTCAGTTAGACATAAAATGTCAAAATCTTCAAATTGATCAAATATATAACTTAATTTGTGCCGTATACTCCTTATATTAAGGTGCATTATACTGAGTGCCCCCGGGGAAAACTACTGACAGAAGAATTAGGCCCTGGATTTGATTCTACATCGCCAGACAAGAGAAGTATAAGCAATAACAATTTAAAGAAATCAACATTAATGGAGCTACACAATAATATAAATATAGAACATGACGTTGTTAACTTGCAAATAAAATATAATTCAAACAACGCTTGGTAAAGAGACGTTGAAATCCTATAAGTACAAGGACAGCGTTTCAACAAACACCGAGTTTTTCCGTTGAATAGTCCGATGGTCACACGCCAGCTTACTATATCACTACCTATTGGGCAATTTAAACATGACGAGAATAAACAGCCACGTGAACATTCGGACCACTCAACATCATAAAAACAAATATAATACACACAGAGAACACCAGGCACGTTAACCTACAGTAACAATACCCAACACATCTACAGATAGAGAGAAGTTGATAAATAGAAGGGAAAACAGACAAAATGATACAGTTGGAAAAACAATGTTGAAACAGTAAAAAAATAAATACAGAAATAGAAAAAACATAATTCAGTGAAAAACGAGGTTAAGTTTGATCACTGTGATCGGTTTATGGTGATATCATAGATAATGATCACACTTGTGAATATTGTCAAAAAGTAAATATGTTTACATTTTTTTTTATGTATTTAGATCTTATAGATGTTATAAGCTTTGGATTCAGAGGTGAAAAATAAGCCAAATTAGTGTCATATAACAAAAAGTACATAGTTTGTCCGTTTTGAACAATGAAAAAATATAGTATTTAAAAGAGGCAAAGTGAAGTGTACAAAATAAACACATTATATTTATATTCAAGGTTTACAATCTGAGTAGAGAGATAGAAAAAGGCATAACAGGTCTATCGATTTACTTATTTACTGGTGGGAGAGAGACAAACAAACAAACAGACAGGGGGGGGGGGGGGAGAAGAGATACATAACATATTTAAATTATCGTGTCATAATTGTAGCTTTTTCTGAGATATATACTCCTATAGTATTAGTCTGATTGAAAATTAAAAAAATATGCATTTCAAACATGTTTTGTGAAATGTTTACTCCCTAGTTTTTTGAGAGAGAGAGAGAGAACATATTTATATACATTTTTCAAACAAATACAACATAGTATTAACTCACAAAAAATAATCAAATACTTTTCTTTCTTTTTAACACACACAGAGAGAGAGAGAGAATACATTTATATTTACATTTGAAACGTAAACATGGAACTAAGAACACACAATAAATGTAATTTATTTTCGTTCGTCATAGTCAGAGGGAGAGAGAGAGAATATTTATATTTACATTTCAGAAAAAAAAAAAAAGCATATTGATATACACAATGCTAACATAGACATAAAGATATTGACTACAGAGTAAGAACCAATCAACTATTTAAATGATAATATGAACTCACAGAGAGAGAGAGAGAAGAGGGAGTGAGAGAAAGAGAGAGATTCAAGACATGTTTATATATACATTTACTTAAAACAAAATTTGATTTGCTTTTCTACTGAGAGAGAGAGAGAGAGAGAGACATTATTATATACATTTCATACATATTCATGAAAATAATGGCACACAAGAACTGATATTTGTTTTATTTCTAACAGAGAGAGGCATTTCTAAACATATACTAACACATATATATGTATATATACGTACACACACATACATACATTTACACACACACACACACGCATGTATATGTATATATACATATACATATATATATCATACATGGCAGACAGACAGACAGAGACAAACAGACATACTTACAGAGCGGAGATATTATACATATATTGCATGTGATTGTGTCGGATTTTGTTTTTACAGCAGGATGTATTTTTTTATCATTATTATTATTATTGTTAATTTAACTTGAACATATGACATCATATGAGAAGAGAAAATAAAGCTTTTGGCCATACAGATCTACTGTACAAACGATGAAAAGGAAGTCGAGAAATACAATATTCTAAACATATATGTATATGCACACATACGCTGTATATGCACACATACGCTGATTATGAACCAATCAGAAAACGCCGTCTTAGGAACTAGAACCAATCAGATTTAATGGGTAAATTAGTCATTGGGGAAACTTTTCTATTAATAGAAAAGCACATGTTCATAAATGTAAGCAAACCGGATTTAGATTGTGTTTGTGTCTTCCAGTTTGATTATCTTGACTGGATTGGAGCTAGCGTTCTTCTTTATGAAGATAGATCCGTTCCTGGTCCAGAAACTAAAGATCTTCCCTGATTTCTTGAGAGTCAAAACTGTTTTTAAGATATTTTGGTTTGTACGTGTGAGATCTTCCGTGATGAAAATTTTGGAGGAATTACCTTTCAGGTACTTTTTGGCACTAAATACTCTGTTTTTATCGTGATATTTGTGAAACTTCACAAGTATCTGGGGTGCGCTTTTCCTACCAACTGGATGGCACCTGTCGAGATCCTGTTCGCTCAGACTGGTATCCGTAGATAATATGTTGTCGTTCAGGAACCGAGTGACCTTTGACTTTAGGAGAGACTCATTTTCTAGTTCATCTTTTTGAACTGATAGATTCGAGATCCTTATAGAATTTCTCCTGCCATATTGTTCGAGGTCGTTGTTGGCCATTCGGAGTGTTGTCAGTTCGTCTGATAGGGAGTTTACCTTGGATTCAAGGGCAGTAATGCTGTCACGATTTGCCTGGAGTTCTTGTGATTGGGCATTTATGACTTCTTCCTGCTTGCGAATAAGGTCACACTGACCCTCAACTGCTCTTTTAAGTTCATTGTTGGATTCTACCATATTTTGGGTGACATTGGTATTTAGTTCGTTTATCGTAGTCTGAACTGCTTGATTTATCGCAACTTGGATAATGGGCTGCATTAACTTTGTTAAAGCTGGAGTAGCTTTCTGAATAAAGTCTTGTTCGTTAAAAGTCATAACCATCATTTCAGCGAAGGACATTTTTTTACCGCGTTGAGGGTTTGGGATGGGTTTTGCCAGTTTGATGTACTGATTTATGAGGGGAGAAGCTTTGCGTTTGGGCCTACCCCTGGTAGATCTTTCCGAGAGACTTGAGTCTGATAAGCAATCTACAAATTCACCATCGCTATCTTTGGCATGATCATAATTATTCTCTGAATTTACATACGAGTCCGCCATTTTCCTTGTGTGATACTGTGTTGAGTGATTATGCAAAGTCAGTATTTTACTCACCACTGACCACTGTCCAGTTTACACAGTAGGATACACTTCAGTGAACACCAACAAAGAAATCCACAAATAGTCAGAAACATGCGAAATGTAAGGACAACTTTTCATTGACGTAATCAGCATCATATTTATATTGGTATATGCGGTACGTTAACGCTGTATCTAAGTGACGTCATGACGTCACGAACATTATCGCGTAGCAACTTTTGTTTGTTACAACCAACAATGGATCCAGCACCGAGCGTAAAATCACAAATACGGACAAATATGTCCAATATTTTGGATAGAATCCGCACACTGAGTTGCTGTGGGTCTACGAAGCCCGAGACACTGCGAGACTCGAAGCCCAAACCCCGCCGTATTGTATCAAGGATATTTGGCGAGAATAACAATGGCGTTCCCAAGGGTGGAGGTGATATTGGCCCCATGTCGTCTTCCTCTGGCGTCAGCTCTTCCAGAAAACCTGCCAAGAAATGGTTCCCTTTCCAGAAAAAGCAGAAAGACGCCAAGTGGGCCACCAGAACTGTGGAGCAGAAAACAAAGGCTGAATTTGACGGACATATTGTGTATGGGGCAGATTCGGAAGGTAACCTTTTCATACTCTTATAAGACTATTTGAAAATACGCTACAATTAGCATAAAATAAAACTGAAAAGAAAATGATAATGACGTTTTTACAAATCATGTTCAGGGGGGGTTTCAGTTTGTCATAATTTATTTTACAACATCCTAGTGTTTGTTTGAAATCGGTTTAATTCTAAAGCCTTATAAAATTAAATATCGAAATGAAAACAATAATATTTTAAAGTAGAGCCCGTGAGTAAAAACAAATAGAGATCCTCTTCAAAACAGAAAGTTACATACAGTCAAACCTGTCTTAAGCGGTCAGTCAAGGGGACGAGAGGAAGTATCCGCTTAAAGGAAGTGACCGCTAAATAAAGTTTAAATCTATAACAAAATGCTACAGTTTGGAAATATTAAAATTGACCGCTAAAAACAGGTTAACGCTTAGTAAAGGTGGCCGCTAATACAGGTTCAACTGAACTGTACCGGTAAACGAATTTTATCATTCACATTCATGCAAACATGAAGGGTACATTAGAATAATGCAGTAATTTCCAGAAACAAAAAGATTGAATTGAAAGGATTTTTTTTATAAAACTTCTCTTCCAGAAATATGAATTTCAAACTTTCAACTTTCATACTAAAATTAATAATTGAGGAAAGGAAATGATAAACATCTGATATATAGTCATAATATTGTTACCTTGGAAAAATTATAAGACCATTTTATTTGACAAAACCTGAACAGTAATGAAGCAAATTGGAAGAAAAACAGGGAAGGAATTAAAAAAAAATGAACACTTTTTTCATGACATCATGAAATTTGAATTTGAATGAGTCTTTGTAAATATTCTATTAACTGGGATAAAAATCTATGAAAATAGTCAATTATTTTACAGTTGTTTATATAATTTAAATTGGGATTTAAGAACAAGATACTAGCTAGACATGTTTCGTAGATAATTGCTATATCGTATAGAGGCTATTGACGCATAATCATAAAATGTGGACATATAAGTACATTATTTGCTCTGGTAAACACACATGCTTCTTCTAGTAGTTCATACCGCGTGGGTTCGAATCCCGGCAGGGTCATTCAGTTTTTTTATGTGAGGAAGCCTTCCAGCTTGCTTGCGGTAGGTCGGTGGTTCTACCCGGATGCCGCCGTGCATTCGGGGTCTTCCTCCACCTGTAATTAGCTGGACGTCGCTTTATGACTGAAATACTGTCAAAGCGATGGTAAACTCAAATAGTCTAGTCTAATAGTTCAATATATATGTGTGGAATTACAGTTTACTTAAGGATTACTTTTTGAAATGCTTGTCACAAAATCTGGTTTGAATATGATTAATTGTAATCATGATAAACATAACAAACATGAAAGTTTTTCCGGAGGTCTCAGAAAGCCGTAAAAACTATGGGCATAATTGTGCGCACGAGAGCGGATATAAAACTAAGTCAATGTGAGTCAATAACGAGAGACGATGAGTACCAAGTTATTTATTTCTCTTTATTCCAGACGGTTCCTTACTCCCGGACGAGGGTGAATACAAAGGTTCGAGCCCACTTCCTAAACCCGGCCACTACGACTGCCACTACTTCCGGCCTGATGAAATCAGCGTGAACACATATATCAGTCACAGCGCAATTTCCATCACTTCCCTTGACGAAGATGATGAAGAAGAAATAGCCTCTATTTCCGTTTTCTACCCCGCCTGCAGGACTGGAGAGATGTTAAATCCGTCCCCCGTTTCCATGGAGAGCGACATGACCATTGAGGACATTGAGGACTGGGGTAAAGAGGAGGAGATAAAGGAATATGATTGGAGTGAGGAGATAAAACAGGAGGAGGAAAGGAAGAGAAAGAGAGAAATGGGATGGAGAAGGTTCTTTGGATGCTTCTGCTAAATTTACAATGGATTTTCTACGCAAACATCAACTTAATTTCAAAAATAATATGGATGCTTTGCGTATTAATAATATCTTCAATTCTTTTCAAATGAATATTTTTGAATGATTCAACATTTATGATTTTTTTCAAAATACATTTGTTTTATTCAACGCAGTGTAGAAACTTTTGACGAATCAATTGTATAACAATTTTTCCTTCTGCTCACTTTAATCGACGATAAATGATCACATATAACTGCTTCCTAAATGAACTGATATTTAAGTTTGATAGTTTGGCTTCATTTGGACAAACCTGCTTAAAGTGATCCTTGTAACATTTGGTGCTTCCATCCACATAGATAAAATCTACGAAGTCCTGGCGATTTCAAATATCGAAGTGTGAATTACCTTCTACATTAATAGACCACTGGACAGACTATTGTAGATTATTTTTTTAATTGTCTTGCATTTTTCTGTTTTGCAACTGAACAGTCAGACCCGTTATTTAACAAATCAAAGGAAGAGACTCGGTGATCAACATTAGAAATTACTTTCAACGTTTTGCTGACAACAACTGATCAAGCGCCCTCTATCTGTACCCTGTGTAGTTCCTTAACTTTTGCTAAGTCTGACGACAGTCGTGATAGATATTTCAAAGTACCTCAAGTCATATAATAATGAGGATACTAGCACTATTTTAAAAAGTCAATGGGATGCCCACGGTAGCAAATATTTATACATAACTCTTTTCGAGTGAAGGACAAAACTCTACTTATTTGCGTGAAAAACACTCTACGCATTAGAGTGAAGGACACATCTTTACGTATTCGAGTGAAGAACAACACTCTACGTATTCGAGTGAAGGACACATCTCTACGTATTCGAGTGAAGAACAACACTCTACGTATTCGAGTGAAGAACAACACTCTACGTTTTCGAGTGAAGGACAAATCACTATATATTCCAATAAAGAAAAAAATACTACGTAATCGAAAGAAAAACATGTTTGCTTGACAGTAGTACAAACAAACAAAGAATCGGGTCCAAAATAAAAAAAAAGTCAGGTACTGGATGTTGACAGTTAAAGTACCCGAGGGACAAAAGCCAAATAAGAGGCAAGCCGAAAGTCTGGCTCTTTGAAGAAGTTTGAAGATGTCTTGATGCATGCCAATAAGCTTACATACCATAATGTTTATCATGTTACTTTGCTATATACAGTTATATCTAAAACTTTACAGAGAAGTTATATATTAAATTTTTACTTGTTTTGCTAAATACTGAGTTGTTTTCCGTGTTGCCGTGTCAATTTCGTACACATATATACAGTACAGTACATACATGTATACATACATAAATATGCACATATGTATATATACATATATTCACATACATACATACAAACATCAGCTCAGGGTAGGGATTTCGTAATGTCAGCCTATGAAGTTAGCGCATGCGCGAACAGTGAATTTGATCAACCAAGTGACGGAAAAAGAAAATAGAAAACCTAAATATAGGTTTTAAAATTCTAAGTATAGCTTCAATACCATCTGTGACGGTTTTGCCTGCCATTGGGAAACTATTTTTTTTTTTATTTACAATTATTGATGGTTGCATGGTGACCATGCGTCTGTAGATGACTGCTGCTAGACGTAATACACACATATAATTAAAATCAAATTCTTAGTCAACGAGCTGCTATAAAAACGCTAGTTTCAATGTATCGAATCAGTCATCATATCACGCTAGGAATTTTGGATCTATCACTAGAAATTCAGTAAAACTATTTATAGATACAGTTAGATACACCAATGGTATTTTTAATGAGAACCATACAGTAACTCACGCTACAGTATATTCTAAATATCGGTACATGCTTATGTGTCTATCTCAGAGTATGAATTGATATATATCCCCTTCATAGAGTTGTGTATTGAGCATCAGAAAGAAATTAATAAAACCACTGAATTCATGATCTTTTATTTTAGTTTAAACCTCAAAAATAACGACTGGAAATCAAACAATGTTAGGAAAATTCTTGAAAAGAAACCACATTTTTTCGTTTTAAAGATATATATCAAAGTATAAATTAACAAAATACATATAAGTTTAAACAAAGCAACTATAACATAAATATATCTTTATTTATATTAATCTTTTAGGATTCGAATCCATGCGGTGAAATACTGTAATGTCTTGACACGGAGTCGATACCACTGCGCCAAGTTGGACCTTATTGTATACGATTAACGACTGTTATAGCATTATTCTTGGGCAATTTAGTAAACGTTCCCATTTGTTGGAGAAATGAAATTACCATAATAATCTCTCTTCTGAAAATTATTTACATGTTTTAAAAAGAAAACGACATAATTAATGTTCAATGAAATTGAATTATTATCATTAAAAAACTAAAATTAAAATAGTTACTATTAATGAACATTATTTACGCAAACTGATGACCGATTCTTGCCTTATTGGATGAGTAACGTATATCTAATATGGTAAGCATTACTCACCGAATAAGATGCTGAGTCTTATTCATCTATTGAGTTGGTGTGTAACGCTCTTTTATAAGGTGAGCATTACTCATTTAATTAGAGAATATTTTTCAATTTTTATTGGGTGGGCAACTTTCATTACAAAGGTAAGCATTACTCATTTTGAGTAATGCATATACTTGAATTTTTTTAAAAATAAAGTGAGTACTGTTCAACTCATAAGATGGTGAGCAGTACTCACTCAGTCAAGTGAGTAGATCTCACCTATTCGAGTGATTACTGTTCAAATATTCATTAAATACTGTTCATCTGATAAGGTGAGGAATACACACACACAATCAGATTTTCAACCTTTCCAACACTTTTTAGAGTGAGTAATGTTAACCTAATCAAATGAACACAACACACTCACATAGGTAAAAAATATTAAGCTCTAATCACCAAATAAATTTAACATTTTTCACTTAAGTTTGTGAGTATTACCCACTTAATTGTGTTACTTATGATCACCTTTTTCAGGGAGTACCGGTCACCAAAGAAGATGAGCATTACTCACCGACTTTGTCGAACAGTGCTCACCTAATTCAGTGAATAATTCGCAGATACTTGAGTGAGTAATGTTCACCTATTTGAGTGAATATCGCTCACTTATTTGGGTTAGTAATGTTAACATATTTCATTGAGTATTGTACATAGTGTACAAAGAGTAAGATTTATAATAGTATTACACAAAGACTATCATATCGAAACTCATCTGTGATTTAGATTTATTTGGGGAGATCCCGCAAATTCTCTGCAGGATAAGAAACCCCTTTCCCCTATTTTTCTCTTTGCGATAAATCAACCTGACCCTTTTCAAATTCTACCTAAAACATATGACTGTCTGGCTGTCTGTATGTATCATGATATACTTGTGTACCTAGTTTCATAAAATTGTGAAGTAACCTTCATAGAAAAAATATATTTGCATAAATATTAAATAGATCAAAAGATGTGAAGTCAACTTCTTAGAAAAAAGAAAGTTTAAACGCAAAGGTAAACCTGAGGTGTGACGAACGAAAGAACGCACAGGCCGACAATCTGTATACCCCGCAACGAAGTTGGCGGGGCATAATAAGGATGAAATCTTAATTCTGAATTACTTGGATTGAAATGATATAGAGAACACTACGAGAGAACACCAAGTGGAACAGACGTTACGATAAGTTGATGACGTCTATACCTTCGCTCCTGTAGGTTCGAAAGCTATGGCGTGATTAGATACTTCATAACCTATCTGGTCACTGGGGCCCGTTCGTTTGTCGTAAGATATTTGTCATACAAAGTGTCAATTGATTTTTTTGTTCTATTTGCATTATAAAAGTAATAATAGTGTATTTATTGAAATTTTTTTTTTCTTTTTTTTTTTTGCGTGAAAATGAAATAAACACAGAAAAAATACTACAGTACATGTACTTGACTTCGGTGAAGTTACTCTTTCGAAGATTTTTTTGTTCAAGCAAAGTTTGGTGAAAAGAGGCCCCTGATTAAAAATTCAATGATTTGATTTCTTGCCAACGAAATAGTGGAATCCTTGATACATAGTGATAAGCACTGCGCATCTCACCAATGTGTCTAGGGTTCAATTCTCAGTCATGTAAATGAGAAGCCGTTTAGGAACCTGTAATCTCTCGGAGCCCCCAGGTTTCCTCACCAATACACAAAATCACGCTATAATAAAAATAAAATTTGAAAAAAAAAGAGAGAAAAGAATAATACTTAAAGGGTCAAAGGTCTTTATCATGCAATTGTAGACATAATGACAAAACAAAATTTTCATATGAGATATGTTTTTAATAAAAGCAAGTTATACATAAACTCTAAGAAATAAACGTATAAGTATGTTTACATAAAATGCTGCGGACAGGATTTTAACTCCTGTATGCTCAATATTATTCAATTTTGCGAGCCATAATTTTATTCCTCATTAAAAGGTTAAATTTAAGAAGATGTAAACTCTGGCTTTGATTACTTTCTCATTTCTTCGTAATCTTACGTATTCTCCGTCTATCTATGTGAAATACAGCTCCAAGAATGCACCTGTCACCAATCATGTTACACTATTTGTAGCTGCCTTATAACTCTATTTGATTGGTTAAAACTATTCACCAAACAATGAATCGACCAATGAAATGTCTTATTCAACAATGAGATGGAACAAAATAAATGATAGAATAATAAAAACGTGTAATACGTATAAAACCCTGTAAAAAAAAAAAAATTTAAAATAAATATCAATGAAGTTAATCCTATACAAACTCCCCTTTTCCTTATCAATGCAAAAACTCACAAACAGGTCAACGCGATCTGAAAGTAATGTAAGTCTATTCAATTAATTTTGTCAGACATTTGCTCATACGATAAAATATTTCTCTTTAATTCTCATGATATGTCACCATTAAATCAAATCAATGGACTGAGAGTCCTAATGTTGCGTTAAGCGTAAACTGGAACAGTAAAGGAGAAAGTGTGGTTTGTAATTTGGAACCGTTTTATTGATTTCCCTCATCAAATGAACCTTGTAGCTGTGAGGGCCGAACAACATGATTTTATTTGCCATATTCATATTAGATAAACCAAGAACACATTACACTCCAGAGGTCCGTGAACTGTTGTTCATCACTGGCTTAAGTCACACAACTTCATTCATAATTTTTCCCGCCTACGCAAACAGGTGCACGTATACATGTAACTAGAGTATTGTCATTTTCGAAATTGGTTACAATATTTAGCGTTGTAAGAAATGCAACATAATAAAAAGACACGTCCACCATTAGAATATGAAAAGGGAATCCCATCACAAGCAGATAGTATAACAAGGGGGATGACGCTGTGTTGAATTAACATCTCACGCAGTGATTACCCCAACGCCCTTCTTACAGCTAGGAAGGTTTAGGTTGCCATGGAAACAGATATAAAGAATGGACGGATATCAGGAAGTCTTCTTGATTTTTCTGTATGCCTTGAACTCATATTTGACCCCATTGTCTTCGTGCTGCGTGACTTCCGGAAGGCCATCTCTGAAATTAGATCAAGCAACAGTTTAAAGCTGCTTGTACACAGGTGATTGGAAAAATAAAAAAAAGAAGTATTTTCTAATGTTGGTGAAGTCTTTGTTTCCTGAAAAATAAACTCAGCTAGTGAAGGTCGCACTGCATGGAAAAGGGCTATTTTCGTAAACGCAACTCCTGCGGAATCAGTTAAATATAGAATATGGTATCCCCGAAGCACTGATGCTTGTGGAACCACGTGATACGTTCCACATGATGACGTGTACACCAGTTTTGGGTAGCGATTTCGTAATTTCAGCCTTTCAAGAAAACGCATGCGCTAAGAATGAATGTAATCAGCCAAGTGACTGCAAATGAAAATAGAAAATCTATATATAGGTTTTATAATTCTAAATATGTATAATTTCAATATCGTCTGTCACGGTATTGCCTGTAATGGGGAAACCAGCCATTTTATTTACAATCACGGATAGTGGCATCGGATGACCATTCGTCTGTAGATGGATATTGGTAGACGTAATGCACACAAATAGCTGAAAATTCAAATTCTTTGTCAAACACCATCTGTGAACGAGCTGCTTTAAATAAATATATCTGCTGTTACGTCCTTTATGATGGAAGCTTTATGATCCGAATCCTTTACATATTCATTAGTTTGATTTAAGACATAATTAGTATGGTATTAAATGGGATCACAATGAATAATTTGAACTCGACTACGTACCAATAATAAAACAGAAACAAACAAAAACAACATTTTTTTGTATTACAAGCTTTCGATGTAAATGAGCTTTCCTATGCATACAGAAGTATTCAAATTTACTTACAGGCTACCCAATAGCTACACTGGAATAATAGGTAGTCAATGGTTGACATGGTTCATACAATTTTGACATGATTTTAACTCCTTGGACTGAGAGTCTTTAACTCTTGAAAAAGTAGATAAAGGGATCGCTAAAAAGGAGGTAGAATGTACGCACCTGACCTCCTGACACAGGTGTTCGAACCTCGGGAAGAAAACATCGGCCGGGAAGTCCTGGTACACGTGGGTTATGTACAGTGTGCCGCACTGAGGATGGTCTAACGCTGCCTGGAATATACCATTGTGTCGTGAATAAATAATCTGGATGTTTTCTATGATGCATTTAATATGTCGCAAATTATCCAAATAGTTTATGAGTATGGAAGTAATCAAGGAAAACGGGAATATATAATAAAAATATTTTAGTTTGAAATATTATGAATAATGACAACATTTAGGTAATCCATCCATCATTAAATTATAATCATGGTCCTTCAAGTGCTTAAAAAAGACTCCAGTGCAGATGCATCCAATGACGTGGAGTTTTAGGCTCTTTTAATGATGGATAGATAACCTTAAGACAAACTCATGTGTGGTTGTTTGATGTCACGTACATGTAGTATTACAGTGTAATGCGTTTTTTGTTGATAATCGTAGTTCTAATTGCTTACAGGGTTGTAGCAGGCATTACACTTGTAGATATTACCAAGCGGGGACAAGATTTTCTTTTTTTGCTTCATCAAGCCTATGTCTTATTACACCCCAGCCCTGTTCAAAAGGTTTGCATTTTTGACCCACTGGGTCCTCTTTTGCAGTTCTCACGAAAACAACAATTAACCGGAAAAACTTAGCAACTTCGTAATTACTCGGTTATCTCCGGTAATCTCCGATATTACTCGGTTATCTCCGGCAATCTCCGCTATTACTCGGTTATTTCCAGCAATCTCCGATATTACTCCGATATTACTCGGTTATCTCCGATATTACTCGGTTATCTCCGGCAATCTTCAATATTACTCGGTTACCTGGTAGATATTCTGTCCTCCCATAACCCAGACGCTGTCCACTTGACCACGTTCGCACAAATTGTTTATGTACTCCGCTGCCTTGTCGAACGTAGGAACTATGGCGAGGATGTCAGGGTTGTTATAAGAGCTGAAAAAACAATTTCGTTCATTTCCAGGTATCAATTTCAGTTTAGTATATTTTTCATTAGATCTGATTTTAAACACTCTTCATAAAAAGTCAAATTAAACAAGAAATATCTTTAAAAAAGATATTCGGCGTAGGATGAAAGAAAAACGAGATTTCCAGTCTTCTAGAACATTCCGAGGAAAAGCGCGCGAAAGACCGACGCACAACAAATTTAGTACGCTCTAGAAATAGTTCAGTATTTTTTCTATGAAATATACTTATTTATAGACGGTAATACAAAAAAAATTATATCTGTAAATAGGCTTGTTTGATATTTGTTCATATCATTATTGCATATGACAATTATGATATAAAAGCGTTATTAGTTGTTTTGGTTTTGGCGAATTAATTTTCAATGAGAGCATCTCGGCAGGCTGGAAGAATTCAATATACATAGTAATTAAGGGGTTTCATGTCATAACACGGTGGATTCTTTTTTGTTGTTTTAAATCATTTTCACAAAGTAACATTCCTCAATTGATGGAAAAGGATTGTATTTAACTTACTGAAATCACTTTCATGTTTACATCAAAAAGAAAAGTAATAACACCAAGCTAAATGATATATACAAGCTGCACCCCTTATTTACAGTAATTTTATAGTCCATAACGATGCGTTAACCAATAACAGGAGTCCTTTTATTCAGCTTAGAATTATTTACCGCTGTTAGCGTACATTTGATTGGTTTAAGATGCGAGTTGAAATCGAAATTATACAGCTACGCCGAAAAAATGACAAAGGGAAGTATCCAATCACCATTAATGTGCGCACCTGTGGAATAGGTGCTAGGTATGTTCAAGGCACCTACACATGGTTATACTTAAATCTCAGAATTAAGGGACGATAAGGTCATACAAAAGGTCACATCTATAGTATATTTAGATGGAATAATGGTCAAGGTCAAGGTTTATGAGAAGTCTATATGACGTCAATATGCCGAAACTTACTTTTCTTTCAGAGTGCTGCTGACAATGATGAACTTGGTGTTCGGGAAAGTTTTATCCGAGGAGCATTCCCACGTTTTGCGTCCGTTAACATGAATGATATAACGATCTTCTGTAGATACAGAAAAATAAATCTCTGTCATCATCATTGTTTTTTCTTTTTTTTTTCTTTTTGTTGTGTGTGTGTGTGTGTTGTTTTTTTTTCTAAAGTACAAAGAGTTCCGAAAATAGACGAAGAAACCCGATTGCCCTCAGATTCTTTGTGACATACGAATGACATTTTTGACTATGTTGAAAATCTAGTTCATTATATTGTTAAATTGCATCCTTTAATATAAAGATATTAGTTTTATCGGCTAATTTCAAAATTCAAAATATCGTTATCTTTCATAAATTTTATTTAATATATTGAAAAAAAGAAGAAGTGTTAATGGGTGAAAAAAATGTGCTAGGATGAACTTCGTCCAGATCTGATTTTTTCTTAGCATATTTAAAAAATAAATAACCATTTACTTCATATAGACTCATTTTTACGCATTTGCAAACAGAGCAGACCCATACCTGAAATGAGCATTCTGATCAGGGTCTCCTCTGTTTACTCATACAATACTGAAGTTTAGATTTTACACAGTCTACACGCGGCAAAGTCACGACTGTACATGAATATTCAAGAGGTATGGGGTAAAGCAACAAAGCATAAAATACTAACTTATAGTTGGATCTTGAAGTGTTGTGGTCTTCTCTCTATAATATGCAACGTCATTCCTGGAAAAACATGACCAATAATGACGTAATTCCTGGAAAACATGACCAATAATGACGTAATTCGTGGAAAACATGACCAATTATGACGTAATTCCTGGAAAACGTAACCAATAATGACGTAATTCCTGGAAAACATAACCAATAATGACGTAATTCGTGGAAAACATGACCATTATGACGTAATTCGTGGAAAACATTACCAATTTGACGTAATATACTTGGAAAGTATGATCAATAATTACTTCATTCCTAGCAAACATAACCAATAATGACGTAATTCCTGGAAAACATTTCCAATAAAACGTCATTCCTGAAAACATGTCAAATCATGACGTCATTCATGGAAAACATAGCCAACAAAGACGCAATTCCTCGAAAACGTAGCAAATAGTAATTGCTTGCATTTTTTTGATTATATGTTAAAACTAATTTTGCTTGTTTCTATGTTTGCTAAGGCTAAACTTCTGTGAATCACTTGGGACTTCTGTCTGCATGAAACAAATAAAGTGCTGAATCATTGCACTACCTCGCCGTAGACAACCGAGTGACATGATATCACACCAAGTTACATTATCCTGACATTTGGTCAACCAGTCCTGGAACTCCCATATATGAAGTCAAGGAGGCGGTACATATACCAATAACAGTTGGAATTTGCGATCGTAGATCGAATCCACGACCTACCGGCAAGGGGCTATCGCTTTAACCACTCGATCACAGTGACTTGACGTTCATTTGCATAAAATCATACATAAGACTTACGCTAGGCGTGGCCAGGGGAGGTCCATGCCCAGCCCAATGCCACGGTTGCCATGACACATCGCTGCCATTAAGTTGAATTCCATCATCCCAGAGGACGAGTCACTGTTGTTTGTGTGACATGCTTGTTCCATCTTGTACGACCTTCAAGTAACACACCCACCCTGAAAAATATGAGCTATACGTTCTTATACATTATTTCCCGCATGTTTGAGTTTACAGTCGCAGCGGCATTATGTCCGCCATATAGCAACGTCCAGCGAGGTATGATACGTACGTTTAAACGCTGTCTTGAAAAGAAAACGATATTTGACAACAAAGAAAACGTAAATATTTAGTCTATCGTTGCAACCTTTTGTCTGAGCAACTCGCAACAGTTTTTATTTCAGTCCTCATTAATACATCAGCAACCTCTTGTATAGTCCCAAAACATAAAATAATAAACCTAGCATTTAGTGCTGTTTCTGGTTAAAATAGAAACAAAACTTTACCTGTTTTGTGTTTCTTTTTTTATTACGGTCAGATATCCAGGCATACACAAAAACACCATTGCGAACAATTCGTCAGACAAATTGAAAATAAGACATGTTTACTTTTTGAAAATGATGTTCAAAATAACACAAAATAGCCCATATACCCACGACTTACATCGATAGCAGCATCGCTGCGCATATTCGTTGTAAAATTCAAAATCGCCCAGGCGGTCCAATTCGATTACAATTACTATTCAAGTTAATCTAAAACTGTCCAATTCATATATGTAATACTCCAACACAAGCAGATGCAAATCAGCCATTACTTCCGGTAGCCATTTTGTCAGATTTTGACCAATCACAATATCGATTTGATATTCAAAAACATCTACTGTTCTTTCACTCCCAATGTTTATACATGTCTGGCAAAAGTGTGGTATGAAAAACGGCGATAAAAACGGATGAAATATGTTGACAACACTGCACTGTGTAGTTGATAAACTACGCTATCCAACCGTACTCCTATTGATTATCCGATGCAGAGAGATTTAATGGTATAGCAACACTCGCACAGAGTACCAGATAATTTTTTGACCCCTTGAGTAATTACCCCCACTTTTGAATGTATGAGGGTAAATGGTGATACGTAAATGACATAAAGGGAAAAATACAAAACTTACCATTTTGATGATTAATGAGGACATTAATTACATAATGACAAAAAGAAATAGGTGTTGTTGTTGTTGTTTTTACTTAACATTTTATTAAGTTACTGTTGTCATAAAAACCAAACATTTAGTCTGAACATGCTGTCACAAGTAATTTAACTTAATATCATGACACTTTTTGGTGTGTAATATTATTTTTATATATGATAACATGTATTTAGTTATATACCAATATGCATATGCTTGTATTTTATGTATATTGTAAAATGTGGTGTTGTAGATGTGTATTAGTACTTACATACACTTGTAATTGTTTTGTTGCATACATTTAAATATAATTGTTTTAGATAGCGAATATGCGCCTTCTCCGCTTAGATTCAAATTCAAATGTCGGATTGATTGATTAATTGTGTTTTTCAAAGAAAGATGTAGTATGTTTAAAATGTATAAAACTATTTATGGGATCCATATAATATGAATCAATATATGTTTTTATGTAAGCAGAAAATATATTACTATGTCATCTTGTTGCGTCATGTATTTGTATTTACTAGGTATGTTGTTTATTGTCACTTGGGCTTATGGCCTATTGATTATGAAATAAAATATATCTCTCTCATAAAAACCAAACATTTAGTCTGAACATGCTGTCACAAGTTTTCCAAAATGGACTAAAATACTTAACTTAAATACGACTTTGGTAATGATTTTCATTTAACAGATTTTTATCTAATTTTAATTGACATTTGACTGAAAAAGCCAACTCACAATTGTGTCCGATTTTTTTATGTTATTTCAATGGTATTTTTTTCCTACACATGATGAAAGATGATAAATATGTAGCAAACGCAAAATGAAAAGAAATCTTACACAACAGGTTAGCTGCTATATTGCTAACACAAAACACATTGAATTCTGGATAAGCGGCATCTCAAAGAGAAGCTGGAGAGTTCTAAAGGAAACTGCACATTGGCTTGTGTCAGTTTCACACCCTTTGAACTTTACTATTGAATTATGTTTATTTCTTAGGTGTAAAAGTAAGCCCTTCCTAACCTGTTTACATAACAACATGTGACACAGATTACACTGCTTTACATGGAAGCAAATTACGTCACATGGTCACAGGGTTGGTGCATGCCCAGTAAACAGTACACAATTAAAGCAACACTTATTTATGGAATTTTCAGGTAGGCATAAAATATACATTTGTAGATAAGTTTCAGTTTCTAAAATAAACAGATGCTGATCAGAAGGCACGAAAGTAGCTGACGCTGTAAATTTTTCTTTCCATGCGTATTTTAAAAGGAGCATGCGTAAACGTACGCATCAAAATTATATCTTAATGCGTTTCTAGGTAATTTTGAAGGGTAAATAACGCCGATACGCACGTTATCTGGAACTCTGCACTCGCAGACTGAGGGATCCCGGATCACAATCTATTGAATGCTGTCGGAGATCAGTTATTAAGCAAACAGTGTTTTCATTTACTAGACAAACTCAAGAAGCGTTTAAGCGGGCAACAGGTCGGTGGTTCAAGCCGGGTACCTGTGCGTTCGGAAATTTCCTCTACAACGATTTATATTACATGTATTAAAGAAAAGAAAGAAAAAACCAAAAAAACCTGCACAATAACCAATAAAAAATCAGAATCTGATTTTGATTCATTAATTAAAAATACACGTTGCTCTAAAAAATCTTCATTGTCTGAATAGAAGTTCAATTAGAATAAATACTTTTCTAGAAAATACGGAAAGAAATTCTGGAACCAGTGTAAAAATCAGAAAAATTGAACCACATACGTCTTTATCTTAGTGTCGACTGCATATCAGACAAAAGTTCTCTCCGCGGTGAAAATGAAACTTTTATCTCTGTTATAAGTTCTTATACTTACACGCATAACTCAGTGTCATTTGAACTCTTCATTATTATATACGTAGATACACTGACCTTTATCGTAAAGAAAGGTCAACGTATTGAGTTCATACAGTCTTCGGTGGTAGACTAGTAAAGGTATGTGCTTCATGAATGGGAGATCACGGTTTGATCCCCGACCGCGACAAACCAAAAGAGGTAATTAAATGGCAACATAAGCTCAAAGCTTGACTATCAGGATGAAACTATGGTAGTCCTAGAACTGGATAGTGGGTGTAAAGGTAACTTCACGTGGTTTAATGTCACATGTCCACGGTGAGATACTGCAGTGTAGCAGCATTTAAAAACCGTTGATGGGACGTAAAACTCGACTACAAAATGAACATAAAACACGAATTGTTTAAATCATCAATTAACTCCCCCGGAAGAATAAACAAATCTCCAAAATTATCATTTGCACAAATTGGTCTGCCCTGATTGGTCCCGAAACAGACTACAAATGGAATTGAATTTCGCGACAATTCAATCGGCTTTTCTAACCGCAAAGTAAAATTAATACTTAAATACTGACGTTCTATCCCATTTCACTAATGAAGTACTCAAATGATTCATTTCTCAACAGATGCTGTTAATTAGTATGGTATATATCTAATCATGTATTTAAATATCTCTTGAAATAAGTATGATGGAGTACGATACTGCCTTATCTCAGAATTTAATGTAATCCATCCATCATTTAATTGTGATCATGGTCTATCAAGTGATCATGGGAATTGTATAGTAAAAGCAAGCCTTTATAGACTTTGAGGCAAAAGAGCCTATAACTCTAAGTCAGTGGATGCTTGCACCTGCACTGAAGTCTTTTCAAGCAATTGAATGACAATGATTATAATTTAATGATGGATGGATTACCTTAAGCGAGTAACGAGTGAATACATGTATGTCTTTGTACAAATGAGTAAGACTCTTAAAACAGTGAATATTAATTTTTCATGATTATAGTATACTTTAGTGACGTCTGCAAGTTGTCACGTGAATGTAAGATGACGAAATTGTTTATGAATATTTAAATACACGGATTTCTCCCTACCTCGTGTCTCGCGGATGAAAATCCTGATCCTTATTCGAATTTTAAAGTTTGACCACAAGTCAGGATAGTATATACGTATGCACGGTGTTTAACAGGTGTGTGGGTTTTCCTATACACAAGTCACACTCGTACACGTGATTTGTAGCTTTGTCTTCCCAGATCATATATCGGTATGTGGGCGGGGTTTAGCCTCAATGGCGCGGACGCAAATGACAAACTCCTTCTGAATAGACCATTTCACTCCGAAATGAGACGTAAACCTACATAAATCAACCACCAAATCTACTTGCTTGTGTATTTCAATGGGAAATAAACATACATTTAAGAATTTTCCCCATTCACTGATTGGTCAGTTTAAATCAGCGAATTATACCGGAAGTTGCCAATTTGAGGGCGCCGTGGTCCAGTGGCAACGTATCCGATTACGGATCTAAAGGTTGGGGTTCGAACCCCGTTGGAGGCTAGAACTCTTTATGACCTTCCCGGGCTCAAAGTACTGGTCCAACCAAGGAAACATCGAGAGAGATTAGTGTAAGTTGTAAGAACTTTTTTCCCAATCGACGTAAAATAAATAAGTTTAAACTAACAAATTGCCAATCAATGTTTCACGACTACTCGTCATTCGTATTTCCGAACAATCTCTGTTTAACACATAGATTTACATTTAATTAAGACATCTGCTCGTTCTACACGTCACTGGTCCGTTGTCATGGGAACCAATAATTGCATGGCAATGTGACAGAGGACCAATTAAAATAGTTACATGTACAGAAATGAAATGCTACAGCATGTACTGATATACGAGGGCCCTCCTATTATATGCCTTAGCATTCTTTTTTTTTTTTTGGATAATACAATGTAGACATTTCACTCCCCCGAAAAAATACGTAAGCCTACGTAAATCAACGAGCAATCTCCGAGCACCTAACGTACATGCTTGTGTAAAAATTCAAACCGTATTCAATGGGAAATAAACATTATTGAGATTTCCCCCGAATCACTGACTGGTCAGTTTTAACCAGAGAATTATACAGGGTATTGCCGACCCGTGGTTATTATAGTTAATCAAGTATAAGTTATCGTATATATTTTAAATTTTAGGCGATTCGAAGCGAAGCATTGCAATAAGTCCATAAAGTTTAAAATATAAACGATAACATATTTACAGTTTGACACGTACGCCATACAGCTTAACCTTTGACCTCGCGTTATGGAACCAACTCCCGTTTGATTGACAATACACGTAATGGTTCAGAGTCAGTATCACTGTTTATATTTTTAAAAGGCTACTTGCAAAACATGACGTAATTTCCGGCCGCCGCAAGAAGCTCCGCCCATTAAGTTTAAAGCTCACGTAGGCAGTATACACTCATATTTTCTCCATATCAAGATATCACAGTACATTTTATGCCATATATTTTTCAAATTCTGAACGAGATGCAAGCATTTTATTTGACGATTAAGTTGGACAAACTGTTATAACACTTAGGCGTAATAAAAAGAGTTACTTGATTCCACTAAACCGACCGACCCCTTTTTTGTAGCATTCGGGCTATTACGGTTGCAAAACGCTGTTTTTGGCAATTCCACTAGAAAAAATAAGGTAAAAATGGAAAAAAAGTTTTAAAAAGTTAAGCCGACTTACCGACCCTCCTTTTCTCGGAAATGTTAGTGGAAACAAACAACTTTTCTTCGCCTTACAGTTGATCGTCCAATAAAATGCTTGTATTTCCTTCAAAATTCGAAAAATATATTGCATAAAATGAACCGTGATGTCTTGATATGGAGAAAATAGGGTACCTACGTGACCAAACACCAATTTGGGCGGAGCTGGAAGTGGCAGCGAATGATTACGTCATTTTTCAAAGTTGTATGTTGTACGTGACAAACTGTAAATACAATACATGTTATCGTTTGTATCTTGAATTATAATTATGGTTTTTTTATATGCTGAAAAAGATTTCAGTGCGGATGCAAGCATCCACTGACTTGGAGTATTAGGTATTTTGCTCTATGTATATGAAGGCTTTCATGTACTATAAAATTCCAAAGATCACTTAAAGGCATACGTGCACAATGCAGTTATTTTCTATATAGGCAAACTGGAAGGAAAATAAAACTAGCCATGCAATTTTCTTAAACTGCATAATTATAAAATATTATATAAACAACTAATTAATAGGACTTATTAATACGGAATTTTAATCTGTTGAGTTGTATTTTTGCGTCGTGTTTTGCATATATTTTAACCAGAAAATCTATAATAATTCTAAGTTATCGTTTATATTTTGAAGTTTATGGAATATATCGCAAGCGACGCGAAGCTGAGTGCTGTGATAAATCCATAAAATTTAAAATATAAACGATAACTTAGACATGTAAATCTCATAGATATGGAGAAGGGCCTAGGTGACGTTGCGGCGACGACTGCTAACGTCATGTTATTAAATTACCCAGCAAGACTACTTATGAATCAAAATATAAATGAAAACTTATACGTGCTGTCCATATGCATGGTCATCATCATGTCTATTAAAATAAACGGTATGGTCAGTCTTGCACCTGCTTCATCCCCCTGTGTATTTCATAATTATGACAGTTAATTAGCTAATTGCAAAAATAAATGGAAGGATGAATGACTTGCTGGTCATTTTATACTGATATTGCCACCAAGGACGAGTGCGTATTCTCGTCTCCACCACAAATTCAAAAATATTTAATATTCAAGTTGAAGTTAAATTTCACTTTTTCTTAACATTGCTTACTTACTTTATAAAGAACAAAAATATGTTTATTTCAGCATAAAAGAAAAAGTTCTTTCAAAAACTCGACCAGGGACGAGGTTCTCTTGTCTTGAGCCCGGCCATCGTCGAAACCCACGTCCGATCAATACACTTTGCTTCTTGAGCGATCCTGGGTTATTTGATCAGCGAAACTTCGTTCTTATGGAATATCAATTAGGCATGTCATTGCATCCCTGGCGGAGAAAGAATGGCGACAGGGCGGAGCATTCGTCCAATGAAACCGTTGCGGAATTTTGAAATTCAGCTTCGTTTTACTATGTAGAGATGACGTCACGCTCCTCGCCTATCTGGCGGGCACGCTGAGTCAGCTATTTTGCTAATTCAAAACTACTACGCGTAGTTTCATTGATCAGCAAGTAGCTGAATAATAATTATAAAAAACTAAGTTTTGCCAGTTAAAATTCCCTCGGTATATACGGTAGTGATAACGGAATATGACTATACCGTGGGCGTCGACAATGGAGCTCGGTCTGATATCGGATTGCGTGGCCTTTGGCGATGCTTTGGTTCGCAACACCCTCTGTAATCAGCCTTAAAGAAAATCTAAAGCCAAGAACCATATCATGAGATGATAATATACTCTGACAAAATTATCCACTTAATAGTCCATAGCCCATATCTCGCTAATTCGACACCCAGAAAATATTATCACCCAAATACGCGAATAAAGCAACATTCGATAATACGATTATATATTTGCGTTACATGTCGAGTGTATGTAAATTTGACATCTACATAATACAACGCCTATATAGCAAAAATACATAGGCGACTCGACAACTAGATTATACATCACACCTGTAACACAAATTCACCGATGATTCGACATCTAGATATTACAATACTCTAACCCCCTCCCCCCCCCCCCCACAACACCAACCCCAAACCACACCACAAAAAAACAACAAACAACAAAATTAAGTGACACTTCAACAAAGAATATACTGATAATACGAAATCTAGGTGACACAAAAACATTAATAGTACAAATATACCAATAATACGACACAAGGGTGATATAACAACCCCGATTATTTTACAACTATACAAAGGGTAATACAACGATCTATGCAAGAAAAAAAAACCTAATCAACCTTACGCTTTAACCTCGCTAAATCGATAATACAATAACTTCAGTAATACGAAATTCCCAGTATTGCGTTTCACTTTGTCCAAGTTCCGCAAAAATCAAACTCAATCTACAGCGGTTGGACCTTTGTTAATCCACCTCCAAAGTATGAATTTAAAATGTAGATCATGAAGATTTGAATAGTCTATTTCTTCTTGATAATGAATTGATTTATGAAAACACTATAATTCTTAGCAGACATTACCTTTACATATTAAGATAAACAACTATTCTCACGAATATATTCATAATCACGAATATATTTAGATTTAGACAAAAACATCACTGAAAATTTACACTTCGTGAGTCTGCGTCAAAAAGAGATTGTAATTATTTAGTATGATACCGTGTTTTGATGGACATTAAAAATGTTCTAAAACTACGTTATCATGTGAGAGTATACCATAATTAATTTACAAAGAAACTAGGACAGCTTTTGTTGATATCTTAAAACGAGAGGGCTGATGTATCATTTTAAAGTAAAGTCCCTGTAATGGTTCCGCTAAATCTTGGACCACTTAACCTCTACCAAGATAACAAAGGCACCCTATTAAAACATTAGGAAACCTTGGTTATCTCCGTGAAAGGCCATGATGCCCGAAATGTAGCGGAACCATTACAGGAACTTTACCTTAAAACAAATGGTGACATAATATTGACATGCTTAATAATTTTAGCATGAATACTTATTTTTTCTAGATCAAATATTCACGAAAGAATTATACTTTAACATACTTTCTATAATTGTTTTGAATGACCTTGACGCTTCAAAATTTAAAATAACGAAAGCAAAGGATAATCTTTCATTTTCATATTGAAATTAGTAACAGTATCTATTAATTGTTTAATACAATATATAGTGCTGGCAGAGTTTGCTCTAGCAATGACGTCACAACAGAGGGAGAGAAGTCAATCTTTTCTAGCCAGTGTCATTTTTGCAACTTTTATCTGCCGATTTCATACAAACTGCAAAAAAAAATTCAACATTATTTTAGAACAAAAGGTCTTAGATTAACAAATTTTAACAAATAAAAGCGAACATGTAATTGGTGTTGTTGACCTTTATACATCACAAACTCTACACGATTTCCGCAGTTCCGATGATGAGTATAATTACTACGGATTGAAATGAGACAATAATATGTTGGGGGCCGCTGTTGGAAAGACTTATGTGTAGCAATATCGACTGAGAGTGAATGATAATTTCTAACGGACCATTTCACTCCGTAAATCAACGTACGCTTCCCGAACACATAAACTTATTCCACACATTGTTAAATAGGAAATAAACATACATTTGAGATTTCCCCCAGTCACTGATTGGTCAGCGGATTGAACCGAGTATTGCCGATCGTCTGGTGAAATGGTCTATGGAAATGGAATTTTATAATGACTTCTGACAAAATGCATTTTATGAACAGCTAAATTGATATACAACTTTAAGTAAAGAAGACAAAATCCATTACCTGATTTATAATTATCCAATGAAGATTGACAAGTATCTTGTTACAAAGAAAACACCTTGAATATTTTTGCTCCTTCGGTATGTTAGGTGACGGTATTGACCGACTTTATCATAGTATAACTATCAGCTTTCTAATTTCATTTCTACATATGTGTGATGTCACGTGATTACTTTATATCCAATTCGATATGCATGATATGAATTAAAGTCAGGTGACTCGTAAGTTGTTTGGATATACCACCCCTTCTTTGAAACTGGCGATTAAAAGAGATGCAATATTTTATACACCCATGTAAGACTTTGGCACGAATGAAGGGGTTAACAGTGTCTTAAACACAGACGGACGAGCAATAGAGTAGCGATCAAATGATGAAAATAAGACTGTATTTGTAGCCATTGTCAGTTTAATAAGGTAAATGACTTTCTTCTTAAGTGATAAAAGCTCAGCCATTATAAAACGTAAGTCATGTATGAACTTGTATCGCTCCATATTGTTTCCGATCACACATTGATAAATATTAAATGAGTTCGTTAATTCAACGCGCTTGAGAGAGAGGAAGAAAGGGGGGGGGGGGGGGGGGGGGAGAGATTATTAATGTCTCATAAATCCATCCATCCATCCGTCAATACAGTTGTTAGTTTTGTGTCAAGAAACGGGGAGTAATTTTCGTTAACATTAAATTACATTGATTATATACGTGAGGGAATTTCGTGGGTATTTTTATTCGAGGATTTATTTTCTAGATTAGAGTGTGTGGATTAATATTCTTGGATAAAACCCTCAACGATATCGACGAAAATTAATGTCCCGTGTAAATCAATAATTTCATTCACAGTATTAAATAGGGTACACCTTTCACATTAAACAAGGGCACCATAAGTGACCCTATATGAATCAGTATATGGTATTCAAGGTATGAATCATAAATTATGTGAGTATGAAAAACAATCTATATCAAGTAAACAGCTGGAGTCCATCTGTCCCGCGCACAATTTACCTGCATAACGATCGATGTGTTTTGTCTGTAACCGACTCCCGTGTTTAATAATAAAAAGCAATACATGTCACGCAGACGTACCAGGTATAAAGCAAAAGCATGTGACACATTGCAATAAATGAGTATGTATGCGTCTAGAAGCTTTAGAAGCTTAATTTGTATAGCGTTAAACTGGACATTAACTTCATCAGTGAAACATATTCAATTTTGTACGGCTATATATTCGGATATACAAGGACGATATGCTAACACGTGTTGGAACTAACATCTGAAAAAAAAACACACACACAAAAAAAACAAAAAAAAAAAAAAACGGGCCCTGAGTTATTCAATAAACTATGCAGATACATTTTCACCTGGAGTTTTGCTGAAGATATATGTGGATACATACTCTTTAATTTGTACAGTGCTCAGCATCTCAGGTGAGATTATTTATTTATTAATAATCTATAGCATGCGTGTGTTTGAGTGATAACAATACGACACGTGTTATACCCATCTTTTTGTTGTTGTTGTATTGGGGTTTACCGTCGCTGCGATAGTATTTCAATCATATAGCGACGTCCAGCTAATTACAGGTGGAGGAAGAACCCCGTGTAAACAGAGGTACCCGGGTAGAACCACCGACCTACCGCAAGCCACCTCACATGAAAAATCCGAAGTCCCTACCGGGATTCGAACCCACAGCGGTGAGGGGCTGAGAGATTTGTAGTCCACGACTGTAACCGCTCGGCCATCTTATTGCCGCGAGGTCTTTATAATGAGGTAGTCGGCTTAGGGAATTAGTTGCTATGGATAAAGGAGTCTGAAAACAGGGGTTTCAATAGCAAAGTGATCTAAATATGAGGTGGTCTTTATAGGAGATTTTACGGTATATTGTTTTATTCTTATTATTAATATCATTTGTCATTTTTTAAAAAACTGTTTATTTTATAATATTTTATTTGGTTATGGTATAGTCGTATTCTAAATTCACCAGACCTACTCAGAGCTATGCAGTGGAATATTACACAGATTTAGGATGCTCCTCTTACATTGTTTAGGACAATCTCATTAAAATCAGATTCAGTATGCTAACTGAATCGGACCACATCGTATAGAGGTCGTCTCAGATTGACCTTTGTATAAGCCAATCAAATCAGCGGTTACAGAATGGTTCGGTATATCAGCGGGAAGTATATTCGCTTTATACATAAGCAAAAGGCCCCGGGTTCGAGTCCCGGTCAAGCTGCACATTTTTCTCACCCTGTGATAAATGTTTTATCGAAGTCAGTTAGAAATGCGCTATTTAATTGGTGCATTTTAATTACTTAAAAGGTCAATCTGACGTGACCCCTAATGCAATGCTATCAGATCCTAATCGCGGATAGTAGAGGAGCGCAAATTAGGATATGATTTTAATGAGATTGTGTTTAGTCACGCATCAGATAATTGAATATTGCAAACTTTCAAAAAAGTATGAAAATATCATAAAGAAAAAATGTAACCATATTTTAAAACAGCTATTTCTATACATTATTTATAGTTTGATTGGTTTAAATTATGATTTAAATTAAAATTTCTTGACTTTTTTAACACATAAGGCATCATCATGATAGTGATGTAATATTCCCTTGTAAGATAAAATTTACTTCCACATATCTTTTACAGGATAGGCGATTTTTTTTTTATTATTGAAAACGTGACTTTTCGAGAATTGGACAATTTGTTACGTAGGTCTTTGGAAATTTATTTATTTTACATCGATTTCGAAACAAGTTATTGTAACTTATATTACTCAGTCTTGATTGCTCTGTAGTCATTATAGTGAGCGGAAACCAAAGAAAGCCCACGTGTCTGGACGGGCAATCACTGTACCCGGCTCTCACGTACGTGACCAGGATTTGAACCCGGGACGTGAGGCACGTTACCACTTCGCTATCCAGGCTTTTGAGCTTGGAGAAATCGACACAAGTATCAAATTTATTTTACGATGATAAGGAAACAAGTTCTTAAAACTTATATTAATCTTTCCAGACAGTTCCTGGGTTGGATCAGTACTTGGTATCTGGGAAAGTCATAAAAACATTCTCTCCCCCCCCTCCCCCCTCTCTTACTTACAAGCTGATCAGATTTAATTACCTTTCGTCAACTAATCTCTTTGAAATGAGGAGGTAGTAGTACCATAAGATCTGCTTAGAGATTTTTTTTCAGTCCACTTGAATTATATGGTATATTGATATGTTCAGCAAGTGACAGATAATAGTTCAAAGCAAGGCGTGTACACGTTTAATATTTCTGCCCTTATAAGCAATGGAGGTAGGCAATTACTATTTTAACGACTTTGGTATATCTCTGCCGGGAATCGAACCAAAGACCTCTCAATACCGGGGCGGACGCTTTTCGGACCGGATCCCCGCTAATTTACATTTACATGAACGCGCAAGTGATGTTCTAAATTGTTTGATGCTAGACAGAATGCTACTGACCAATGAATCGATCGGTTATTTATTGCCGCACGTGACCTTTTTATTACGTGACTAGACATATAGTAAAAATTGTATCTCTCTTACCCCCCCCCCCCCCCTTCATCATTTTTTCTTCCCCTTCATCAATTTCAGTAAGCCATGTAGATCTATTTGCCAGCAACATGCATATAAATAAACAATTTATTTTTTGGAATAATTAAAAATAAAAAAAAAAACAACAGATCTAGCGATTTTTGATAATAATACATCTAACTGGATGAATAATGTACTGAAGATAACGTATTTAACAAATGTCGGTAAAAATCGGGTTACCTCGTCAGTTTCCGGAATAGATGTGATTCTATTTCATATTATAGCATTGTGAATATCATGATGACACCGGTTTATAGTTATTTTTCCCGCCATGCTTCAAAACTAAAATCATCGAGATGGGCGTAAGTAAAAAGCTCTGATATTTTCGTCTGAAATAAAATATAATGAAAATACACGAGGAAAATTGTTTTATCCACCAATGTTTGTGATATTTGCGAATGTCTTGCAGTTACCTTGTCTAAAATATGAAAAACATGCATGACTATGTCACCAAATAAAAAGCACACGCATATTACCCCCCCCCCCCCACCTCATCTCGACCGCTTTCATTTAACAAAAGATTATTATGAATTAAAACATTTTTTTAATATTTATTTAATTTGTATATTTAAAAAAAAATTAGATCTATAACAATAAGGCGTAATAAAAAAGTTGCATGTTTCCGAACTTTCCTCTAACGGTACACCCCGACCGAACCTTTTTTTTTTTTTTGCTAATATCTTAGTATCCAGGCATGGGATTGATTTGAAACATCTTTAATATACATTTAGGGGTATCATACTATCAAGTTAGATAACTTTTGATGGAATATATTGAAAATTATGGCCCCCTTTTAACATAGAATTTTGGTTTAATTTTTGCATTCAAGCTACTATCCAGCTTATATCTCAGAAATTGCTTGTGGAATTGACTAGAAAGTTAAGGAGTGTCTTCAGGGGCATCAGAAAACCAAGGAGGATAACTTTTGGACTGAATTTTATGCAAATTATGGCCCTTTTCTAACTTGGATTTTTGGTTAAAGTTTGGCATGCACAGTGTTATTGTGCTTATGTCTCAGTAACTAGGCATGGGACTGATTTTAGACTTCATAAAAATATTAAGGGGTATCAGACTATCAAGTTATATCAATTTGGACTATTATTATGTACAGGGTTACGTATATGAAGGGCAAGAATTGAAATAGATTTCATTTGATTTACCAACAAGCATTTTAAATAGTCGAGTATGCTGTCCTCTGACAGCTTTTGTTTTTTTTAAATAGGGTCAGTAGGATGCTAGGAAAAAAGTTTAGGATCTGTACAAGAAATAAGGGTTGGTCGGGTTAGTGTAAACAAGTAATATTTTTATTACGCCTAATATAAATGTTCATTTGAAACTTTGGAAATAAGATTTTTATTGTCAATATTAACAGGGCTTTTCTTTATTTTTTTATTAGGGGCTGTTCATAGGTGCTTTCCCCAAATTTGAATCTTACTTCAGGAATTTTCTTTCCCCAATGAAATAAAAAGGTAATATTTTCCCGAATATGATATTAAGGCCCCAACATTTGAAAAAAAAAAGGCCTGGTATTAGGCACTTTTATCATCTTATAATTTTCTCAATCTTCATTTTCAGGAAGAATAATAATTGTTCATTAATAAATGCAGAAAAACTAGAAATTCTGTTTGGGTAGATGGATCAACTGTTAACTCTTGCAGAATGTTGTTTGTTGAAATATCTATTAGCAGACTTTTTATTCTGATGATGGGAAAAGGGCCATAACTAGGGTTTTCCTTAAAATGCTGCTGGCAGCAGGTTTGACTGCCTCCAATATTATCCTGGCTGGCTCAAAATTGCCAAATTGTAAAAAGAAAATAAAAGGGGGATACTTCAAAGAAAATGAAAAAAAATAAAATAAATGGCAATCAAACATAGGACTCCCAGACTCCTGTGCTTCCTACAATTTAAAATTAGCCTTCTACTCTAATTCTAAAGGAAAACCTGAAAACCCTGATAACATTTTTTTTAAAAGGCTAATGGGGGGGGGGGGGTTGGAAATGATCAGTTTTTGAGTTTAGAGAGACATGTATAAACAGTCTCTGGTTAAGAAGGAAAAAAACCCTGGTTAGATGCATCAAGAAAACCCTTTCCTCACCCAAATTATTTCCTAGACCACAAACTATGCCATAAAAAAAAAAAAAAATTCAGCGATTCATTAATGCAATGGACCCCTTCAAGGCCTTGCTTTCATTTACTGGTAAATTGATTAAAATAAGTTTACTTTTCAGGTATGAAAAATAAAACCTCAAATAACGAGATAGCAGCCATTTATATAATTTAATTAGATCTGGTTAAAATAACTTTACTTTTCAGGTGTTAAAAATGAAACCACATATATCGGCATGGCAACCATTGGACCTGGTTGACAAGGATGCCGTCCAACCTCTCCGCAGCCTAAACAGCCAGGCAAACTCGCAAGATTACCGATATTACACGCTAGGGGGCAGCACCGAGACCAGGAATTCTGATTCCGAGGCTGAGCAGGAAGATGATGGGTCAGACATGTCAGAGGTGCAGTTCATAATGGATGGTAGGTGAAGGTCATTCCGACCTAGATTATAGATTAAGGTAATCTGTGATTTTTCCGCTAGAATTGTAAATGGGTCAGTACCCTTTGTTTGTGAAAACTTAGCCTTGTTTTGCAAAATTGTGTAGAAAAAGGAGTGGCCTTTCTGCTGATATTGTGAGGAGAAAATTTGGTTTATGACAGAATACCTTGTAATTATTCTGCAAAATGGTAGGGAATGGTTTAAATTTTCAAGAAACTGAGATATTCAGGAAGAGAAGCACCTTTAAAATTAATTCAGCTGTGTAGGAAAGGTTTAAACGATGCCTCTAACAAAAATACACCTTTGAATTGTGTGTGAATCAATTTGGGCCCTTTCTAAATTGTGATTTAAATTGTTTTATGAGTACAATTATTTTTATAGAAGGAAAAAAATTGCTGGTAATCCATCTATCATTAAATAGTCCTTATGGTCCGTCAAGTGATCATAGGATTTTTATAGTAAGGCCAAAAAAGAAAAAAAATAGTTCCGTTCCTGGTCTCCAGCAAATAAGAGAGAAGATTGTTTGGTCTGGATTTTTTTATTTTTAACATGAAACAAAAGTTCAAAAAAGGGAAATATTTTTTTTTAAAGGCGGAAAGGTAAAAAATCTTTAGGGTCGGCCGTTAAAAAAGAGGGTCAGTCGAGAGACCAGAAACAAAACTTTTTTTTTGCCTTATTACAAGCCTTTAAATGAATGCATACATCTGCACTGAAGTCTTTTTTAAGCATTTGAAGGATCAGGATTATTATTCAGTGATGGATGGATTACCTTAAGTTTTCACCAGGAGGACGTAGGGCAAAGATGAGATGGCAGCGTTGTTATTTTTTCAGTGCTTTGGGAATTTAAGGAATTGATTTGATCAAAATTTATATAGAAATTGTAAAAAATTGAAGTAAAAAAAAAAAAAATTCACAATTTTAGGAAAATGTAATCTTGAAAGCCTTTTTCATGATATTTTATGAATGCCAAATTTTACTCTTGAATGGGAAAATTTCATGCAAACAATTAGGAAAATCTGAGCCATGGTGACCTGCAAAATTTTCCTTAAGAGGCAGCAGGCGGCAGATTTGACCGCCTAAAATCCTTTCCTGGGCGGCTCAAATTTGTAAAAATAAAATATGGGAATAATTCAAAGAAAATTAAAAAAATCACAAGAAAACGTAGGACCCTCAGACCCCTCTGTCTCCTACAGTTTAAAATGATTCTGATTCTTAAAGAAAACCTGTACCATGATCAAGGCTCGCTAATAGATGTGTGTGAAAAAGGTGATTCAAAGACAAACATCTCAATCTCCAAGTTTTATCGTTTAAATATTCGGCCACATTCCCCCAGCCAGAAAGTATTTTTTTGCCCCTCTTTCAAGGCAAAATTCTCCTTACAATTGAAAATGTAAAAGCTCACAAACATAAAATATGTGTCATGTGGTAGAATGTTATACAGTATGCCATTTGTTTTTCATTTCAGTTTTACGCAATAAAGCTACTTAACAGGAAATATTTTGTACAATATGTATAAATATAAAATTATGTATGAGCAGCAAATTGCCTTAAATTCCCCCCAACAGCTGAAAACAACACAGGATACCCAGCATTTGACACAAACCTTTTAGTCAGGTATCCCTACGGAACACCTGGTTTAAAATTCAGGAGTCCCTTTCCAATTTTTGGGTGTCCTCTGGATCCCGGGCACTGTAAGTGTCGATCCCTGGTTCCCATCTGCGTGGTAGAGGTACTGTTCCCCCAAAACAGAAAGATAGCCCTGAGATGGAGACAGTGAGCCTTGATATTAAATCTTGGGAAAACTTGACAATTTACCAATTTTGGGATATAAAAATCTTAGTGCTGATGCTAATTTGAGGGAAAACTGCATGAATGAATATATTCAAGAGAAAGCACTTAATTTTCCTTAAATTAATAATATATTTTTTTTTAATTGAATGCAATATTTAATTTATATGTTTTCCTCCTTGCTGACTTTTACATTTTACTTTGTAAAACTATTCAGCAAATACACAGCCTTCCCTCACCCTGTGTTAGTTCAAAATTTATGAGAAATCTTGGTAATTCATTGGAGAAAACCATGATAAGATTTGTGAGGCAATATCAGACCAACCTACAAGTAACTCTAATAAAAATTTGTTCGACTATATCTTTGTTTTATGACCTGTCAACAGTATTAAAGTCATTTAGAAAAAGGTTTTTAATGTTGACTTGAAGTTGAGACGTTCAGATAGTGTTACCATACGGGCGTAACTTGTGAAATGGTACCATACCAATGCAGTTACATCATACTGACTCAGGGCCAACGTGTCCTGAAATTAACTTATTTTAAAATTTCAAAAATGCTGGATGCCAAGCAGTGACCAATTCGATTTTTGACGAATTTGGTCACAGCTGTTGATCAAACCTGTGACATCTGGCCCTTGAGGCAGGGTACATAACCACTTACTAGGCCACCAGATAGGTCACATATGCTTACATATGATTCTCCCCTATTGTGAGTTAACAGTACTGTGACTCCTCTAAATACCAGCATGTTTTACATATTTGCATCGATATATTCTAATTTTAGCACTGCATTCCTCTCATTAGTTAATTAACAATAAATATGTCCGTTATAATAACTTTTTTGCCGTATGAAAAAATGAAAACCCAAGAAAATGTCATGAAGGATGGTCTGCTTTGTAATGTTTGTGATGCGTTTTTGCTAGTACAACATTAATATTCTGATCAATACAATAATCCAGTTTCTCATATTTTTCTTTAACCCTTTCCCTCATATAGACTCATTTTGACGCCCTCAATAGGTACCACATAAAGCCTGATCTGCAGAAAACCACAGTTAAACCTTACCAGATTTAATTACAAAATCCTCATTTCCAGACCACTGAGGAGCAGCGAACAGCATAAAACCTGATAAGCCTGCGAGTTACTCGCAGGCTGATCTGGTTTTATGCTGTTCGCATAGGTCTTTTCATGGTGTCCTCAATGAGGGAAAGGGTTTTGCTAACTGATATGGAATACTGTGTTCTATCAGTGAGATAAAATCCATTTCTCACAGTGTGAGTGATATAGGTCTGCAAGAACATTTGTTTTGCTTATAGACCTGATGGTTCCATTTTTCCATCAGCAGTTACCATAAAAAAAAAAAAAAAAAAAAAAATTGAAGTTATAAAATTTTAAGAATTGTATCACTTCGCTGAGATCTATTCCATATCCATTCAAGACAAACAATTATATCTCCGTATTGTTATAATGTACCATCATTTTCCCAATTAGCTAGCTATAAATGGTAATTTAAGGGGGAAAAATATTAGTAAAAATTTAAAAAATTATAACATTAAATATATATGTAAAGGTAACATTTACCTTAAGGCAAGAGCTGTGTATGTATATATAAATAGATGTAAATATGCTAGGGTATTAAGCTAGGTTCATGCTTGAGTAATTATATACACAGTGTAGCGGTGTGGTGTTTATATATGGAAAATACTGTGTAGTGTTAACTGGTACATGCTATATGATTTCAGTGTGTACAATGTACACTTGAATACTCAATTTTCACACTACGATCTGTGTGAAAGATGGGAAGTTATGTGTGAGTTTTTAACACCTGAACGTGATGTGTATAGCTATCAGGAAATGAACAGGATTTGACTCCGTAACAGTATGTTTTATTTTTTTCCCTATATTTTGTTAATTGATTGGTTCAGTTTAGCACTGACTTTGGTTTGTTTCCTAAACAGATACTTACTTCATAAAACAAAAAGTATGTATATGGAGCTTTTGGATCTTCATCAGAAGGTTTTATGACATTTGTGACTCTGAAAATTTCTTAAAATTCATGCAGTTTTTCCCCCATGTTTGTTATTTACTCCAGTGTTCCTCTTTAATCAACGTCAATAAATTGATGCTTATTTTCCCAAATATAGTATTAAGGCTTCCCTGTGCACCTTGAAAAAAGATCTGGAATTAATTCCACCATCATTTCTTCTTTAATTCTTAATTGATGTTGAAAAGTATTCTAACATTTTGTTTTAAATTATCATATTAACTAACAGTATTTGTTAAGAAATGAAATATTTGGGTATATCAGAAAGATGATTTCACCCATTATGGTAATCCATCCATCATTGTATTGTGATCATGGTCCATCAAGTGATTATGGGAATTTTATAGTAAATGCAAGCCTTTATCTTTATAGACTTAGATCAAAATAGCCTATAACTCAAGGTCAATGGATGCTTGCATCTGAAGTCTTTTTAAGCATTTGAAGGACCATGATTATAACTTCATTATGGATGAATTACCTTAATATTAAGTATGTATAAAATTTATAAAAACTGGGAGTTAACCCTTTCCCTCATACAGACTGATTTTGACGCACTCAATAGGTACCACATAAAGCCTGATCTGCAGAAAACCACAGTTAAACCTTACCAAATTTAATTATAAAGTCCTCATTTCCAGACCACTGAGGAGCAGCGAACAGCATAAAACCTGATCAGCCTGCGAGTTACTCGCAGGCTGATCTGGTTTTATGCTGTTCGCATAGGTCTTTTCATGGTGTCCTCTATGAGGGAAAGGGTTAAAATACTTTTAAGTATAGGATGGTCTAGTTTCATTTCCTCATCTGTATAATTTTTTTTCTCATTTTTTGTTGATTTTTTTTGTAACCTTTTACCTCATATGTGTTCATTTTACTGACTTTTGTTTATTCTTTTAATTTGCTTTCAAATTATTATTGTGAGGGCTGACCCTGAAATTGTTTAAAGTGTGAATAGAAATAGAAGGAGATGGAAGTGTTTTGTGGTCAACCCTCAATTTGCACTGTTTATTTGCCTACTTTTGCTTTTTATTTGTTTTCACAGCAGACTTTACGCCAACCAAATTGATGAATTTTCCAGCTGTTGAGTTCACTTGACCTTTAGTGCCTTTTGACCTTGTGAATGAGTGACCTCAATTGACCTTATAAACTTGTGATCCAGTTAAATTATGATGTAGTTCATAGACTCATGCAATTTGGGGGTCAAAAATGAGTACAGGCGACGACGCTGGGATTATTGGCGGAATTGTAACGGAACACGGTAACGGAGGTGAAAATTCAGCTGCGGCCAAGGCCAGAAATAGAATGGTTGCCGAGGGTTACAGGTACAAGGCCCTGGCTGAAAATGGGGACGGGGAATCACACTTAGGTGACGTCTGCTTTCTATATTATTATTTCATTCTAAAGCCTAGAAAGTGTTGAGGCATTTTCAGGGTTGCCAGCAGACTTGAAAATCAGAGAAATCCAGTATTTTTTCAAGGTCAGTAAATTGTCAGAGAATTTCTAGAAAGTCAGTGAAAAAAAAATTGTTTTAAAATCAGGGAAAAGTCAGTGAAAAATATTCCTTTTGGTGAAAATCCTACTGTTGTTATGCTTTTATTTACTAATTTTGAACAGTAACAATTCTAGGCATTTTAAAAATCAGCCATTTAGTTAACCCTTTCCCTCATAGAGGACACCATGAAAAGACCTATGCGAACAGCATAAAACCAGATCAGCCTGCGAGTAACTAGCAGGCTGATAAGGTTTTATGCTGTTCGCTGCTCCTCAGTGGTCTGGAAATGAGGATTTTATAATTAAATTTGGTAAGGTTTAACTGTGGTTTTCTGCAGATCAGGCTTTATGCGGTACCTAATAGAGTGCGTCAAAATGAGTCTATATGAGGGAAAGGGTTAAACTTTGATATTTCATGTTGTATTCCTTATATCTGATGCTTTTATGACAGTCATTGACTAAAACCATCAATGTTAACATTTTTGTTTTAGTATTTTGTTGTGAGTGTGTGTGTTTTTTTTTGTTGTTGTTAACTTTTAAAATTTGAATTGTTTATGAATATGACTTGTCAAATATGGATACAATAAACAAAATGGGAGGATATGGAAGGCTAAAAGGGGAAGTTGAGGCTGTAAAAAATGGTGGTGTTAGTCAGTGGAAAATGCACAAAGGTCAGGGAAAAGTCAGGAAATTCTTTTAGCCTCAGGTACTGGCAACCCTGATTTTGTATAATCTTGTGAAAATAAAAAAAAAATGTTTTCATAAGATACATTTATTTTATGTCCTGTCCCATTTACAAAAATCTCAGTTACTATATTGGTAGGTCTGTGGTTCTACCCGGATGCCTCCATGCATTCGGGGTCTTCCTCCACCTGTAATTAGCTGGACGTTGCTATATGACTGAAATACTGTCAAAGCGACGGTAAACTCAAATAGTCAAGTCTGTCAATTACTTTATTATATTATTGTTGAATCATTTCAGTGTAGCAGTGGCATTGATCACTTTTACTGATAGCTTTAATTGATATTTCATTGTTGTTATTTTATGTTTCTACATTTGTTTTTTGCTTTTTTTGTTTTGGTACACACAGTTTCATATTTTTGTTTTCATACAAAATATGCTGAAAAACAATATTTACACCTTGAGGTAATCCATCCATCACTAAAATGTAACCATGGTCCTTCAAATGCATGAAAAAAGACCTCAGTGCAAATGCAAGCATCCATTGACTTTGAGTTAAAGACCATTTTGCTCAAGGTCTATAAAGGCTTGCATTACTATATCATTCCCATGATCACAATTTATTGATGGATGGATTACCTTTAATTTCTATCAGATTTTTTTTTTATCACCTACTTGAAATAAGATTTATGAAAACTTTAGTTTGCACATTATTTTTTGTTAAGTTGTTCACACGCTAAGTAAACATAGTAGCCAAAGGATAAAACTAGGTGCCCAATCTATTTCAATATATTGCGCAATTTAAATTATGGCTTATTATGATAAGTTTGAATGGGCGTAACCCTTTACCTCATGAATATTCATGTACAAATTTATGAATATTAATTTACTGAACTTATGTAGTACATGTATATAAATTAATGGACTTTCTATGCCAAGAATCTGAGCTACAATATTGTATTGTACAGGTGACCCTGATTGGAGGTGAGTTTCCTACATGAGTAGTTTCAATGTGTTTTGTAGTCTTGTTCTCGGCTTGGGAACCTTCCCCTTACACTATGTTATCTGTAATCTTGAGAACGACCGGGAACCAAACTACAAAACACATTGAAACTACTTGTGTAAGCAGCTCGCCCCAGAAAGATCCTGGAAGGAACAGGTCTGCTGTGCTTTCAAATGCTTCAAAACGCATCAATATGAGGAGGTACAGTTAGGAGGCAATAGATGTTTACATCCCTTAGATTTGAGACAACTGGAATTAGGGCCTATAGTAGGTTCGAAGAGAATTAACTTTGCATCCCGCAAAATATAGCAAAACCAACATTTACACATTTATTAGTGGATTTAACTCTATCATGATTTGGTAATACACATGAAAAAACTCATTTTTGTGTCCTCTGATGTAAACAGAGGTAACACATAGGGATCACTTCTCTGTTGACTGTCAGTATGTCATACTTTGTCTGTCAAACTGTCAGGCTTCTGTCAGCAGGTGACACATGTCTTCCATTAGGGTAACACTGACTAAGCCCCTCACCATGTGGGTTTGAGTCCCGGCAGACTCATTCGTTTTTCATGTGAAGCTTCCAGCTGGCTTGCAGTAGCTCGGTGGTTCTAACCGGATGCCTCAGTGCATTCAGGGTCTTCCTCCACCTGTAATTAGCTGGACATCGCTGTATGACTGAAATACTGTTGCAGTGACGGTAAACTAAATAAATCAATAAATCAGTTTTCTGTTAGGGACACTTCTTGTTGAAATTTAAAAAAAAAATAGAGTAGATTTAATAAAATAAGATAATCATTGAAATTTTTCCTGAAAATTGACAGGTGACGGGCGTTAGAGTTAAGTGAAAATGAATGGATCCAGTATAAATTCTATGGGCACCAGGCTTATAGGCCCATGCAAATTCAAGTCAACATACAGTGTAAAATTCATTGAAGTGTTCGAATCAAATGGGATGGGTATACATATATTGGTTTTTGTGTTATAAGAAAGTGTGTTAGGATTGATCTAGATTTTATCTAGATCTCTTTGCCCGAAGGTAAGAAATTTACCTCTGAAATAGAAAATGAACTCAACGAAATCGTTGGAGTGATAAATGACTTGATTGTCGTAGATTATAAAGGCCCTTTCAGGGCTTGTCTTTGTATTAATTCTATCCAGATTATATTGACGCGTGTATAATTAGGAGGCACTGACGTAAATCTCTCTACATCTCGTGATTATTTTGAGTACTTTTACGACCATCTGAAGTGTATCTATTGCTACATATTTAAAGGCACAATATTGGACTTTTCTATTGTCAAATCTTATTTCTTTTACGTCAGTTGGGAAACACGTTTTCATAACTTATATTTATCCCTTTTTTGGGATTAAGAGGATTTTTTGTTTAATTATGACAATTGGCTTAGTTATCACATTTTGCATACATTAATTATACATTTTTTATCTAATTATGCAGAGCTACAGATAAGACGCGTTTTTGTGTTTTTAAGCATTATTTTTTGGTAAAAACGCATTGAAAACAAAACTGAAAGGTGAAAAAACGCATTTGAAATGTCCGATCAGCATTGTTACTCAACATTACGCATATTTCGGTATTCTTATTCCAAATCAATTTTATGGCATTGTGCCCGCAAAATAAACGAGGAGCGTGACGTCACCTCTACATTGTAGAATGATTTTATGGTATCGAACTAGTCTTGGTTTTAACATTGGTTCCCGGTTCTATTGTGTACTGTAGTAGTTAACGTTCTTGATAGTTGGGAATCATGATGTTGGTTCCCTTTTCTAAGTTATCGTTATCGGTATTCGGGTACCATGGGTATCGTGTAGACGCTAAAATAGTAGGTAGAAGCAAACCGGAGCGATTAAAGAGAAAATATTAAGCAATGTAGACAATCCTAGTGTTCTCATTTTTGTCAAAAATGAAAATGAATTGACGGATCTCAATCAAGCAAATATTTGAAGAAATAATATATGACAACGTTATTATGACCGAAAATGCTTCTAAGAAACATGCCGGTGATTCTGTTTCCGATGAAACTGTAAAGTTATCGTCGGAGAAGCAACTATAGTTGAAAGTTTTTGACAGTTTGTAATAATATTATCATCTCAGTTGGAAAATAACGCGAGGAGTGTTGTACATAGCTCTTAATATAGAACTTCTGAAATGTTGTCACTAAGCTGCAAGGTATAGAGATTGCTGAGACTTTTTTATCATGGTATATCCAAGTAAGAGGCATAAGTGCCATTTAGTTTTATGATGGGGGGTGTAAAAATATTTGAATTTTCAGTTTTCAGCATTACAAAAATATAGAGGGGGTAAATATCATTTAGACTTAAAAACTATCTGTAGCTCTGATTATGACAATGGCATATTTCCATTTACTCCTTGTTTGACAATTTCTGTGTTGAACCGGTTCTTTTGCCTGGGAAGTAATGCTTTCTCCATTGTAAGATAGATTTATATCAGGTTCTAATAATAATCTTAATGAAAACTTCACAAAGAAAAAAACAAAAACAATCTTTCCTCCATGGATATCATAGGGCAATTTAGTAAAACCCTCTTATGGTTGTTACAGTTGTTTACGGTTTAAAAAAAAAGGCTAGCCTTATTCATTGTTAGACGAGTTTTTTTGCATTCATAATTAGGTCAACTGTTCATAGACAGAATCACAAGCAAATCCTTGTAGTAGGTTAGCCTCAAATGGAATTCAAGTGTAGCAGTTGGATAATTTAATAAATTTAATAATTTAATTTGAATATCTGTAAACATTGGAAAGGTCACATGATATCCCAGAGCAGCTGTTGGATAATCTGATAATCTCATTTGAATATAACTGTAAACATTGGAGAGGTCACATGATATCCCAGAACAGCTATTGGATAATCTGATAATCTTATTTGAATATAACTGTAAACATTGGAGAGGTCACATGATATCCCAGAGCAGCTATTGGATAATCTGACAATCTCATTTGAATAATTGTAAACATTGGAAAGGTCAGTTGAGAGATCTGTATCGGGAGTCAAATGAAGCTCTCCCACTAACTGAAAGCATTTCTTCTTCAGAGAGTCTGGATTGCACAGCAGTTAACACACGATTTTTCACCAGTGCAACACTGGTTTGATCCAAGGTCTGTCTCATGTCACAGTATGTGAAAGGGGAATGTGTCGCTCGTTTGGACACTTGGGTTTTCTCCGGGTACTCTGGTTTCCTTTCACAATGACTACATGAATGCCAAAAGTAGTGCCAACGATAAGATATTCATACGCCATGGCGCTTTCTTTCCAAGCGTTGTAAAATAAATAAGAGTTTAAACTTTTCCCTTCTCAGATCCCATTGAAGACAGGCTTGCAGAGAGACGGCGTAAACGATGGCGGAGACTAATCGTCCTCATCGTGATTGCGCTATTTCTCATTGTGGGTCTCGTGGTCGTCATAGTGATACAACACGCCAAACTATCGGAAGCCTCAGGGAGCTCAGTATGTTTGTTGCCTATTTGTTTACTGTAGAGTACTGGTGTGCCGATTATCGGAAAACATTGATTGACGACTATTTGAGATGTCTCGAATGCGATTATTGATGTGATTTTGACCTATTGGTAATCGGTTCATAATAATTGCTTAACACACTATAATCCTTTGCACATAAGTACAGATAGTACACTAAAGTGAAAGTAGGCAAGTGATTCTTGTCTACATGCATTTCTCAATCAACAATAGATGTGTTTGAATTACAATATCGTGTCGACATTTTTAAAGACACATTCATAAGTATCTATGCATGCTCATATTTCTAACTTTTTGTCATATTTATAAACTGCTTTTTCTATTTGCGTGGAAGCGCAGTTTGCAGTTTTTGGATGAATGCTATGGTCTGGTATAGTAACTAGTGCAAGCTAGTGATATCACAGTCTCTTTAGACTGGGGTTATAACAAGTAAGTATTAACAATCTGAATTTAGTTTTACAATAAAAGCTACATTTTCAGCACTGCATATCAGAAGAATGCGTCAAGGGTGCTGCGTACATTCTAAACAAAATGGACCCTTCCGTCGATCCATGTCAGGACTTCTACACTTTTTCCTGTGGGGGATGGGAGAAAAACACCCCCCTACCTCCCTCAAAATCCAAGTACGGGTCATTCACACAGATCTCTGAAGAAATAGAGAAAATTATGAAAGAGGTATGTTTGTATATTAACCCTTTGCTTCATGAATATTCATGAACACATTTATGAATTGATGAATATTAATTTAAAAAACCCCTTAAAAAGTGATCGTGGGAATTTTTATGATAAATGCAAGCCTTTATAGACTTAGACCAAAAGAGCCTGTAACTCCAAGTCAGTGGATGCTTGCATCTGTGCGAAAGTCTTTTTAAGCATTTGAAGGACCCTGATTATAAATAAATGATGGTTGGATTACCTTAAATTACTGAACTTTTTTTTATGATACGTAAATTTTTCATTGCCATGCAGACTGTGTAGAATCTGAGCTACAGTGCTACATGAGCAAACAGAGGATATCCCGATCAGACAGCTCCTAGAGGAACTGACTGCTGTATTTGCCAAGACGTTAAAATGTGTTCATACAAAGTAAAGGTTTAAAGGAGAAATGATGTTATGAGAGACTAGATTAGCTGACTCCACTTGTGAAAAAGCAGGCACTGTTGTCCATTGGCAGATTGAAGAGCCATGGTTTCAAAACATCTTGGGTTTCAATCTTTTCCTGGAAGCAAGACAGATTTTAGCTATGAAAATTTAACCCCTGCCTTATCTTATCCTATTCATGCAGAGCTTCTTTCCTTCTTTATCAGGGAATGTTCATAGGCATCTTCCACTCTGAAAATTTCTTTAAATTCATGCAGATTTTTTTCTCCAGAATTTTCTATTTATACATGTCAAGAATTTTCTCTTTCTAAAATTGAGAAAACAGTGCATCAGAAAAAGGGCCAGACATGGTGAGGTC
>CM037791.1:39108504-39158504 GCA_021229015.1 Solen grandis
ACTAGTTCATCCTTTATTTCAGACGGCGAAATCGTTCCCATGGTGACATTGCGAGATACTACGATTTTATATGGTGACATTTCAAGATACTACTTGCGAAATACTACGATTTTATCTGGTTATATTGCGATATACTACGATTTTATATGGTGACATTGCGAGATACTGCGATTTTATCTGGTTATATTGCGATATACTGCGGTTTTATCTAGTGTCATTGCGAGATACTGCGGTTTTATCTAGTGTCATTGCGAGATACTGCGATTTTATCTGGTGACATTGCGAGATACTGCGATTTTATCTGATGACATTGCGAGATACTGCGATTTTATCTGGTGACATTGCGAGATACTGCGTTTTTATCTGATGACATTGCGAGATACTGCGATTTTATCTAGTGTCATTGCGAGATACTGCGATTTTATCTAGTGTCATTGCGAGATACTGCGATTTTATCTGGTGTCATTGCGAGATACTGCGGTTTTATCTGGTGACATTGCGAGATGCTACGGTTTTATCTGGTGACATTGCGAGATACTGCGATTTTATCTGGTGACATTGCGAGATGCTGCGGTTTTATCTAGTGTCATTGCGAGATACTGCGATTTTATCTAGTGTCAGATTTTATCTGGTGACATTTCGAGATACTACGGTTTTATCTGGTGTCATTGTGAGATACTGCTATTTGATCTATTTATTGCGAGAAAATGCGATTTTATCTAGTGTCATTGTGAGATACTGCTATTTGATCTATTTATTGCGAGAAAATGCGATTTTATCTAGTGTCATTGTGAGATACTGCTATTTGATCTATTTATTGCGAGAAAATGCGATCTAATCTACACTGTAAAAAATCCCCGTAATATTTACGGCAATACTGTAAAATTGATGACGGTTCCGGGACCGTTTACCAGATAACGGGTTTTAGACCGTACCATTGCAATGCATTTTGGGAAACCGGGAAGCAGACGTCAGGAAACACGCTACACAATTTCAATTTTTATTTTTCACATGTTTAGGTATTTTTTGTCGTAAGTGGGTGTTTTGCTGGTATAAATCAAATACATTTACATCTTTGTTATTACACCGTAGCTTGGTAAAACGTGAAATTTCTTAATTCTGTAGATTTTATTACAAAAAATATTGCGTACATTACCCCACCCACTCATTATGCTTAACAAAATGTATTCGCCCTGTGGTAATTATACCGTCTGATCATAACAGAAATGTGTCAGCAGTGGTCAGTTATTTTATTGTTTATTTGCTTGATATTTGTCTTTGGAATTTGTGATATGGCCAACTATAAATGTAATATCTGCACTTTTGAATGTGATGATGTATCGAAGTACGTCTCGCATTGCAAATTTCACCACAATGTGCCCAATATTAACTTTCATTGCCCACTTAAAGATTGTTATCAATATTTTAGCCATTTTTCAACTTTTAAGGACCATGTTAGTAGGCCACACACTGCTAAACACAAGTCTGTATTTGTACAAAATCCAGACAATTTGTTTGATAGGAACAAATATAACCACGTTGTGTTTCGATCATGTCAGCGGCTAGAATGTTCACAGATTTCATTTAATTCATATACAACTTTAATGAAACATTTAAAGGAACGTCTCTCTAAAAAGAAACAAATACAATGTCCATTCCAAAACTGTTTATCTGTTTTCAAAGTAAAATCAACATTTACCTCACATGTTTCTAGAAAACACAAGAATACTGTTGAGTCTCAAATAGTTGTGTCAGGAATTCTAAATAGAAGTATTGAAGACAATATGCAGATAACTCTGGTGATAAAAGTGCTGAAGAATTTGTTGAAAGTATTGTGGATCAGTATGACAGTGATTTTGAAGACAATGAAGAAACTGAAGAACAGTTCTTAGAAAATCTGGCGCTGTTTTACCTTAAATTGCAGGGAAAATTCCTTTTACCTACTTAAACGATTCAAGCCATTACAACAGAGTTTAATGAATGCCACTCAGCTAGTCAAAAACTCTTAATCAGTCGAGTATGTTCAAAGCTTTCTTTGCTTAATGTTCCCATTGAACATACTGGGCATGTAAAGATGGAAATGATGACAAATGATTTATTTAATAACTAATCAATTTCCATTAAAAACTGCAGCTAAACGTTTTTCTTTATATCAGAAGCACTTCTTAGTTTGTGAACCAGTTGAAATTGTTTTAGGCCTAGACAGTGATCAGAATTCTAGAACATATCAGTATGTGCCTATTTGTCAGCCAAAAGCAAGTCTTTATCGACACAGCCGGTCACATTTTCAATTTTTTACTGATGACAGTGGTGTGGCTACTGGCTTTCTTTATGACATTACAAGCGGAAGTGTGTTTAAACAGAATTCCCTTTTTACCAAGGTTAAATCATTTCCAATCATCTTGTATCAAGATGCATTTGAAGTAGTCAATCCTCTTGGTTCAGCGAAAAAGAAGCACAAACTAGTTGGTGTGTATTATACGCTTGCAGATTTTGCTAGAGAGAAAAGATCAGTTATTGATCATATGCAGTTAGTTCTGTTGTGTAAAGAAAAGGACCTTAAAGACTTTTCTATAAGTACTGTGTATGAACGGCTAATTCATGATTTAATAACTCTGGAACAGGAAGGTGTTCTGGTTGAAGGGGAAAGAATCAAAGGGAGTATATGTTGCATTGCTGGAGATAATTTGGGCTCACATTCAGTCGGTGGTTTTCAAAAAAGTTTTTTAGCTAATTATTTTTGTCGATACTGTGAATTCATTAGAACAGAAAATTTATCTGTTGGAGAAAAATGCTCTCTACGCACTGTTCAAGATTTTCAGGACTGTGTTGATTCTGGTCAAGATTGTGGTAGTGCTGTAAAAGGAATAAAGTTTGATTCCCCATTCAACAAATTGTCCTATTACCATGTTTCTTCTCCTGGCTTGCCACCTTGTTTGTGACATGATTTGTTTGAAGGTGTAGTCTCTTATGACATGGCATTGATTGTCAATCATTTTATTAAGTTGAAATGGTTTAATGTGAAACAGTTGAATCATAGGATCTCAACCTGGCCTTACTTAGGTTATGACGCTTTAGATAGGCCAGCTCAATTTTCAGATAATGCCGATAAACTTGCCGGCCATGCAGTGCAAAATTGGGTTTTCTTAAGGCTTTTTGCAATGTATGTGAAATCATTTGTTACTGATGTTGACAACAGAGTTTGGAAGTTGTATTTTAATTTGAAGACCATTGTCGAAAACCTGTGTTTAGTTAAACTTGACTTCTCTCAAATTGCATATGTGAATGTTAAAATTGAAGAATACATTTTAGATAGAGAAAAGCTTTATCCTGACTCATGCTTGAAACCAAAACATCACATTCTTTTACATTATCCTGAACTTATTCTTGCATTTGGGCCTTTGTTTCACTTATGGACAATGCGTTTTGAAAGTAAGCTTGCATATTTTAAGAAATGTGCCAGGCAGATGAACAATTTTAAGCACATTGCCAAGACATTAGCACAGAGACACCAATACCTTCAGGCATATTACACAAAAGGATCACTTTTTAAAAGCAGTTTTATGGTCCATGATACTGCTATCCCTTTGAACAAGGGTCTCTACAACAAGTCAATTCAAGCAGTAATAGATTCCCATAGTTTGTCAGATAATGATTCTGTCTGTGGTCATGTAACATACAAAAATACTGAGTACAAAATTGGAAGTCATGTAGTAATTTTAGAACTTGATGATGGACATCTTGAAGTTGGGGAAATTGAACTCATTGTAGTGCATGGCAATTACATTGACATATCATTCATTGTTTCTGTGGTTACTCTCCAATTTATAAATGAATTGGGTATATACCAGCAAAATTCTCAAGACAACATTGCCCATTATAACTGTGGGATCTTCTGGACTGAAGTATTCCAGTCCAATTCCAATATACAAAATAAATCGTGTTTTTTCCTCTCATTAAAGTGTGCATATAACTAGAAAACCAACATGTGAAGCAGAAGATCTGAACAGACAAACTGCTTCAAAGAAACCCCAGTAGACATTAACAATGTTAACAATAAGATGGCAGAACTAGGTGTTGAAACAATCAAAGATTTGACATTTCTGAAGGAAACTGATCTGGGTTTTCTTAAACCAATCCATGCCAGGAAGTTTCTAAACAGCATAAATGGTAAGTATTAAATATGTAGCAGGCTATAAATGTACATGTAATAACTTGCATTAACCCTTTCCCTCGTTGGGTCTAATTATGTATGATGACCTCAATAGGTACCACGTAAAGCCTGATCTGCAGAAAGCCACACTAAAAGGATTTAATGAAATCCAATGATAAAATCTTAATTACTAAACAAATGAGGAGCAGGGGACAGCAAAAAAACTTTATCAGCCTGTGAGTTACTCATAGTCATAGGCTGATCTGGTTTTATGCTGTTGGTATAGATCTTTTTAATGGTGTCCTCTATGACGGAAAGTTTAAAATTATTTTATGTTATTGCTTTTTGTTAACATTTTTTTTCTAGGAAAGATTTAAGTTTTCTTATTTATTAGGTGGTATCACTAATCATGTTGAATTTGGATCATATTTAGTTTTTATGAAAATCATTAAATTAAATACTTTCACTGTCATATATTTTTCTCAGCACACTCCCCCTCTCTCTCTCTCGCGCAAAAAAAAGAAAAAAAAGATTTATCAAGTATAGGTCAGTTCATGTTTAAAGGTTTTGTTTTATTTATGAAAGTGATTTAAAAACGTGTTCATTATTGTTTTCTATACAGAAAACAAAATCTACACATGGACAGAATAGAACATTTGAAGATGTAAGACCTCAGACACCTGGAAGGCAGTCCTTATCAGCTCTGTCATCCTTAAATGTAAAGTCAGTAATTGAAAAAATGCCAGAGATTCTCATAGAAATTGAAGCTTCTAAAAGATTATATCCAGATTTACGAAGAAAATTTATCCGTGAAATAGTTGATGAAATAAGGCGTGTTGGAGGGACAAGCTGGGCAAAAAAAAGACATTTGAATCTGTAGCAAACAAGATTGTAGGAATGTACCCCAAAACCTTTGAAGACCACATAGGTGGAGTTCGTATTGGGAGTGGATATGACTCATTAATGAAACAGATGATATTTAGAAATGAAAATCTGAACCGGAAAATCCGGCCTATGCAACCTGCCAGAGATCTAGCAGATGTTTGTGGGGGGAAAAAGACCATCATCATGTCAGAAAGACAGATATGGATGTGTGAACTGGAGTCCATCAGTAAGTTCAAGTGAAAAAGTTGAGCAAGAGAAAATCAGGAAAGAGTCAGAAGACATGCATAAGAGTAAAGAACAAGATTGGGGTATAGTAATTGAATCCATGAAACATGCTTATGGACTGCTCAGGAAGGAAATAAATGAGGTCTTAAACTTGAAGGAACTCTTGATCAGATGGCCTTACCTAATTGACGAAAAAGTGCTGATTAATCACTGTGAAATTTTGCTTGAGCTTAATGTTCTGGAGAACATAGAAACAGCATACAAGCAAAAAGCACCCATCTTGATCAGATACTTTAAAACTAAACAAAACCTTGAAGATGTCCTTAGTCGTCTGGAAGTGGAAAAAAGAAGTGAAAATCTACAATCCATTCTGCAGGGTGTCATTCTCTGTATCCAGAAGTGTCTTTATCGACACAGCCGGTCAAATTTTCAGTGGACGTAAGTATAGATGTAATTACTAAAACTTTCAGAATCTTATGCCCATTTCATCAGGGAAAACATAATCAGCTGGCAGGTATCAAGTATAATACAAAATTTAGCTCCATAGATTTTAGCCAACTTTTGCTGGTTTATTAAAGAATTAGTTGTTTTATGTGAAAATATAAGATAATGTAGAAATGATGTTGCATGATTGAAAAAACAGTCAAATTAATTTTTAAGATTGATATAAATGAAAAATATTTATTCAAAACATGTGACATATACACAGGTTTTAATAACAGCAAAACAGCCTAGGATTTTGCTCTAATTTTTTTTTTTATTCTATATTTTCATTCTGAAGGTCTTTTTCAGTTGTACACATGTAATACTGTGAGTGTCATACTTGATGCCTTTGATATGAAGGTTGCAAGTTTAACCCCTGAACAAAGCCGGTACAGATAGCTTCCTGCTTGGTACTCAGAATTTATAAAGTTTATTTCTAAGACTGGTTGACCCAGTGTCAGGATAATGTGACTTGATGTGTACATGCTTACATGTCTTGAGTGTGATGATGTAGTGAGACAGCAATATACACTTTGTCTCATGTAAACTTGACATAATCATCATTTGACTTAAATTCTGTCTGGAAATGTTAAAAAAAACACCCTAAAACAAGCAAAAATAAAACTTTTGATACAATTATTTTCTTGTGTCTTTAAAGGAGATGGCTTCAAATGAGGAGATAGAAAATCAATTCTGAGAGCTGGCCAAGGATTGCCATGTTAGGTAAGTATTACAGTTTTACTACCAGCATTTCATAATTTATCATCAGGACATTTAAATTGATCACTGAAGAGCTTCTGCATTGTGCACTATTTTTATACAGGTCATAACTGAAAAAGCATGGGAGAGAAAATTAAAAGAAAATCATTATTAATAGACCTGTTCTATCAATTGGTTTAAGGAAATGTTATATAATTTTCAGTACTAAGGTATAATTAAAAATGTTTCTGAAAGAAAATAGCTATATATGAAACCTCAGATAACACATCAATCAATGGCATGGATGTCTGCATTATGCATTTATGAAAATTAGAAGATATTATTGATTTTTTTTTCATATGAATATATATAACCGTCAACCTGAAAACAAAAGAATTTAATATTTTCTTATTTAAGATGCCTTTTTTATTTTATATACATTGCACTTTATTCTAAAAAAATATTAGTTATATCATTGACTCTTTTCAGCTTAAATATTGTTTAAAAAACATTTTTTTACAAAGGAACAACAGTCTGTCTGCACAAAAGTTTGCTGTGATTGTTGACTACCATGTTATTGGCCGTTACCAAAGCTACTTGCAAGCCATTTCCCTACTCTTCTGTGCATATTACATCTTCAATATCCAGTATCCAGAAAAAGGAGCAGCAACTTTGGAATTCATACAGAGGTATTTTTATCATAACTGTCAGAGAAATTAGGTGGACAATTTTAACAAGCCAAAATGAAAAGTTACTTGCTCATATTAAGTTCTGTCTCAAAAAAAAGTTTATTTAAACATTCTTTTGTTCTAAAAGAAAATTTCACTTTTAATTTAATAGGTACAGTGTATTCTTTTCATATATTAATTATTTAAAAAGCAAAAATAATCTGTAAAAATAGAAAGAATCATCATTGAACATTTTATAAATCACATTACACTATACAGCATGGTTCATACTGCCTAAAATTCCTAAGGCTCTAAAGATGCATTAAATTCACCAGCACCTGTGGCTTAGTGATAAGAGTGTTCATCTCAGAGGCAGGAGGCTGCAGGTTCAATCCCTGGCTGGGACTTACAAAATTTGTAAAAAAAATGGTACTGTTAGAGGCCCCTTGCTTGGTACTCAGCATATGTTAAGGGAAGTTGCAAGACTAATTGGCCCGGTGTCAAGTAAATGTGATTTGGTGTGGTATCATGCCAATGTCTCCAAATGACTGAACTACACAGTCCATGGGACGTTAAACACAAAACACTAACACTTATACTTTGAACAAATATAATGTCTGTCCATCTGTTGACAATTTTTTGGTCTTGAATTTGATTCATTGCCATATAGGTTTAAAAATTGTGTATTGTATAACAAAATATCATTGCAGAATACACACATGTATTGCAACATATTGAAATATAAAATTATCTTGCAGCATCTGTATCAGATACTACAAGGAGTAAATTTGGTATGCATATATGTGTGTTTCAGGTCTTTTGTTGGAATTAATCCTGACAAAGGTGCTAAAGCAAGCAAGAAGAGAAGATTATCAAATGTGAATTCAAAGGTTTTATCTCTCATTAACCTGATCACAGACTTCGAATGGATTGGATAGATTCTCTGATTCTCCTATCATAGACACTCTAGGTGTTTTTAAGTGTGTCTCTCTAAGCCACTATTTACCAGTCAGATGAATATGTTATGATTTAGTGTTTATAGCTTTTCTAAGCTCACCTGTAATTATGCACATATGTAATATATAGGGAATTATTCGTCTTCATGCAACTCCTCCTATATTTTTCATTGTATTTTTGTCTAAAACTTTGTATAGGCACCATCACTACTTGCTCTGGCACATATTGTAAAGATTTCATGGTTTGATATTTTTAATGGGAATATTGCAAAAAATGAAAACCTCGTTTTTATGCCATCACCACCAGAGCACAACTAAAAACATTTAAAGGTATCTTAATGAAACATTAGTGAAAGATAGAGTTTTTTTTTTTAAGAAAAGTGCAGTGCTTAAAAACATTACTCTAAATTGCTTTATTTAGGAGTTATTGTCCTTTGATTCTTTTTCATAATTCATATGTTAGTGCATTTATGTCTGATGGACACATTTCTAGTATGTTCTGGTTTTGTGCAAATATATTTTGTCCATATTTTCAATCATATTTAATATTTCTAAAATTGGTCATTATAGCAGCCTTATATATCCAGGAAAACAAGCTCTATTAATGCCATGATCATGAGATGCAAACTTTTATAAAAAGTTGTATTATTGCAACGAATGATTTGATATAAAACGAAAAAAGTAAAAGCACCAATACTGTGTTTTGCCCCTTAAACGCATTAACAAAACTAACCGTGATTTAACTAATGCATTGATGTTGTTTTTTTAATGTTCGAAATTGAAGTTTATTATTAGATTTTTTATTATTCCTTGTTGTGACTGTTTGAGTAGTTCTCTGATGGAACCCTAACATTTTACAAATTTCAAGTTTAATTGTCAAGTGTATAACTTTCTGGCATTGATATTGTCATGACCTAACTTCTTTTGCATCTACCTAAAAAGTGTGTAGAGCATACCGGTATATATTCTATGAATGCAGCTGCTTTAGTGTGTTTTGTCACAAAATGTGGAATCCTCTAATAGATACCCAAATCTTGGCACAAAACATGTGTAAAATGCCCTGATTTAGTTGATTTAGTATTTTGCATTGTAATTGAGTCAAAATTACTTGGATTAGTATGAAGGTAAAGTAATGTACGACTTGTTGAGCTACTTCACTGTTACGACTTTTTGCATAGTTTTGTTTTTGTTTTGATTATTCTGTCAGTATATTTACAGACTTGAACTGGTGTAAGATTTGTCATTTCAAACTTCATACTACGATACCCTTTTATTCCAATATTTTATTTGGTTGAATTCATGTTTGCAGTTTGATAGATCAATTATTAAATAACAACCTGAAACACAAGAAAATATGCAATGGAGACCAGGATTTTTTGTATACACTTGTACTATGTCCTAGAAAAACATTCAGTGATTTAGACACTAACGTTTTTGGCAGGTGTCCCTGGGGCATCCTCAGAAACCCAGGAAAGTGTTCACCTTATGTCAGTGTCAAAATTTAAGATGCAAATAAACTTGGTCTTGAGATGAGACAACGTCGAATACCGTTATTTTACGGGAAAAGTCCTGGCAGCTGGTTACCAGGCCCTGTACCGTTATTCTACGGGATTGTAACGTAAAAAAATACGTTTTCGACCGTACATTTACGGTACAGGGCCTGGCAACCAGCTGCCAGAACTTTTCCCGTAAAATTTTACGGGATTTTTTTACAGTAAAGCGTCATTGCGATATACTGCTATTTGATCTATTTATTGCGAGAAACTGCGATTTTATCTAGTGTCATTGCCAGATACTGCGATTTTATCTAGTGTCATTGCCAGATACTGCGATTTTATCTAGTGTCATTGCGAGATACTGCGATTTTATCTGGTGTCATTGCGAGATATTACGATTTTATCTAGTGTCCATGAGAGATACTGCGATTTAATCTAGTGTCATTGCGAATTACTGCGATTTTATCTGGTGTCATTGCGAGATACTGCGATTTCATCTAGTGTCATTGCGAATAACTGCGATTTTATCTGGTGTCATTGCGAAATACTGCGATTTTATCTGGTGTCATTGCGAGATACTGCGATTTTATCTGGTGTCATTGCGAATACTGCGATTTTATCTGGTGTTATTGCGAAATACTGCGATTTTATCTGGTGTTATTGCGAGATACTGCGATTTTATGTGGTGTTATTGCGAGATACTACGATTTTATCTAGTGTCAATGAGAGATACTGCGATTTTATCTAGTGTCATTGCGAATAACTGCGATTTTATCTGGTGTCATTGCGAAATACTGCGATTTTATCTAGTGTTATTTGCGAGATACTGTGATTTTATCTGGTGTCATTGCGAGATACTGCGATTTTATCTGGTGTTATTGCGAAAACTGCGATTTTAAATGGTGTCATTGCGAGATACTGCGATTTTATCTAGTGTCATTGCGAAATAATCTGGTGTTTGGATATGTTGAATACTGGTTCATTGGATACTGCGAAATTACTGGTTTTGCGAGATACTGGTTTTGGATCTGTGATTTTGAAATACGTGCATTGGATACTGTCGTATTGCTTTACTGCGTTTTGGGTGTTATGCGATCTACGTTTTATCTAGTGTCAATTGGAAATACTGCGATTTTTATCTGGATACTGCGATTTATGGTGTCATGCGAAATACTGCGATTTATCTAGTGTTTTCGTATTTGCGATTTATCTACGATGTTCATTGCGAGATATCATTTATTAGTGTACTGCGATATATTATCTATGTGTCATTGCGAAACTGCGATTTTATCGGTCATTGCGAATAACTGCGATTTTATTAGTGTCATTGCGAGATACTGCATTTTACTAGTGTCATTTGCGAATACTGCGATTTTTCTGTGTGTTCAACTGTGATTTTGTCTGGTGTCATTGCGAGATACTGTTATTTTATCTGGTGTCATTAAGAGATACTGTGATTTTATCTGGTGTCATTGCGAGATGCTGCGATTTTATCTGGTGTCATTGCGAGATACTATGGTTTTATCTGGTGTCATTGCGAGATGCTACGGTTTTATCTGGTGCATTGCTAAAAACACTACAGTTTTAATTGCGAGGCACAAGTTTAATCTGGTAACTTTGCGAGAAACTGCATTTTTATCTGATGACGTTTTGAGTCACTTTCGTTTTTATCTCAGTTTTATTTTTTTTAACCAAATACAGTGTGTTAACAAATTTCCAGTTAGCATGTTTTGTGCATTTGCCATTGTATATTTTACCTTACATATTCTTACATTGTAAATAACATATAAAACAATCCCAGGGCCATACAGTACTACAATTTTAAAGTCTATCAACACATCTTGAGGTAAAGTCCCTGTAATGGTTTCGCTAAGTCGTGGACCACTTAACCTCTACCAAGATAACCTAGGTACCCTAATGAAACATTAGGAAACCTTGGTTATCTCCGTGAAAGGCAATGAGGTCCGAAATGTAGCAGAACCATTACAGGGACTTTACCTTAAAATATCAATCTGTATTTGGTTAGTTTAGTTTACAAAATTGATAACATATTCTATGTTGAATAATTTCAGAAGGACCCACTATGTCCAAGATTAGTGAATCAGGCGCGGATCCAGGATTATTTTTTTTTTGGGGGGGGGGGAGGGGGGTAAGTTCAGCAACTACCGGTACTTACATTGTATTAATGATATAAAGCATGTTTAATACCATATATAAACACACACGTATATTGATTTAACGGAGATAACAGTTATTATATCGGCATAATATTTTTTTTTGTTGCATGGCTATTAAAATATTTTTACAACATACAACTAGAATTTATCTAGACCATTTCACCAGAGGATATCCGGCATAATTCGCTGATATAATTTGACCAATCAGCGACTGGTATTAGCCATTTCACCAGAGATCGGCAATACCCGGTATGTTCGTGATTTAAATTGACCAATCAGTGACTGGTATTAGCCATTTCACCAGACGATCGGCAATACCCGGTATAATTTCGCTGATTTAAATTGACCAATCAGTGACTGGGAAAATCTCAAATGTAGGTTATTTTCCATGGTACTTTTTGTGGAATTATAAACCAGCATGTAGATAAGGTGTTCGGGAAGTGCTCGTTGATTTACGTAGGTTTACGTCTCATTTTGATTGAAATAGTAAATTATGAATGATTTACATCGCATTGATATTTGTATATAAACACGTATGACAATTAAATGTAATATTTAAAATGATTTGTTCTTTTTGATACTATGTAATTATCTGCACAAATGTGTATTTGGCTCATAGTGAGTAATGCCTGGTTAGAGAGAGAGAGCGAGGGGGTAAAAAAAGTAAGCGTAAACCATTGAGAGAGAGAGAGAGATGTACAACTTATAAACGCTGATATCGGGGGAAATTATATAAACGTTAACTATTAGATACGGTTCTTATTGTCTGATATAACCGGAATGCAAAGACGAAATCTACGTTAAAAAACGAACGATCTGAATCGTTCATTTGTAACATGGGGTGGAACCGTTTATAATTTATCATTTTATATAATTAAAGGGACATAACTGCTAAACAATTTATCATGTTCATACGAAAGACTTAATTCCCCTTCTATATCAAATTTATTTCTTTGGCGGAGCATCAATCTAAATAGCTTATCCTTACTTTTTTTTCTACTGCACTTGGTTCTCTTTTATAATCTCATAAAAATCTTAAATTATCCTTGCTAAAAAGATTTTAAAAGGATGAGCTTATCTCATTTTCAAACGATATTTCATATCTACCGATATAAAATATGAGATTTGGTTTTGCTGCAGTTGCTAATGTTGTCCGGCTTAATACCATCGTCGAATACCCACGGCCGATCGTTAGATCATCTATAGGCCGTGGGATATCACGGCTAAATTTGGTCGTTTTAGGGGTGTGTCAAATTGGTCTCATCACTTTTTTAAAACCAATCCTAAAGGCAGTTGTATACAGCTGCCGAGCGCAGTCATTTATTTTATTGTTTTCATGACTTTCAAGCCTCCACGCCGAAGAGTGTTGCATTTAAAAATTGCGTTTTCATCGGTCGATAATTTAATCAATAACTACTCTATTACGATGGTTTGCTTGCCTAGTTCTCCACGGCAAGATGTCATGTAGTGGAACGGAATAAGTCAGCCGGGGGTATTCGACGATGGCTCAATATATGGACTGTTTTTATTTCTTACACAAAACCAGGAACTTAAGAGATCGATATATGACAAATGAGGACTCGGTGGTTATGTGAGGACCCTCTGCCAGGTCCTCATAACGTCAACTCGATCCGGCCAATATCTTCAGCCATTTTACAAGGGGCTTTCCTCGGCCATTTTACAAGGGGCATTCAAAGACAGTACTAATTCATTCCATATGAAACACTTTATCTTAAATATTTTACATGTATATTTTTATATATAAATATGGTAAAATCTATGTTAAGGTGTGGGTGGGAGGACACATGTTACGAAAAAAAATAATTATGTTTATCGATTGAATATCAAACGATATTCATAAAGAGTAACATCTTGAGGTTGTTGTCTTGGTCCTAAAGGTGTCACATCTTGCAGTAGGTGGTTTGGCTCTTGATGTTTTGAATTGGCTTTTGCTATCATATCCTGGTTTTCGCCATGTCCTTGTGATGTAACATCCTCCGATTAAAATGACCGCTTTTCCTTAGTCCGCTTGTTATAAGCTAGTAAAGTGTTTCGATTACAATCACACGGAGTTATACAATTCCCGAACTTTTCCTGGAAACTGTTTATATTCCTATCCTTTGTAAGCTTTGTAATTTTCATAGGAAACTTCTTCATATTTATTTCTTACTGATTTCTTCTCAAAACTTTTCTATACTCCTCCATAAATATATATAATGATCAAAAACAGTTGAAATTAGACATGACATATATATTTTGTCTTTCATAAACTCAAGCGGAATAGGCCGTTAGTATACAATTGTATACAAATGCAAAACAGGTATGTCTTTGGTAAATGGGGTATCTGTGGTCTTAGACAGGCCACTGAATTGCAAAATATGGAATAAAATTGACAAAATGTGACACAGTTTAGAGAACTTTTGAAAGAAATGAGGTGTCATTCTGATTTCTAGGTCAGGAATGTTGAAATTCTCTAAATGAGTTTGATAATTGAAATCATTCTTCCAAAAGAATATCGTGCAAATTTGAAATCATCTAAAAAAAATATCAAATGCGAGATAAAATAAACATGAAACATCCAAATAAAGTACATATAGTATGTTTGTTTTTCTTATTGTTCTACGTGTAAGTTAAACGCACAAAAGTGGCAAACAATTTGAATTAAATGTAAAAAAGCCATTCAAATTGTGGCAAATTGTGATGATCCAAATGATTATATCAGAGATTTAAAAGAAGCAGCTAAAGATTCTCCTCCATCCCTTCACTCTCTTTTCCTCTTCTTCTTCCTCCTCCCCCTCCTCACTTTCCTCACTTTCCCCTCCATCCCCATCATATCCCTCTTATCTCTTCCTCACTCATTCCTCAAACCATCCTCTCCTCCTCATCATCAACATCATCATGATAATCCTCTTTTTCCTCCTCACTGTAGTCCTCAATGTCTTCAATGGTCATATCGCTCTCGATAGAAACGGGAGACGGATTCACCAACTTCTCTCCGGTCCCATAGAACACGGAAGTTGACGACAGTTTTTCTTCATCTTCTTCCGATGTGTTGGAGGGTGAACCAGGACTGAGGTATGAGTTCACGTTGGCTTCATCGGGGTTGAAGTAGTGACAGTGGTAGAGGAAGGCGGGTGGTCTCGGCCCCGGTCTGACCGTGATGGCGCTCTCTTCCGAGAGGTAGGAACTCGTGTCTGGAATGGCGAGTGAACGTACTTTAGTCCACTTCAACATTAAGTTCCCCCTATAACCATATCCAATAAATATTTAGTGACAAGATATATTGCGAACTAAATTGAATTTTTTCAGCTCAAATGGTTGTTAAGATTCTCGAACTTAAATGTATTACCTCCAGTTGAAGAGAAGTCATGAATAAGCTAAAATTACTGTTATCCTGTTTGAAACTGAAGGTTTTGGTTTCGAATCCCTGGTGGGTCATTTTTTTTTCCTTTTAAGTGTTGTTTTTATAATTTGAATACATAATTAAATACCTTAGGGTAATTTACCAAAGTAAATTGCCGTTTGATTTTAGTTACTTGCTTTACTTAGTGATTATTAAATTCCAAACGCGGCAAAAGTTCCAAAAGTTCATATATTTTACATATTTATTCATCAATGAAATTCTGTAAATGTCGAAGAAAGCCCCGTATTCGTATTTACAATATGTTACAGACCGTACGCTTTTAGATATTCAGTATTTTTTATAGACGTGTTTAAAAAACACACAAACAATTTGAGTTATGAGCATGTAAAATATAATTTAAAAAAAATGAAAGATATAATAATTGTGTCTTTTCTTCTCAGTTCTGTGTCTGTATAAGACATAGAGGGTATTCATTGATAGCTCCTACAGATCTTTATCACTCACACTGTGGGATATGAATTTCATCTCAGTAAAAGATCAGAGTATTACATCAGTCAGCATGAGATCAATGTAATTGTTTTTTCACGTTCTGGAATATAATTTACACATTTACTCAATAACATATTTTTGTAGGTTAGTACTTGGTCAAGGTTCCTCGAAACGTATTTTTTGTAGGTTAGCACTTAGTCAAGGTGCCTAAATAACGTATTTTTGTAGGTTAGCACTTGGTCAAGATGCCTCAATAACGTATTTTTGTAGGTTAGCACTTGGTCAAGGTGCCTTTTTTTATCTGGAAAAGTACAAAAGATGTCATATAGTAGTCCTACCTGCAGAGTATGTGTCAGTCCCATCCACAATCTGGCCGTCATCATCTGCCTTTGTTTTCAGTTCCACCGTTCTTGTGGCCCATTTAGAGTCCGGATCTTTCTGTTTTATCTGGTATGGGAACCATTTCTTCGCTGGTTTATTCGGATTACGGACGCCAGAGGTTGACGCCGTGACGCCAATGTCACCGCCGCTCTTAGAAGCGCCATTGTTATTCCCGCCAAATATCCTTGATAAAATACGGCGGGGTTTTGGCTTCAAGTCTCGCAATGTCTCGGACCTATCAGAACCACGACATCTCTGTGTGCGGATTCTGTCCAAGATTTTGGACATATTTGTCCGGATTTGTGATTTTACGCTCGGTGTTGGATCCATTGTTGATCGTAACGAACAAACGTTGTCACGCAATAATGTTCGTGACGTCATGACGTCACTTGGAAACGATATTATTGCGGGGTTTAGTATATATTGATGATTAACATTATAAATTGCTATCGTCATAACAATTTATATTATTTTGAATATTACATAAATATCTATTATTATTGTTGTTTATGATGATGATGATGATGATGATGATGATGATTCACGTCATTATCATAATCATGTTGAAATGATGATCGAATAGACGATTGTTGATAGAAAAATGCCAAATATATTGTTCTTAAAATGATAAATACAGGATATGATAAAAAAAATCGCCATATTCGCCTGGCTCTCGGTATTTAGACTGTTCACCTTTGTTTGAATTATTTTATTTCTGTAGATCAGGGTTGAATTCACTAAGATAAACATAGGTACTTAAACTAGGTAGACACACATTCCACCTTTCCTATTTATTTATATACTTGATAAACCTGATATTTCTTAAAAAAATAAATACTTGGGCATTTTAGAGAACCAAAAATAGTGAAATTTGCCCTTTAGTATTCATGTATTACTTAGCACTATGTAGTTTTGGTGGAATTTGATCAAGAAATTTGTAATCGCTTACATGTTTAGGTTTTATAACTCCGATTACCTCCAATTGCAGAGAATTCATAGATAGGCTATAGCCACTGTCAGTTGCTTTGAAACTATGGGTTGCGGGTTCGAATCCCAATAGGGTCATTTTTTGTTCTTTCTACTTTTCTCTTTAAGCAGTTTTCCTGTATCTCTTATGTCAGATTTAGAAAGAAAATTGTGTTTTCTTTTATTTCTATAATTTGTAAATAATCATTTTAGGTTCAAAATTGCCATAGGAAGATTCGAACCCTTGCGGTGAGAGGCTGAGTGAGTGTTTAAGTCAGCGAATTTACCCTCTCTGCCACGGAGGCCCCAGAATAATTTGACGTGGAATGGTAGCATGCAACTATTCTACAATAGTTGAATAGTACCACGGTTATTCCAGTAATCGGGATAATGTGCCTTAAATTGCCTCATTCGGTAATCCTGGGTATCAGTATCAGTATTATTTGACGTGGTATGGTAACATGTCACTTCTCTACAGTATGATACCGCGGTAAGTCCAATTTTTGGGGGATAATTTGCCTGGAGATGGTATCGCTTTTCTACGGTATGATACCGCGGTAGTTCCCAGTATCAGGTAAAATTGACGTGGTATGGAATCATGTTACCTTTCTAGAGTATGATACCACGATGAGGGGACACTTATAAAAATAGTAGTTGTCGTATCATATTTTTCCAATACTAATAATTTGTGATATACATATACAGTAAATAAAGATATATTACATTTTAGAATTAGAACCATAGAATGATAAACGTAGCAGTGTTATGAACACATGGTCCTCAGAATGATTGAAATACTGTAAGTGGGATGTTAAATACAAACAAACAAATATTGTACGATATTATACTATAGCAGGTGCCATTTTAAATGGCTGCTAGCATAGTTGATATTATGTCAAAAACTGGTTTTAGATCAGTAAAATATGATAAGATAGATAGAAATAAGTTTTAATATAAACATCGTAAAATAGCCATTATAAAAATCCTCGGCAAATTTGATCACTTATCTCTTAAATAAAATTTCTAGTACGGGTGGGGTTCGAACCCACGCGGACATTCGTCCATTGGAACTTAAGTCCAACGCCTTAACCACTCGGCCACCGTACTCTGGTATTATCTAGTAGCTGTATTCTGAACTAATACTATAGAAAATATACGAGATTCATAAGTGATATTTATAACATATCTGAACGAGGTTTAAGACATTAACACATTTCGGGTAACCAAACGTTCGGATAAATAAATAATAAGATGTTACAATGTCCGCACACTTATTTCACCAGAAACGGACGCCTGTTTGTATTTATCACAATTCCTTTCCAAATAGTATATTTATTAAAAATGAATTATGTTTAACAGATTTCAAACTTTGTTTTCTTTTTAAGCATCTGACATATTCTGTGTAGAAGCAGCTCAGTAACTTCTCAATGAACTCGGTTACATAAACATTATTTTAATTGTTTTGATTTAACAACCATAAAATAATATTGACAAAAAATCTATTGTAGCACTAACTGTAAAATTTCAAAAATGTTTGCGAGTGAAGCATTTTTTCTCTCCCTTTCTCAAATAAATGCTATGGGTTTATCCTTTTCCATATAATTCAAGTACCTGAGGATATTTGAACCATTCACTCAGATAAATTGAACTACATGCATTATGAATTCTCTGTATGCGTGACGTCTATTAGTTTCTGTTTCCCTTAATTTCGTCAAAAGTTAAAGATTGGAATTTACATTCGTATGTCACAAATTCTTGATGTAGATTCTATATTGTAGTTTTCACTTATTTTTTGTTTTAAGGCTGTAAAAGTTCGTTTTAATCGGAAAGTATAACTATTATCAATTTTGAAGAAGAAACAAAGACAAGTAAATTTCGAAAACAGTTATTTTCAAACACAACAGCAAAAGATAGAATTGTCAAAATGCAAAAATGAATGTTACTTACATAACATATAATATATTATTTATTTATTTTACCCAAACAGAGCGCTGCTACAGCAGTCAAAACTAAGCAAGTGAAAACTACAATATAGAATCTACTTTTAAGAATTTGTAACATACAAAAGCAACAAGATCAACACTGACAAGTTTATATATGTTTTCAAATGTTGATCTGATCTAATAAAAGTTACGAAAAATCCTCGTTAAAGATAAATTCTGAAAGGGGAATGGAGGATATTTCCGAGTCATATTTCATAGTTCTCGATAATATAATGTTTGTTGTTTTGTATGTTGTTATTGCTGTTGTTCATGGTAACGTCGTTGTTGATTCTATCTTAATACGTGTTCTGTATAGTGAAATAAAGGTTAATTTTTGTTCTGGGACCGAAATTCAGTTCAGCATCTACTTTTTTTAGACGGATATGCCTCTGTTACGCCCCTGGATCCTTTTTATTACTAGATAAAATAATTCAAACGCCTCTTCATCTGATTCAAATTTGTTTTGCAGTGCCTTTCTGCTGACCGAAAGTAATGTCCATTTTTACAAAAGGAAAGAGATTTAAAGAAAATTAATATATCTTTTCTCTCTCTCTCTCTCTCTCTCTCTGTCTCTCTATGTGTGTGTCTCTCTCTCTCTTTTTTTTTTTTTTTGGCGATAACTTTTGTTATATTTTAACTGACTTTATAGACTTTCTAGTATATAATCCATTGCTTCGACAATTTTAAAGCACACTACACGTTATTCCCCGTGTGTTCTGTGTAGTTTCTGGTGTACGACTTTCTGGCGGCGGCAAGCATTTTTTTTTTTTTTTTTTTTGTGTGTGTGTGAGTTGTTTTATAATCATATGCATTTTCAATCACAGTTTTTGTAAAAATGTCATAAACAACACAAAGAAATCTAGAGATCAAAGTGAGGACTTCCTGGTAATCTGAGGGCCCTCTGCTAGGTCCGCAAAACGACAGCTGGGTAAATTTCGGCAGATATTGTGTTTGTTCTCTGCCCTTTTATAACGAGTTAAATAAAACAGGAATCAATATTTTTTTTATGATTTTTAATAAATAAATTGCAGACAGATATGTACAATTTTTATAATCTGGTCTAATATAGAATTTAGAAATAGTTTCGATTTAATGTGAACACATGTCCACATAAAACCTGGGATTGGACTTTAAAAATTATATAAACTCATCCTATCAAACAATGTCCTTAGGTGCCATATCTGGCAGTTTCTTGCTTGCCCTTAAGGTGCCACTCCTAGCAATTTCTTGCTTGTCCTTAAGGTGCCACACCTAGAAATTTCTTGCTTGTCCTTAAGGTGCCACACATAGTCCTTAAGGTGCCACATCTTGCAATGTCTCGCTTGGTCCTTAAGATTGTCACATCTTGGTTTTAGCCATGCCTTGAGTGTTACATCTTCCGTTTGAAATCCGCTGTTTCTCAGTCCTTAAGTTATAAAACAGTTTGTTTGAAGTCCAACAGTGTTTATGGTATATGTAGATGAACACTGAGTTAAACAATGCTCAACAACTTTTTCTAGGGAAAAATGAACATTCTCAGCCATTGTAAAGTTTGAAATTTCATTTAACAAAGTTCTGTATTGATTTCTTAAAACATGTCTATACGACCGTGGATTCACTCATTAAGGAAATACATGGAATGACCATCGTCATTGAAATCATAACTGACATTTCTTGTCTTTCATAAACTCAAGCGTAAGTTCATACATATATAAATATTTACAGTACTGTCAAATCATTCTTACAGAAACAGTTTCTTATTTTATTTTTCTTCGTAACTTTGTAATGGGGTATTGTCTGAAGGACCTTTGATTAAGGGAGACAATCCGTTTAATGGTCACATATGGAATGAAATTGGCAAAAAGCGGCATAAGTTTGAAAATAAATTTGAGGTATCCAATTCACTTAAACGCTGGTCAAGTTTATATCCCCGAGTGAATAGATTATTAAACTAATCCAAAGTTGAAGTCTCCCGAACGCATTTCTTGCAAGTAAATGTGAAGTATAAAAAAAAAGGATTTGCAACGTTTTTGGAATTAAATATAGCTGAGGCATACGAGTAGAGTAATTAAAACATTAGAAACTAGATTTAAAGAATTCACTGAAAAAAGGCATTCATATCGCGTCGATCCAAATAATTGTATCACAGATTTAGAAGAAGCATCCAAAGATCCTCCTCCACCCCCACACTCTCTTTCCCTCCTCCTCCTCCTCTCACATCATCATCACAATCTCATCAAACCTCTCCCTCCTCCTCCTCCTCATCATCCTCAGCAATAGCATAATCAACATCCTCATCACCATCACCATCATCGTCATCATCCTCTTTTTCCTCCTCACTGTAGTCCTCAATGTCCTCAATGGTCATATCGCTCTCGATAGAAACGGGTGACGGATTCACCAACTTCTCTCCGGTCTCGTAGAACACGGAAGTTGACGACAGTTCTTCTTCATCTTCTTCCGATGTGTTGGATGGTGAACCAGGACTGAGGTATGAGTTCACGCTGGCTTCATCAGGGTTGAAGTAGTGACAGTGGTAGAGGTAGGCGGGTGGTCTCGGCCCCGGTCTGACCGTGATGGCGCTCTCTTCCGAGAGGTAGGAACTCGTGTCTGGAATGGCGAGTGAACGTACTTTAGTCCACTTCAACATTACTCCAGTCCTCAATATCCTCAATAGTAATATCGCTCTCCTTGGCATCATCCTCTTTTTCCTCCTCATTGTAGTCCTCAATGTCCTCAATGGTCATATCGCTCTCGATAGAAACGGGAGACGGATTCACCAACTTCTCTCCGGTCTCGTAGAACACGGAAGTTGACGACAGTTCTTCATTTTCTTCCGATGTGTTGGATGGTGAACCAGGACTGAGGTATGAGTTCACGCTGGCTTCATCAGGGTTGAAGTAGTGACAGTGGTAGAGGTAGGCGGGTGGTCTCGGCCCCGGTCTGACAGTGATGACGCTCTCGTCCGAGAGGTAGGAACTCGTGTCTGGAATGGAGACAGTAGAATACTTGTAAGATAGTCATTGAAACCTTACGCTAGGACCACCATACCATTAGGGCACCTAAATATAAAGAGCACCTCTAAATAAAGACCATCTCACTTTTAAGACATTTGTGAGTCTTTTTTTTTTTAAGTTACTAAAAAGTCAGCTAGTTCACCATATCGTTTTATTAAGGTAATCCATCCATTATTAAATTGTGATCATAGTCAATCAAGTGATCGTGGGAATGTTATTATAAATACAATTCTTTAGACTTAGAGCAAAAGGGCCTATAAACTCCGAGTCAATGGAAGTTTGCATCTACACTGAAGTTTTTCTAGCATTTGAAGGACCATTGTTATAATATAACGGTGGGTGGATTATCCTAAGATGAGATGACATTTTGTCTTTTTTAAAAAGGTTCTATCATAATTACATAACTGCATATGTTATGTTTTGGCTGTATATGGCACATTTTATTTCTTTTCACTGAACTTATATCAGTCCGTTTGTCTTTTCGCAGCTAATCTGACCAACTCCGGCGCAGCGGACTGACTCCGCATCAGTAACTGTCACACAGATTTAACACGTGACCATGATGTGTACCATAGTCCATGATATTGATTACCTGTGATTTGCTTAAATTCAGCTATTTTTCAAGTCACTGTGGTAAAGTCACTGTGGCCTTGTTGTTTACTTCTTGTACAGCATATGTATCAGGTTTCACAAAATTATAGATTACAAACTGAAATTGTGACATATGTGTTATCTGAAGTTACCAAATAGATGCTCCACAATGATAATCTTCGGAAAAGTCGTATATCTGTACAAACATTGCTTTCACAGGGCCGGAAGTACTCGGTATAATTCGCTGATTCAAACTGGCCAATCAGTGACTGTGGAAAACTCAAAAATGTTTGTTTATTTCCCGTTCAAAAATGTGTGGAATTAAACGCCAGCATGTAGATTAGGTATTCGGGGAGTGCTCGTTGATTTACGTAGGTTTTCGTCTCATTTCGGAATGAAATGGTTTATATGGGTAACATTATTCGAAAGAATCCCGAAATTGTGTTTGAATAGGATTACAGGTATTTATACCCTTTTTTAGAGGTCACCTGTACTAATTCACCAACTTTTTTTTTTAATAAACTATTTATCAGATTTTTCATACCGGTAAACTGTTGTAAGCGACAGTCTAGGTTTAACACAAATAGATACAGACTCAGCAATGTATACGAATCAAACGGTAGAATTACTTAGACATTATCATAAAGCGACAAAACATCGTGAGTAAAAATTTAAGTTCTTGTTCAGCCCAGACGGTTAAGGGTCTGGAACTTTAATGCCTTGAAGTTATTGTCCATTGTTTAAGTCCAGGTTGGTGTTATGTTTAATTGTCAACGGTGGGTTACTTTTGGGTATGTTTGTAGTATAAATCGGATGCTCTTAAATAAATTCGTCGTCATAAAACTTATGAACGTGACTGGCTTTTCTTTATGAAACCTTACAGTTTGTCCCACTAAATCGTCCAATGAAATGCTTTCATTTCGTTCAAATTTTCAAAATGTATATATAAACTCTGAGATCTTTATATGGATAAAGTAGAATGTTAGGGTGCCTACGTAACCAAAAGCGAACTATGGGCAGATGTTTACATCATATTTTGTTATCTCAAAATATAAATGTACTCAGCGACACTGACACTGACCTCTGCTTAAAATATAATATGAAACAGTCAATCAAACAGGAAGCGATTCCATAATGCGATGTCAAAGGCAGCGCTGTATGGCTTACGTGACCAACTGTTAAAATGCTGTAGTTTGTTTAAATTTTATGTTTATCGCAGCGCTCCATTCTGCGTCGCTTGCGATAAATTCAATAAAAATTAAAATATATTATGAATAATAATTTATTTATAATGACTAATCACGAAAAAATAATCACCACCAAATCATCCGATTTACAAAGCCTCAATATACACAGCCACCGTCTAAGATAAGATTTATACAGTAATGTAATAATTCTAAGATGGCTGACGTATTAGTTTCGAAGTATGTTGTGTCGAAGGCAATGCGAAATAAGAGAGAAGTTTAAAAAATTTAAAGCCATTGTGCGGCAAGTTGATTTGAAAAAGTCATTTCAATTCGTATAATTTTATGTGCATTGTATAATATTAAATGTATATGTATATTTTACATCAAATAATCTTTTGAAGTACATTCGGTACTGTGCTTGATGACCAGTCAAACCCTAAATTTTGTTGATTAGTACAGGTGACTACTAATACAGTCCAAGTTTACACATTCGGAAAAGGTCGTTCATATTTTATGCATTACAAACGTTAACAAAGTTTATTTTAAATATCTCACGTCAAAACACGACAAAAAAACGACAGTACATAGTAATACATAAACATTAGTCCTACCTTCAGAGTCTGTGTCAGTCCCATCACCAATCTGGCCGTCATCATCTGTTTTTGTTTTCAGTTCCACCGTTCTTGTGGCCCATTTGGCGTTCGGATATTTCTTTTTTATCTGGTATGGGAACCATTTCTTCGCTGGTTTATTCGGATTACGGACGCCAGAGGTTGACGCCGTGACGCCAATGTCACCGCCGCTCTTAGAAGCGCCATTGTTATTCCCGCCAAATATCCTTGATAAAATACGGCGGGGTTTTGGCTTCAAATCTCGCAGTGTCTCGGACCTATCAGAACCACGACAACTCAGTGTGCGGATTCTGTCCAAGATTTTGGACATATTTATCCGGATTTGTGATTTTACGCTCGGTGCAGGATCCATCGAAGATGGTATTGAACAAGCGTTGTCACGAGACAATGTTCATGACGTTATGATGTCACTTGGAAACGACGTCATTGCGTGGCTTTGTATAATATTGGTGACCAAGATATTGAATCTGTATCGTCATGTCAATCACCAAATTATTATTATTTTTATTATTATTATTATTATTATCACTTGCTGTTTTGTAAATGATAAATACTGAATAAGATATAAGAATAACCGTATTGTATTTTGCGTCTATACGGATTGTAATAATCGCAAGTATTTTTAACGGCGTAGATGAAATGTGCAGAGTCTTACCATCGCAATTTTTTAATGGCGTACATGTATATAGAGTCTTAACATCGTAAATATTTTAATGGTAAATTTTAAGGTGTATATACAGTCTTACTATTGCAAATATTTGTAATGGCGTACATGTTCATACATCGCAAATTTCAAGGCGCCAGATAATCAGAATCCAAGAGTTAATCCATGTGCCAAAGATTTTTTTGTTCTCCAATATTCCTCTTATTGAATGTGTGTCTTTCTGTTCTTTGAATATTTATTTTACTTTAAGACATTTGTATTTCATTTAATCCCCGATTCAACAACAAACGTCATGATAGGAATTGTTATTTGATTATTACACAAGTATATGTAAAACTATTCGACTCAAAACATTTATTATTAAGACTTATAGCATTCTTATCAATCGTTTCATTATTTGAAATATGATGAAAATGTAGTGTAGAATAATTCTCGATAAACTGAAAAGAGAGAGAGATTGAGGAAAAAGACTGAAAAAAATAGAGAGAGAGAAGTTAAAACGGGGAAATCATCCTCCAACATGGCGGAAAATGAAAATTTTGTTCTACTTTGATCATGACCATGATTAGATAAAATTACGCTTTAATATAATTATTCATCATAAAATTCTCAGTTATGTCTGATATTCAAAAAAAAAAAATCTAGTACGGGTGGGGTTCGAACCCACGCGGACATTCGTCCATTGGAACTTAAGTCCAACGCCTTAACCACTCGGCCACCGTACTGTCTGATACACTGTAAAATATAGGTGTCTCTTACCACATAGGTGCGCTTCTTACACCATCTGCAAAAGACTGAACTTTGCTCAGGGGGTGGGGGGAATGTGGAGTAACAAAAATATAATACCGGGAGATAATAAAGTCTTTATAATTTTGCCATCTGACGTCTCTGTTATCTACTAATGAGTAAGGAAACTTCACTATAAAGGGAACATTCTTCTTTTATTTATTAAAATTATTGTGTCTTTCTTTATCAACATAGTCATTATTTAACAAACTAAAGCACAAGCTACCATGCTATGTTGTTGTTGTTGTAGTTGTATTGGGGTTTTCCGTCGCTGCGATAGTATTTCAATCATATAGCGACGTCCAGCTAATTACAGGTGGAGGAAGACCCCGAGTACACAGAGGTACCCGGGTAGAACCACCGACCTACCGCAAGCCAGCTGGAAGGCTTCCTCACATGAAAAATCCGAAGTCCCTACCAGGATTCGAACCCACAGCGGTGAGGGGCTGAGAGATTTGTAGTCCACGACTGTAACCGCTCGGCCACGGCGGCCCCACCATGCTATGTCCAATTCGCTTTAAGTTTCCTTCCCGTCTTGGGGCCACATTTAATTTTCTATTAAAGAAGTAATGTCCGTTGATTTCGTGGTGTGTTCTCTCCAAGAATATACCCCCCCCCCCACGAAAATCGATCGATTCATAGACCAAAAGATTTCTATAACAGGAATCTAAGAATAATTGTATCGGAGTACTTACAGCATTTGTTAAGTGTATAATAATATAAATTTTCCTCCTGAAGTTTTAAATAGTAATTCGGTATAAAAAGAATAAAACCTTGTTTGTTGTTGTTTTTGTGTATGTATATTGCGTTGTTTGTTGCATGTGTTTGTTTGTTTGTCTCTTTTTTTTTTTTTTGGTGGTTGGGGTGGGGGGGTTTTTTTTTTGTTGGGTTGTTGGTTTGCTTTGTTTGTTGTCGTAGTTTTGAGGGTCGCGGGGTGGGTGGGGGGAGTAACATGCTCCCAGTAATATGCATATTTTTTTTTATTTAACACAAAATAACCAATCAAATAAAATGAGTGTTTGACAGTAACACTATGCAGGTCAGTATTATGAACCTTAATCACACTTATCTCTTAATTTCAAATAAAAATTTTAGTACGGGTGGGGTTCGAACCCACGCGGACATTCGTCCATTGGAACTTAAGTCCAACGCCTTAACCACTCGGCCACCGTACTGGATGATAAACAGAATTTACAAATTTAAAATATAGTAGTCTCCTACCCTTCAGATACGCTATAAATATATTTATCCCCGTTTCAGTCTTCTAGGTACTTTGCGTTAGTGCACGATATTCTCATGCGTTTTGATAAGTTATGCCGCGAAAGTGGGTAGTTAGATTCATTCGAGGTCACTGCTTTGCAGAGTTAAGTCGCAAGTTGGTTTTCCCACCCATTCACCCACCCTTTGTTTATTTCAGGTTGATTACTTTGACAATTCATGTAGACGTTTTACAGATCTTGGGTATTGGCGAATAGACGCTAACTGGAACCATCATACGAGAATGAAATATTGAAATATTTTATATTGGAAAAAAAATCGATGGCGATTAATATACTGCAATGCAGGTGACATTCCTGTACAGTCTTAGTGTTTTACTTTTCTCCTGTGAGTGTGAGAGTGAGATTGGTTAGGGGATAAATATTTTATTTACGGTTGAGAGAAGCGAATTAGGAAATAAAATAACCCCACCTGGGTTAGAATCAGGGATAAGCGAACAAATACGTCGTGGATGTGCTTTATGTGTGTTCATTATTATTCTTTAATAATGATTATGTTACGGATCTTGTCTAAGCGATAATTTTTAACGTGTTAGTTACATGTCATCACTGTTCCAAATAATAAAAGAATAGTTACCTCTTCCGTTTTGGTAAAAATACACATTAATAAATAAGTTATAGAACTTTTCCTGATACTTTTAGAACATCCCTCGTAGTTTTGTGTCTGGTGGCCCGATCGACTGAAAATGAGAAAGCCAACCGACGTTGATTTTTTTTTTTTTTTTTTATTATGTTTGCTCTGTCAAAAAAAGCAAGAACCCCTCCAAAAATGAAATGAAAAAAAAATGATTTCCGGATTAATAAAATAATAACAAAGTAATATGATTTAAATATAAAGTAAACACTTTCTGAACAGCATAATGCTTTTGTTGTTTTTTTGTTTTTTTTTCAAAAATGTTGTTGTTGTTGTAAATAACGACCTTGTGGGCTTTTTTTTTGTTGCAATTGTTGCTGTTGTTTCTTTGTTTGTATTTTGCGTGAGCGTGTTTGTAGGTGGGTGGGGTTCTTTGCTTAATTCTTTATCGGTTTTTACTTTGTTTTTTGTTGTTGTTGTGGGGGTATTTTGCGGGAGTAGTAACATTCTCCTAGTAACACGCCAGTTTTCTATTTAGCCAAAAGGCTCATGTTATAAAGAAAAGAGATTGGAATGTCAAACAAAGTAACCAGTCATTTAAGATGAGTGTCTTACAGTATCATTGATCAAGTCAGCTATGTGTGATATACATTTAACCACGAATGCTACATACTGATATGAATTAACGCGTTACTTCGACTTAATTTGCTCATTTACCTCTGATTTTTAAATAAAATTTCTAGTACGGGTGGGGTTCGAACCCACGCGGACATTCGTCCATTGGAACTTAAGTCCAACGCCTTAACCACTCGGCCACCGTACTGGTTGATAAAACCAACGTAGACGCTTGGGCTTTATCATGATACGTGCTGATGCAATAAAGGTGCAATATACATATAAAAATAGTACAAGGGAAATAACTCTATTTGTGTCTTTTCAATTTTTAAAGATAGATTTCCTCCCTTGTGTATTTTGTATAGAAAACATAATTGGATAATGACTTTATACATAAACATGTATGTTTATTTCAAAATGGCTGTTGATTCTTGTCGTGGCTGTCATACTTATATGCTGATTTGGAAATTTTAAAAACAAGTATATTTTCCATTGAATTACAATATAATTTAAAAAAAAACACTCTTCCGATGCAGGTATTTATTGTTGTAATGACAGGATATATATTATCAGAGAGATACCCTAAGGAAGTGCGAGTTTTTTTAAATCTGGTTCAAGCTTCCCAGTTGATCCTAATACCGACTGAGCGTTCTAAGGCGGTAACTGTTGGTATTTTCTATATCATGTTATGCCGTTCTACGTGTGTTTATTTATTTATTTATTTATTTATTTATTTATTTATTTATTTATTTCATTTACATTCACCTTCTTCTGGAGTTTGTACATTTTGCCTGGACAGCGTAGTGATAACGCACTTCTCTCCCCAACAATTCGTCCCAGGTTCGATCCCGGGTGACGTACGTGAGAGGGTACGGTGGTCGCTCGTCCAGACACCTGGATTTTCACCGTGTGCTCCGGTTTCCTCCCACTATAATGGACACACGCTGCCATCCGATCTTAGTTGTTAGAGCTTGTTTCATAATCGATGTAAAATAAATAAAGTTTGAAGTTTGTTTTTGATATATGTTGGATTTCTCAAAGGGCCTTTTTGTCTTGCCTTATTATCACTGATAAGGTGAATATAATTTTTCAAAAGTGGCAAAATAAAGACGAAGTTGTCCGTTACGTTGCTCTGATATAAGAAAAAAAATCAATTTTTACAAAGAAAAAAGAAAAGAATAAAACAAAAAATATTGTGAAATCATTCATTTTCGTGGGACATTAATTTTCGTCTTTTTCGTGGAGGATTTTATCCACGAATATTTTTCCCCACGAAAACTTGTTTCTGATGAAGACCTCACGTTTTCCAGAACATAGATCTACGAATAAATGTACCTGCGAAATTCCCTTAAGTATATAATCAACGAAATTTAATGTCCACGAAAACTAATGATGTTACAGTATGTGGTTTATAACAAATAAAAGATAATAACATGCGATCGATGGATGATTTTAGTTAATTGTTCTTTGCGGGGAAAATAATAACAGTAAATCAAAGCACTGAGAGTCCTAATGTTGCGTTAAGTATAGGGAGAAAGCCAAGAGGTTTGTAATTTGGAACTGGTGATTTTCCATATCAAATGGATCTTGTAGGTAATATTTCATTTCACTGTGAGAGAAGAACATATTTCAATAAACGACACAATTCAGCGCGAGATCTGGACTACATGTAGGGTGTCGGCTGCTCGATGTGTCGGCTGCTCTATGTGTCGGCTGCTCTATGAGCCGGGGCGTTGTCCTGGTGGTATATTACATCCTCAGTTGCTATGTTGTGACGTTTTCCTCGGGGCGCCATTTTTTAACTCACGACGAATAACCTGAACATATGAACTAGACATCAGAATTATTAAACTTTTTTTTTTCGATTTTTATCGGATATTTTTTACAAATAATATTTAAAAAAAGAAACTATGGTGAAACAATGTTAAATGTTTAATTGTTATGAATATGTTCTTACCTTTTGATAATAGGTCGCGTTGACAGTGGTTCCCTGGAGAACTGCGTGCTGCAGGATCAATCAGCAGGCGTCCATAAAGAACAAGAACTTTCCTGATGACTTGCACGTGGGTGCCTTCTTAGGCGGTGGTGACGTGGGATGCTTCAACACCACAGACTGTTGTTTCGGTTCAGGCTCGTTCAGGTAAAGCCAAGTTTCGTCTGTTGTGACAATGCAATTAAGGAAATGGTCCCCTTCCAGGTCGTAACGGTCAAGTAATGACCTGGAATGCCTTACTTGTGCGGTCTTTTAGTTGTCTTTTAGTTGGTACCCAGCGAGCGCACACCTTGTTCATATTTAAGATTTCATATACGACATTAACGCCCATGCCGGTCAGATCGCTTATCTCCCGGATGGCAACGCGAAATCCCCCAATAACGTTTTTCTCCTACGTCTTCCAAGCCATCTCTGAACTTTTTGTGCCGACCAAACACAAGGCTTCTTGAAATAACCGAACTCTCCTTTACCTCCTGCATAAATCTGAATGTTTCTGTCGGTGTCATATTCACATTCAGGTGTCCCACTCATAACGATGTCGCCATGTTTTGTCCTTGCCTACTATTTCTACGGTAAGGCGAAGTCCCTGTATTGGTTCCGCTATATTTCGGATCTCATGGCCTTTCACGGAGATAACCAAGGTTTCCTAATGTTTCATTAGGGAACCTTTGTTATCTTGGTAGAGGTTAAGTGGTCCAAGACAGCGGAACCATTACAGGGACTTTACCTTAAAGGCTACTACGCATCAATCGACGTCAAATTTCAAATTTATGACGTCACAACTCATATATGTCTGCATTTCGCGCGTTTTGCGTTTGTGCAAAATTAAAATTTAATGCTTTAGAATGAATGACTACTTTTTTTTTTCAAAGTGCGTTGTATCCACGTGGGTTTGTACTATGGTAACGATTATTTCTAACTCTGGATAATGCACTTCAACAACTTTTGGTATTTTAAAAGGGGGAAAGTGGAGCTTTATTGAAGTATTATATTTTGATAAGTTTAGCTTGCACATTTTATAAACAACAAAATTGTCCGCGAACTTTACTAACACCCCTCGTACGATAAAATGATAAATAACTTCATATAAAGAAGATTGCTGAGCATTTTATTTTTTATGCCATATATGTAAGAAAACATCACAGGCTAAACAGTAGCTCATCGTGCAAGCATATCTAAATGTTGCATAGCGATGGTACGGAAAACAGGTGCACGTATGGCTTGCCCGCTAGAGGACATTGAATTTGGAAATCCGGTGCGATCAGTTATAATATGTTGCGTTGTAAACAAAATGGCAGACCTTAATTTTCACTCCGCTTAGTGCAAAATAGTTCTTTTATGCGAAAACGTGTTGAATTACCTTTGGACTTTGAAAAGGAAGTTACATTCATAGTTAAATGTATTCAAAATGATATGCCAGTTTAATGAAAGTAATTAGAGTAAATCCGAAAATGAATCAAAAGATCCCAATAGTTCAAAATCACGTAATTTTGATCGACATCTCGCTTCCAGTTTCTGAAATATGAGATATAAGGATCTTAGCAAGTCATTTTGTTATACACTGGTTTTCTTTCACTCAATATTGCTTCGAAGTTAGATTACGACCTTCCTTTGCGCGGATCCAGAGGGGGTGGGGGATTTGGCGTCATGACTCACCACCACCCCCCATCCCTTGGATATGACTATGAAATTAAGAGTAAAGAAGAAATATTCCTTTAACCTTCCGATCCCCACCCTGGAAAAAACGTTGGACTCGACCACGCCCTCTTTTAAAAGCGATGGATTCTTCCTGAACAACCTTAATATCACACATACACGCGCGCGCGCACGCGTACAGTGAATTTTCCGATTTCAGAGTTGGCTAGGTATGGAAGGTTTCATGCTTGTTCAATATACCTGACGGACCCCTTCCCCCTTCCCCCTTCCCAGTCCTCTTACTTCTGAGATATATTCCTGGATCCGCGCATGGACATGTCACTTTCATCGACACAGGTGTTTTATGACAATTTAGAATGATCTACATTGTTATAGAAGTTGTCATGAGATTTCGCAGTAGATGGTGAAATCCTATATCTTATAGCAATAATACATTTATAGCTGTTCAAATCAGATTTTGGTGACAGCATCAGAAACACTTAAGAACAAATGTATAGAAAATCTCCACTGCATAGGTCGAGTACTTTTTAGACTATTTCACTTCGAAATGTGATGTAAACCTGCGTAAATCAACGAGCACTTCCCGAACACCTAATCTACCAGATGGAACAACACGGTGATAAATGATGAATATATACCATTGCCTGCATTTTATAAAATGCATACAACATAACAAGGTATAAATATGTACAGAATGATCTAGGTACGTGCCTGCATAAATCAGTACAAGGTATGAATATGCACAGAAAGATGAAGGTACGTGCCTGCATAAAACAGAACAAGTTATAAATATGTACAGAAAGATCTAGGAACGCGCCAGCATAAAACAGAACAAGTTATAAATATGTACAGAAAGATCTAGGAACGCGCCTGCATACAACAGTACATGGTATGAATATGCACAGAAAGATCAAGGTACGCGCCTGCATAAAACAGAACAAATTATAAATATGTACAGAAAGATCTAGGAACGCGCCTGCATAAAACAGTACAAGGTATAAACATGTACAGAAAGATCTAGGTACGTGCCTGCATAAAACATTACAAGGTATAAATATGTTCAGAAAGATCTAGGTACGCGCCTGCATACAACAGTACAAGGTATAGATATGTACAAGTTACGCGCCTGCATACAACAGTACAAGGTATATAGATATGTACAAGTTACGCGCCTGCATACAACAGTACAAGGTATAGATATGTACAAGTTACGCGCCTGCATACAACAGTACAAGGTATAAAGATATGTACAAGTTACGCGCCTGCATACAACAGTACAAGGTATAGATATGTACAAGTTACGCGCCAGCATATAACAGTACAAGGTATAGATATGTACAAGTTACCTCATACAACAGTACAGGTAAACAGAAAATCTAGTACGTTCCTGCATATAACAGTCCAAGTTATGAATATATCTACAGAAAAATCTAGATACGCACTAGCATAAAAAAAATTAGGCTCATGCCTGCGTAAAACAACAAGATATGCAATACCATACAGAGGGTAAGTGCCTGCATTCAACATGTCTATGTATCGCCTGGCTACAACAGATTGGAAACGTGTGTGACAAGTGCCTGCATAAAACCTTGCACTCAACATATCCAGGTGTATACCAACAACACGCGAACAACACATCTAAAATGTACATGTCAACATACACAATGTCTTGGTACGTGCCTACGTTCAACAATAAACAAAATAACTTTTAAAAAGACAACTTAGGAACACTCCATCATTCCAAACGTATTTTCCATTCAAATGCCCCTGCAGATAAAATTTTAATTCATAAACTAGTATCCGACGATGGAGCGGCTCTTGGCTGGTAAAGTTCGACGACATCTTTCAAGCCGCATTTTGCACTGTATTACTACGGCAATCCTTTGACTTATAAATTTAGAAAATGTTCAAATTATACAAAAAAATAATAAAATAACACAGACATTCAATGTTTTGGTTGTGTTTTTGATATTTCTTATTTATTATACATTAAAGCAGCTCGTTCACAGATGGTCGGTAGATATTAGAAAAAAATCTACTTTCCCATGTCAATGTTGGTAAAGACTTTGTTTCCCGATAGATAAACTCGACAAGTGTAGGTCATATTACACAGGCTATTTTCGTAATCTTCGACGAAATAGGCTAAATACAGAATACGTAACCCTGAAGCAGGTGCGTGCGGTACCACGTGACACGTTCTGCAAAATGGCGTCTTCACCAGTTCAGGGTAGCGATTTCGTAAGCTCAGCCCTTGAAGTTTTCGCATGAGCAAAGCGTGAGTGTCATCAGCTAAGTGACGGCAAAGGAAAATAGAAAATCAGAATTTAGGTTTTATATTTCTAAATATAGTTTCAATACCGTCCACCCATTTTTTTTACAATCACGGATGGTAAAATTGGGTGACCAAGCGTCTGTAGATGTGCATTGATGGACGTTACACATATAAGTTATCGTTTATATTTAAAATTTTATGGAATTTATCGCAAGCGACGCGAAGCGGAGCGCTACGATAAGTTCATAAAATGTAAAATATAAACGATACCATAATTACAATTTGTCATGTACACCATACAGCTTTGCCTTTGACCTTGCATTATGTTAACCGCCTCCCATTTGACTGACAACACACGTGATCAATGTTACATCTCTAGCTAACAAAACATGACGTATTCATCCGCCGCCGCATCAAGCTTCGCCCATATTGGCCTTTACGTGGTACTGGTCACGTAGGCACCATATTTTCTCCATATCAAAATATCACATTTCTCAGAATGCAGTCTCGGTTTCCGGAACCTGATAACTCAGATTCCAGTATACATGCTCCCGATGAAATAGGCCAAATTGTTTCTATACAATATCGTGAGTTATTCGTATCTGACTTTTTTCAGAATGTGTTGTATTTAAACCATAATTTATGGTCATAACACTAATATGAGTAAGTAACATTTCATTCTGGTTCATATTCGTAGATGAATATTATAATCTGCGGCTATATGTACGGACCCGTGAATGATTCTTAGATCAACACAAACGTATCGTAAAACGTTATAGAAAATATGACGCAGCTTGGATACAAAAACGTTATAGAAAATATGACGCAGCTTGGATACAATAAGCATAAATGTTCTACAATGCATTGATATTCATAAGATATAAAGCATAACAAATCGAAAATAACGACTTTAAATAGCCAATGCATATACATTTTATGTAATCAGATTGATTTTAATATGTTTATGATATTTTGTCTTTGTAACTCCGAACAGAGCGATATTGTTATTGTTTGTTTATGTGTATTGCACATAAAAATTCGGAAAGTAGTTCGTAAAGGTTGGCCTACATGTCAATCCTGCTCTGGTTAAAACTTTAATACCCCAAAAATAATCTTAATCATGACAGTATCTTAGCAGAGCGTCATAGTATCTTTTCTAAAATATTTTATTCCATTAAATTATTACGTGTCTTTGATTTCAAAATCCCATGAATTACCTTGCACAAACTTATAAGCTAGGAAAATGTAGCATTAACTTTCAATTGGTAGCTCTCAGGACTATCGGTCCTTTGATATGCAACACTGTACATTTTTTGAATTTTGAACGAAATACAAGCATTTCATTGGACGATCAAGTAGGACAAACTGTACAATTAAATAATTTCATGGCCTTAGGGTCCAATGCATATTCGAAAATATTTTCACCTTTTCATCCGTATTTTATGGAATATAATATGAGTTACAAATTGTGATTTAATATTCTGAGAATATCATCTTAATATGCTATTTAATAGAAATTAAATCTTTCTAATTTTTTAATGCCTTTCGGTCTTTTTCTTTCAACAACTTTTTTTTTCAAAAATGATATTCTACCAGAAGCTAGATCTCAAAAATGAGCATGATGAACCCATATTTTTGATCAATATATATGTTATAGTCTAAAGAACCAGCCATCATTAAAATCATGGTCTTTCAAATGATTAGGATGCAAGCATCTATCGATTTAAAATTTTAGTAGTTTTGCTCAAAGTCTTTAAAGGCTTGCATTTACCATAAATTTCCTTCTATCCCTGATAGACCATGATCATATTTTAATGATGGATGGATTACCTTAACAGGTCACTTGTCTGACAGATCTGGCCTGATGAATCGACTTCTTAAACATAGATTGGCAACTAGTATAAATCTCACAAAAGCACGTAAAATAATGCATTTGTCCAGTTCTCGCAAAGAAAAATATTTCTATTGTAGATACATAAAAGTAAATTGTATCTAACGAGTGAACATTTCATTACCATCAAGATGACGTATTAAACTAAGTCAAGAATTAGAAAATAGAAGAACAGTTTTATGTAATTAGAAAAGTACCTGCATAATGGTAGCTATGTAAAATGTGTTGTTTTTCTGCTACACTGATTGAATTTAAATCATAATTAAAAAAATAACTGAAAATAATTCCTTGAATAAGAATAATTATTTTATAATTTGGTTACATTTACATCAGTGATTTTTCCATTCATTTTAGAAAGTTTACAATATTCAATAATCCACTGGCTATTACAGGAGTTTTCTGTCTCTGTTTAATATGTTAATGATATTTTTTTTTCGCTCAAATGTCTGATACTAGCACTTGTTTTCTTTTGATAAGGATAGTTCTGATACAAACGATATGAAATTAAGTTGTGTTCTAAATGCGGTTTATTAATTCCCCCTTTTTCCATAACTGAAAAAAAGTGAGTGAAACTATACGCCATTTTTATTCATTAATGACTTAGGTAATAAATCATAGAGATACAATCATTTCTGCGTCGCATTCCAAATTTTTTTCTTAAAGTTCATTTTTCACTATAATATCTGATGTCCTCGTACGTAGTTTGATAATTTGAATTTAACCTTTGAATAAATGGAGACCTTAATTATACATGCTGTTTTAAACTTGCATTAATATACTCTCAAAAAGTAGGCAATCAATCATGAATAAGATAATCGGACATTTCCGGATAACGCCGGTGACCCAGAGGACAATTGTTCGTAAAGGACCGGATATTTACGGAAGTCGTTGTTATTATAATTATACCATCATTATTTATTAATTTCAAGAAATATATTTAAATTGCTAACAGTTTACCCTTATTCAATTCTATTCTCTCTCTCTCTCTCTCTCTCTCTCTCTGACTATCCGTCCGTCCGTCCTCCCATCAATCTTATTTATATTCCTCTTGTTAATCTGTCCGACTTATACGCCCAATGAAATGCTTGCATTTCGTTCAAAATTTGGAAAAAAAGATCCGTGAGGTCTTGGAAAAAATATGGATGTATACTGCCTACGTGATCTTAGGGCTAAACGGGCGGAGCTTGTTGCGGCAGCGGATGATTACGTCATGTTTTGCATGTAGCCCAGTGGTATCACATGCACTGTCAATCAAACGGGAGTTGATTCCATAACGCGTAGTCAAAGGCAAAGATATATGGCGTACGTGACAAACTGTAAATATCTTACAATATCTTTAGATATATGAGTCAAAATATATTTTTGCAACAGAGTGGAAAGTATTTTTTGTTTCGAAATACCTCCAGAGGTTAATGAACCCAATGAACAACTTAATAGAAGCCTCTCCCAGGTGGAACAAACTAGAATGACCGACATTTTGCAATATATGGCTTTGAAAATGATTTTAAGTGTGATCATGGTTAAATTGTATTTCCTTCATGTAACGAATTAAAATGCAAATATGCAACCGCTAAAATCAAATATTTGGTGTGTTTTGTCACTTGGCACTTCCAGCAGATACATTCTATAAATCAAACAACCTTTATTTGAAATCAATGTTGTTTTAACTTTAGCTGTATGTTAAGGGCATATGAAAAATGTCATAAAATGAAATTATCTTTCTAACAGTGTGTAACGTACGGCCAGGATTATAGTGTCTTTTATATGACCGAAAGCAGACTTATGTTATCAAAATACTGAAACGAAAATAGTTATATATTGTTTATAAGAACATACTTTCCAAATAGTGATGTGCTATGTCAGGGATTGTTACGTTACATAAAAGAACAGTTTTGTTACAGGAAGGAATAAATAATACTTCACTGGCTTGAAACTTTAAAAGAACTTTAAACCCGCAAATTCAATATTGCCACCATTATCCCAGTTGCCCTCCATAATAACTATACTCCCCTGTTCAACATTGTCTTTTTCATCATGAGCGTTGTCCTTCTCAACAGCTTTACTCCCCTGTTCAACATTGTCTTTTTCATCATGAGCGTTGTCCTTCTCAACAGCTTTACTCCCTGTTCAACATTGTCTTTTTCATCATGAGCGTTGTCCTTCTCAACAGCTTTACTCCCCTGTTCAACATTGTCTTTTTCATCATGAGCGTTGTCCTTCTCAACAGCTTTACTCCCCTGTTCAACATTGTCTTTTTCATCATGAGCGTTGTCCTTCTCAACAGCTTTACTCCCCTGTTCAACATTGTCTTTTTCATCATGAGCGTTGTCCTTCTCAACAGCTTTACTCCCCTGTTCAACATTGTCACTTTCATCATGAGCGTTGTCCTTCTCAACAGCTTTACTCCCCTGTTGTTCAACATTGTCACTTTCGTCATGAGCGTTGTCCTTTTCAAAATTGTCAACATGAACACCTCATTTTATAAAAGCTGAACTCTCTTGTTCAACATTTTTACTATCGCTAGCACTATCCTTCGAATTTTCTGTACTTCCCTGTTAAAACATTCTCGCCAACACTCTGTCATTCAAAGCATCTGCATTTATCGTTTATAAATTTCATAAGCAATGTCATTCACAGCTCCTTAATGTTTAACATGGTCACCATCAACTAACAGTGTCATTCGCAGCATCTGCATTCATCTGTTTAACATCATCACTTAGATCGCATTTCCTTCACAGCACTTTAAGTAAAAAAAATTTTTTCATCTGCATCCATCAACCTTAAGTTAACCTATACAACATTTTATCCTCATTCATACTGCCCCCTATACAGCTCAATTTCCTAATCAACATTGCCACCATCATTTACCTGTCTTTTATAGCATCTTCATTTCTGTGTTCATAGTTGTCACCATCAATATTATTGTCAATCACTGCATCTACTTTACCTTCCTGTTCATTTACACCATCATTCAAACTGTACTTTAAATACTCTCAATGACATTCCCAACATTTTCTTTTTCACCATCATACATAATGTACTCCATTACATCACTGCTACTGTCATGATTGTATGAAAACTAACTTTCATCACATACTTGTTATGATAGGGACAGCCGCTCCCATTAGCATTTATTTCAGTGTGTATTTATTTCTAATCGAGGCAATGGGTATTTATCAATCTTATCATAGATATATAAATTGTGACTTTAACATTATTGACTCCTTTGTCATTTCTTTCTTTCTTTCTTTCTTTCTTTTTTTTTTTTTTATTTTTTTTTTCGCATTGTTTTGATATTAATATAATATGGCCACAAAGTTATCTTTGTTTCAATTCATATACCTAATATGAACGCGATTTTATTACATTCACCATGTATGTTCATTTATTTTCCTTGATGTAACAGTTTCCTGTATTGTTACATTAAATAGTGTGTATCTCCACTGTACGTAAGTGATCATAATAAAACAAAAAACATATAATTTAAGTTAAGACTTATATAACATGTTATTCATGACTATCAGCACTATCAAAGACATTGATAAATGAAACATTACTGAACCGTTTTCTAGAATTATTTCCTTCATGTACCAAAATCTGTTCTTTGTGTAACGATTTTCACAGTTATATCACTGACTGTTACATTAAGGTGTATTTCACATTATAGCATACTTAACATGCCCTATCATTGCATGTTATTTTTTTTGTCTGAAATCATTTACAAATTGCTCAAAGCATTTTATATAAAAGCATGCACGTTTTCATATAGATATAAACGGATTTCAGACCATTAATCAGTGATCGGACTAATATATTCACGCTTACCCAGCGACTAAATAAATGTCATACGAATCTTCAAACACAGCATATAGCGGCTCCCGGTCATGACTGTTTTAATAATGCTCTTCAAAACGAGGCCAGTGAGATTATCATTGCAAAGGGGAGTAACCTTGTACCTTTTGGAAATTGCAAAATGTTACAGCACTGACCTACATTTTGGTGACAACATTCATCGTAGAAAATATACATTAGATCAGTGGAAATACACCATTTATAGGCTGTATTTCAGGAGAAATGTTTTAAAAGTCATCAAGAATTTTCACATAAATAGTTAATCACACATATCAGTCCGTGAAAGTTTTTTTTTTCACTTTGGCCAGTTGTTTAGACAACTTTTTCTCTTATCTGGCAAAATTTCTTTCTTGAACTAGACAGAATTTAACCTGTGAGTAAAAAAAAAATCTCCATACCTCTTGCAGTTAAGAAAAAAATGCCCGGGACACGATTTTTTGCAGAAATATATTTTGTCTCGTACATCATCCCCATCCTTTGTTTTAACTTGTTTACAATTAGCTGAGCATCGCTGTATGATTGGAATAGATAGCGACAGTAAACTCATGTTTGTCTATTGAGTTCAACGTCCTACCGACAGTACTTTCAGTCGTTTGGAGCCTATCGTACTGCCACGCTGTGGTATCACGCCGTACACGTGTCAAATGATACCACACCCAGTCGTATGATCCTGACACCGGGCCAACCAGTCCTGGAACTACCTTAATATGCTGAGCGCCAAGCAAAGGGGGCTATATCCGTACCATTTTTAACGACTTTGGTATGTCGCGACTGTAGATACCGGGGATCGAACCCACGTCCTTCCTATTCCAGGGCAAACATTCTTACCACATGGCCACGTGATTTAAGCTAAGGTTTAATCTTATTCATTAGATAATCAAGTTCTTAAAACTACATGTAATAGTAATCCCTCTTGACGGTTCTTGGGTTGGACCAGTACTTGGCGCCACGAAACTCCTTGCCTCCCCACCCCTGAACGGGATTCCAACCTACAACATTCGGACGCAAACGTTTAGCGCTGAATCACTGTGCTCTCATCACCAATGTGATATATAAATATTTTTCAAAGCCACCTTTAAGAATTTCATTGAATATTCTGATAAAAAAAAACAAAAACATCTGAGGTTCGATCATGCTGAGGGTCAATGTGACCTGAACAGTTTTTAGATTTGAAATCAAACGCTGTCTTCAAAATAAGACACGGATTGCTTTCAATAACAAATAAGGAAATAATAACCAGATGTTACCTGAATCTTGGATTTATTACAATGATATAGAATCAGAATTTCTGACTGATGAAAACACACGTGCTCGGCACATATTGTTATTTTAAAAGAATAAAAATATTTTTTCAGAACCCCTGTGGATTTAAGTAATGCATGTCATTAATATATTTCATATAATAAGTCGCAAAATGTATTATTATTGACCTTGAATAGAAAAAAATCGATTACTCACAGAAATAAATGTGCGTCGTACTCAATACTAGTATTTACTTTAAGGTAAATTACCTGTAACTTTTTCACTTCATTTTGGACCACATGCCCTTTCACGGAGATAACCAAAGTTTCCTTATGTTTCATTGGGGTACCTTGGTTATCTTAGTAGAGGTTAAATGGCCCAAGACGTACCGGAACCATAACAGGGACTTTACAATAATTATTAACATGATTGATTGTGAGTGAAAAGGAGAGGAAAAGCAACGTGAGTGGGCGATCAGTGCGTGAGTGATCGCGAATTGAAATATGACGTAGGCGGGTATAACCGATGTGGTTTTTTTTTATCAAACACAGCTAGAGTGCATTAATAGTAGCCGTGGAAGTTGTACTATCGTTATCATATTGAACACATAATTATGCTAGGAGCAATTGGGTGACTAAGCGAGTGAAAAGTGAGAGTATAAATGGGATTGGGGCGGCTGGATAACTAAGCGAGTGAATAAGTGAGAGTATAAATGGGATTAGGGGCGGCTGGATAACTAAGTGAGTGAATAAGTGAGAGTATAAATGGGATTAGGGGCGACTGGATAACTAAGCGAGTGAATAGGAGAGTGTATAAATAAAATTGGGGGACAATTGGGTGATTAAATGTGTGAAAAGGAGAGTGTATAAATAAAATTACGGATGATTGGGTGATTAAATGAGTGAATAGGAGAGTGTATAAATAAAATTGGGGACGATTGGGTGATTAAATGAGTGAATAGGAGAGTGTATAAATAAAATTGGGGACAATTGAGTGATTAAAGGAGTCAATAATTGAGTATACGGATGAATGTGTTTAAGTGAGAAAGAGAGTGAATTGTCGACTGAGCGAGTGTATAAATAGAGTGTGTTAAGTTCAGTGACTTAAGAATAAAGCTTGTGAATAGGTAAATGGAACTGAGAGAACGATTTAATTTGGTGTCCGAGATTTCAAGATAGGAATGACAATAAAAATATATATAAAATAATGGAATGTGAATCCACGGTGTAATTCTTCCTAGGCCAAACCTATAGTAATGTGAGATTCCTTGTCTGTCTCAAGCTTGAAATAGATAGGAGGGCAGTTTAAGACTGGGTTCCACGGCCATGGTTGTCTTCTGCGCATTACCGACAGGTCGTGGGTTCGGTCCCCGCCGTTACATTCTAACGTTGTTAAAAAGAGTAGCTCTAGGACTGGATGGCACAAGGTCAGTATGGTGTCTATGGCTGCGTGAGGTAACACTATATCTACGTCATGTAGACTAAATCCCAAATTACGGAAATTGTGTCGATGGGACGTAAAATCCAATCATACAAACAAGCATTTAATTTAATTGTTTGGTTTGATAGACGGATAACATTTAAGCGTGACGTCATGCCAATAGTTTCTCTCAGTGACGCATGCGCCGTATCTGTTTCAAAATATCAAAATTACTGTAATACTGATAGTAGGCAGTATGCATGGTCACGTGACACTAGTGCTCATTGGCTATGGTGTCTGCAGGTTGTTAGTTCGATCTCTGCTGGAAATTGGCAAGCGATTTTTCATAATGATCTCGAGGCCTATAAAACGTTGAAAATTAAAACAACAACAACAAAGAAACTTTTTTTTTTTACTTAACGCAAAATAAATGTTTGATTTTTTATTAAAAGCAAGTATTAAAACAAACATTGTTATATTTTAAATGACTACATTTAATGATTACACTTAGTGACTTTTATGCAATATCTATTTTCGCCCCAGCGATGCGCTTCAATTGTAAAACTGAACTTATATGTACTAAAATTAATGTTAAACAGTAAAGAAAACCATAAATCTGGTGTGTGTTTTCAAAGCACACTGTGTAAAAAGTACGTGCTGGGAGTGCATATGAATTTCAGGTGCGTGTACACCAATTTTAGACCATTAAGTGTGTAGAATTTAAATCGAATATTTCGAATACACCAAAAAAAATAAAAGAAAAAGAAAAAAAAGATAACTTAGAAGCTTTTAAAAATAAACGTTTTAAATAAATGTTTGTGATTGTTCAATATTCTGTAAATGAAATAATGTTGGAATTTCTTGAATTTTGAATAGTCATGATAGTTTTGTCGGAATATGATTATAAACTGGAAGGTGGCAGAGTTTTGTTTTGAATGTAGTAAATTAAAAGTCAGTTTATTTAGTTATTTAAGGTTAAGTCCCTGTAATGGTTCCGCTACGTCTCGGACCACTTAACCTCTACCAAGATAACCAAGGTACCCAAATGAAACATTAGGAAACCTTGGTTATCTCCGTGAAAGGCCATAATAGGGACTGTACCTTAAGTATAAAAGTTGCTTTTAAAGTCCCAAAGTATACAAACGCAATAGTTTCAATTGCAGAAACGCTTGGAACTGCGCGTCTGTTGTGCAGAAAGAAAGAGACCTCCCAGAACTGACTGGTAAGGTTTGTCCGTTGTGTTTAACCCTTTCCCTCATATAGACTCATTTTAACGCACTCAATAGGTATCACATAAAGCCTGATCTGCAGAAAACCACAGCTAAACCTTACCAAATTTAATGACAAAATCCTCATTTCCAGACCATTGAGGAGCAGCGAACAGCATAAAACCTGATCAGCCTGCGAGTTACTCGCAGGCTGATCTGGTTTTATGTTGTTCGCATAGGTCTTTTCATGGTTTCCTCTATGAGGGAAAGGGTTAATGTCCCGCCAACATTATTCCAATCATTCAGTGTCACGTGGGACAGATCATAGTGCTATCACACGGCAGTTATATTCCGTATATTTGTAGCATGATACCACACCCCGTAACATTCCCTGTCCTGATTCTAGACCACAAACCCTGGAAGTGCCCAGAATCTACGCTAGCATCAATCAGGGAGCTTCCTTCAATTCACCCCCCCCCCCCCCACCCCCACCCCCACACAAAATAAATAAATAAATAAATAAATAAATAAATAAATAAATAAAACGTGGAATAAAGTCTCAATTCATGTGATCGAAAAAGTAATGATGAGACGTATTCAAACAAATGAAAATTCGATTTGTCAGCTTATACACAGATATTTTATGCCAAGTTTTCATCGTTCTGTTACCATTTTCTCATGTTCTAATTTATACACTCGTTCCTACTTGCATAAGCTTATACATATAAGCCCTTTTCGGCTGGGCGGACTAAACAGATTCCATTAACATACAAGAAGAGACAATGAAAAGAAACCAAACGTTAAAGAGAGACAGACAAACATGCAGTATATTTTATTGCAGTAAACTTTACAGTTTCTTGGCATAATATTTATAAACATATAAAAAGTTAATCACATGATCAGGTGTTTACATGTCAATCAAATATATCGTGAAATGAATATATACTAAATTTGCATGTTGATTCCACTTACTTACTTACTTATACTATTTTACTTACTTTCTTACCTACTTACTTACTTACTTACCTACTTACTTACCTACTTACACAAAACTTACTTACTTATTTACTTACTTACTTACCTACCCACTTACTTACTTATTTACTTACTTACTTACCTACCTGCTTACTTACCTACTTATTTACTTGCTTACATACCTACTTACTTACTTACTTACCTACTTACTTACCTATTTACTTACTTGCTTACCTTCTTACTTATTCTATTTTATTTACTTACTTGCATACCTACTTGATTACCTACTTACCCTCTTACTTACTTGCTTACCTTCTTACTTATTCTATTTTATTTACTTACTTGCATACCTACTTGATTACCTACTTACCCTCTTACTTACTTGCTTACCTTCTTACTTATTCTATTTTATTTACTTCTTGCATACCTACTTATTACCTACTTACCTTCTTACTTATTCTATTTTATTTACTTTTTTCTTTTTATTTAATTTACCTACTTACCCTCTTACTTACTTGCTTACCTTCTTACTTATTCTACTTTATTTACTTTCTTGCATACCAACTTCCTTACCTACTTACCTTCTTACTTACTTGCTTACCTTCTTATTTACTTACTTATACTATACCTACTTACTTACACTATTTTTCTTAATTGCTTACCTATTCACTTACCAACTGACTTACCTACTTACTTACACAATTTTACTTACTTACTCGACCGTCCGCCCCGGAATCGGCAGGTCGTGGGTTTGATCCCCGGCCACGACATACCAAAGTCTCAAAAAATGGTATTAGCATAACTCCCTTGCTTGGCGCTCAGCATACGTATCATACATCTCGACAATAGTATGAAGAGTGGACCATACATCTGAATAAATATCTAAAAATAAATATAAAAACATAATGTAGATGCAAATAAAGATTTGTTTATATCATTTTACTTCCCACCAACGAGTAACGAGTTCGAACCAGGTCACGGGACTCATAGCCGGGGTTTCTCCGGTTACCGCGATTTCCTGACATTAACATAGATAATAATCACACACATTGATTAATTTGTTTATTATTTGTTGTTGAATTCTTATCATTTTCAATATCGAGTGGTGATAGCGAAACTATGCTAAGTGCATATAAAAATATTAGCACTTAGCCTAATTTTGCTCTCACCCCTCGATATGGATCATTAAAATGTTTGAGAATTTAGAAAAAAGATAGGTAAAAAAGGGGGTGTTGATGATGATGATGATGTTGATGATGATGATGATGTTGTTGGTGGTGGTGGTGGCGGTGATGATGATGGTGATGATGATATTGATGGTGATGATGGTGGTGGTGGTGATGATAATGGTGATGGTGATGATGGTGGTGGTGATGATGATGGTGATGATGGTGGTGATGATGATGGTGATGGTGGTGGTGGTGATGATGATGGTGATGGTGTGGTGGTGGTGATGATGATGGTGATGGTGGTGGTGGTGATGATGATGGTGATGGTGGTGATGATGATGGTGATGATGGTGGTGGTGGTGATGATGGTGGTGATGATGGTGATGGTGGTGGTGATGATGATGTTGATGATGGTGGTGGTGGTGATGATGGTGTTGATGATGGTGGTGGTGGTGGTGGTGGTGATGATGATGATGATGATGGTGGTGGTGGTGATGATGATGATGATGATGATGATGGTGGTGGTGAAGATGATGTTGGTGATGATGATGACAATGATGATGGTGGTGGTGGTGATGTGGTGGTGATGATGGTGTTGTTGATGATGATGATAATGATGATGATGTTGATGATAGTGGTGGTGGTGTGGTGATGATGACGAAGACATTTGATTGAAGAAGAAGAGGTAATATTAGGAAACGGCATGGCGACTCTTTATTATATCTTCTAGTATATAATTATATATCGGTCATCTCATTGACCCCAGGTAGTCTGGTACAGCAGAGTTATATATCAGAGAGAGAGAGGGGGGAGGGGGGTCTGTGACTGATGTTATTCGATGATTTCGGTGATTATTACTTTCTTCGAGCATCGAAATTCGCCCGACCTTGATTGGGAGAAGATAGTTTGTTTACATTAGTGAGACCTCCTGCTTCGCTGTATATAGCCCCTATTTCCACTCCGTCCAATAAGGAGGTCACAGAGGTTGATAAGGCATTATATAGTTCGAAAGTCATGTCCCAGCCTTCTCGCTTTTACCGAAAAGTAGATCTACATCTCATATTGTTGTAAATAGATTTATATGTGTCCCCTTTCGACTCATATATACATCTATCTGGGGGAAAGAAAGCGAGATGTGGAGAGAAAGAGAGGGGGAGAGGAAAAGAGAGAGAGAGAGTTACTTGTCGATCGATACAGCAGTTCGCAACTCCGCTATGGATATCGCGCCGACCCCAATATTTACCATTCTAACAATGGTTGAAAAACTAAATAGATACTATTTGTGGAGGAATCTAGTTTTACACTAAAAGAAGTGAAAGAAAACAACAAGTCATTATTCTGAACACGTTTTCCTGGATTCATACTAAAATATCGACGTGTTAGGAGAAATTAGAAACAACCGATAATATTCAGTAAATCTGTCCTACTTTTTATTCGTAACATTTTCGTATTAACATAACTTATCATAATGCATGTTGATAATACGTGTGGCTTTACCAAGCGTGTTTTTTCGCGCACGAGCACGCGCGCACGATGTCCATCCAACCCTTCTTTGACTTAATTGACCTATTTCCTTGACATTTTAGCGGGAAGTCTATCCAACGACACTGACCTCAAATTCTATCGGCTCTTCCATAAAGCAAACATCCTCATGCGCGTGTACACCACATGCGGTTGTATCTTTCGTTTGTTACGCATGCGAAGTGTTCTACTTGAGCATTCTGTAAATTCAATGGAGAAATAAACCTTGTATTACGTTTCGATTTATATTGCTAGCGGGTTTTCATCAATGTTGTGATTTTTTTTCCGAGCAAAAATGCAGGGAGGCGGAGCGCGCCCTGGAAGAGCTAGAAACTGTACACAGTGTTCGGGCAGTTATGTACAAATTTTGTGAGGCCATAGCTTTAAAAAAATAAGTGTCCAGTTGTGGAAACATAAATTGGCCCAATGAAACGCTTCACATGGATCGGACATTTATATATTTATTCGTTACTTGGGCGGTAGCGATTTGGATTCCCGCAATCATCGGTAAGTCCTTCTTTTATCCGTATGAGAGGCATATTTCGATGTTTATTCGAGGCCATCTACAAAACAACATGGCGATATTGTGCTAACCTCTACCTTCGGATCCTCGCTGACCATTCGCCTTTTCGCTCTTTATAACCTACATCAGGGTTAAATTCTTGTTTCTGGCGATGGGAGGGGCTGTCAAAATGCTTTATTTGACCAGAATACTTGGTTTAATGGGGTCGGTGTTTGCTTTCGTTGAAACACAAATGGTTTTTTTTTCACCGAGGAACAGACTCCAAGATGTGGCGTCTTGTAAATTGGGGCGCCTAAGGGGCACATTTATGCCATTAACATAAAAATTTCTCTCTTTTCTCTATTTACACCGATGTAAATTTTATTGATCTAAATAATGTGGTCATCGCTGCAACAACAAATAAACCGGTGTGCTCCATTGCAATATATGCACATGCGTCTCAAGTTCTCGTGCACTCGTTGCACGCGAGTATGTTTGTAAACAAACAAAATGGTGCAACTGGTGTGCATACGATTCCCTGATATTTATATCTCTGACAAATGTGTTATTATGCTGAATATATATCTAATTGATATCAACTGTTTTAAGTCTCCAAGTGTCATTTATTGTATTTTTTTTGATTTTGTTATCTTGATCTCTTTTTCATTCAAAATTAAATGAAAACTTATTCAACAGGCACTTTGATTTCAAGTTATTTATATTCATGAAATGATAAACATTAATATTCTTTGAGAGTTAACTTTATCTTCAATACCTTGGTTTAAATTAGGGTTGATCTTGGTCATGGTTTATCCAAAATACATAATTTGTTTGTGTTTGCGTGTATTCTTATGTAATCATATATTTGTTGATATATTTGTTGCTATCAGTATTGTAAAGAACAAGGGCTTTCTCTCTGTTTTGGGGGAACAGTACCTCTACCTTCAGGAGGGAGAATTTTCATGTTATTACTCCTGTTGGGGGAATTTTAGGCAATTTTTGCTGCACATACCTGTAATAATTATATTAGTAAAATGTACAAAATAGTTCCTGTCTAGTAGCTTTATTTGGTAAAACTGAAATGGAAATCTAATGGTATACAGTACAGCAATCTACCACTTAACCATTTTTGTTATTTATGTGATCTCTTAACATTTTTGTTTGCAGGGGGAATTTTGCTTGAAAATGGGGGGAAAACACTTTTTGGCTGGGGGGAATGGTGCCTTTTACAGGTACTAAACAATGGAGATCGAGAGCCATACTTTAAAACTCTTAGTTTCATGGAAACACACACTGTCATGAATGTTTAAAAAAGATGACTGAATACTCCGTCTTGGTATAAAGTAAAATAACTTTTTTGATCCTTATTTTGAAATTTGATCATAGTTACATTGAAAAATATAATCAGCACATCACATTTGACCTCAATATTTATCAGTTCTTATACTAATGCTTTTGATTTTTTACAATCATATTGTATTCAGGAGTTCAGCTGGGGGAAGGGGGCGGGGAGGGCTATATTAAAAAAAAATGTAGGCAATGACAAAGAAAGCGGTTTGCTGCTATGTCAGAGCCGTGAGGGTGTAGTTCTATTTGGACTGGGAATCTTGGGGAACTCCCCAACAAAATTTTATATTTTCAAGAAACTTAGAAATTGTGGAAGAGAAGCACCTTTGAAATTAATTCAGCTGAGTAGGAAGGATTTAAACCATACTCTGAGTCTATCAAAAATACACTTCCGTATTGTGGATCAATTAGGGTCCCTTCTAAATTGTGAATGGGTTCTTTTATGGTACCCAGTTATAGAAGGAAAAAAATGGTTGGCATATCATGAAGGATTGACATATCCCAGATGGGTTCAGACAACAAATGTCAACTCCCTGGTTTCCAGTGTTCTCACTAACCTCTGATTTACATGTTGGGTTTTGGACTCGCCAAGTTCTGGGAATAGAATTTGTTTCCTACACCTTTACATGGATGGACTAACTCAAACTATCCAGCATATCTCACCTAAGTACTCTAGATTTTTCTCTTTTTGAATGTTAAACCGGCAT
>CM037791.1:39158604-39208604 GCA_021229015.1 Solen grandis
CCAGGCGCAAAGTACTGGTCCAATCCAGGAACAGTCGAGAAGGACAGACATAAATTGCAAGAACTTGTTTCCCAATCGACGCAAACAAAAATAAGTTTATAAACTTTAAAGATGGAAGCCCCAAACGATAGTATTCAGTCCAGATTTGCGCAGATATAAGTGCTGATATATGAATTAAACCACGGAGAACTTAAAACGCATGTGATGATGATAAAACTGTGGAATCATTTATTTCCGTGGGATACTAATTTTCGTCGATTTCGTGGTGGGTTTTATCCACGAATATTAATCCCTATGATAACTTGTCTCTTATATACCCCTCAAGTTTTCTAGAACATAGATCCACGAATAAATGTACCCACGAAATTCCCTTAGGTACAACCTCAATGTAGACGAACATTAATGAGTTTTACAGTAATTGTTTATATGTTTATGTTTATATATGCATCTAGATTTTAATAAACATGGAATATCTCGAATATGTCCAAAATGCATCAGCTAAAGGAAAAAAATACGATGAGTCATAATGAACAAAAATATCTTTATTTAAATTTTTACACTAGCGCTAGCCAGTCTTACGTATTGCTCAGCCGTTTTCACTGTATTGTATCACTCCGCGGTCAGTAGCGTATCATTGTGCACATACTGAAGTAAGGTCATGACCTATGCAATTTATTAATAGAACCTCACTCCGGATCAATGTAAAATAAATCAAAGCGCTCAAGGCACTGAAAACTGCTGGTGGGGGGTTATCAAGAGCGAATTCAGCTGGCTTACTAATAGTAAATAGAGTTGCAGGAAAGCGTGTGAAGTTTTTGACATATGACTTTTGTCCCCACCGAGTTCAACCCTGCTTTAATGCTGGAATCAGAATTACATGTATAGCTATTTAATCATTTAAATCCTGCCGACAGTCTATCAGCGCATTGTGCACTTTGATTTTTATCTAGTATATGAGAAAAATGATGTTATACCTGAAAAATATGTTACATGTTTACAGCTGCCTGACATTTTCATTGCTATTAAATGATTAAAAAAAAATAATTGATCTACGCTGCTTTAATATTGATGGATGCGGCCTTATGTTAACGTCGTATCCAAGTGACGTCATGACGTCACGAACATTATCGCGTGACAACGTTTGTTCGTTACGATCAACAATGGATCCTGCACCGAGCGTAAAATCACAAATCCGGACAAATATGTCCAAAATCTTGGATAGAATCCGCACATTGAGTTGCCGTGGATCTGACAGGTCCAAGACACTGCGAGACTTGAAGCCAAAACCCCGCCGTATTGTATCACGGATATTTGGCGGGAATAACAATGGCGATTTTAAGAGCGGCGGTGACATTGGCGTCATGGTGTCAACCTCTGGCGTCCGTACACCAAATAAACCAACGAAGAAATGGTTCCCATACCAGATAAAACAGAAAGACCCGGACGCCAAGTGGGCCACCAGAACGGTGGAACTGAAAACAAAGGCAGATGATGACAGCCATATTGTGGATAGGACTGACACAAACACTGAGGGTAGCTTCTATTTTCCTGAACATCGCAAGTATCAAACCTAAAGAAATAATTCCTTATTTTATGTTGTTGTTGTTGTTGTTGTATTGGAGTTTACCGTCGCTGCGATAGTATTTCAATCATATAGCGACGTCCAGCTAATTACAGGTGGAGGAAGACCCCGAGTACACAGAGGTACCCGGGTAGAACCACCGACCTACCGCAAGCCAGCTGGAAGGCTTCCTCACATGAAAAATCCGAAGTCCCTACCGGGATTCGAACCCACAGCGGTGGGGGGGGGGGGGGGGGGGGCTGAGAAATTTGTGGTCCACGACTGTAACCGCTCGGCCACGGCGGGCCCCCTTATTTTATGAATATTTAGAAAACTAAATGCATTGAAGAATGCATTATGCGTATTAGTATTTTACGAGGTAAAAATTATTGTTGTTATGTTAAAGGTATACCGTGTATTTCTCTCCTCATGTTTTTTATATATATGGAAACATTAGGAATAAATCTTACCTAGACTAAGATTCGTAGTTGAAGAAAAAGTATATCAAGAGTACAATTAAAAATAAAAAAAATAACACTTATTGAACGAAAATGGAAATATTTGTCCTGTGACAAATAACAATATTTAACTATTAATTCCAGACACAAGTTCCTACCTCTCGGACGAGAGCGCCATCACTGTCAGACCAGGACCGAGACCACCCGCCTACCTCTACCACTGTCACTACTTCAACCCTGATGAAGCCAGCGTGAACTCATACCTCAGTCCTGGTTCACCTTCCAACACATCGGAAGAAAATGAAGAACTATCGTCAACTTCCGTGTTCTACGAGACCGGAGAGATTTTGGTGAATCCGTCTCCCGTTTCCATGGAGAGCGATATGACCCTTGAAGACATTGAGGACTACAGTGAGGAGGAAAAAGAGGATGATGATGCTATTGCTGAGGATGATGATGAGGAGGGCCTTGGGGAGGAGGAGGAGGAGGAAGGAAAAAGGGAAACAATTGTTTATATATAATGCTGCAAAAGAAACGTATATAAGTTCTTGATGTTATTTGGATGCCAAAACGATTTAAGAAGATTTGTTAAATGCAGTGTACTCAAAACGATATACATATCTTGATTGTTAATTGTTGACAGTTTTTCAAGAAAATGCATTGAATGCATTAATATCCTGTTTGAGATTTCTTCTTTTAATCAAAAATCATGTTCTAATTGGAATCAGACTGATTTTACATTTCTGTTTAAAGATATGAGATATATTTCATACACGCCTGTTTTGTCCAGTTATTTGAAAGATACGACTATGAAAAATTCAGTTTAAAGCGTACTGACAACGTAATGGTTGATACCTTTGGTTGCATTGAAGCATAAACAATGTATATTTTGATCCCTTACATCTAAGGGAGATAATTTTTTGAAACATTGATGTCAAGTTGACCATATCAAACTCGAAATGTTTTCTGATGTCATCATTTGACAAAACAATCGATATTTGGGAAACTTCTGTTATGAGACATGGACTGGAGATATATGTATATTTGAGACCTCATGACGTCCTCATACTTTTCTCATGTTGTTGAAAAGCACTCTGACGCACTCATGCTGTCTCCAACGAACTCTCTTTGCGTCCCATGACGTCCTCATACGCTGTTCTCATGGCGTCTTCATGGTACCTTTTTCGCATCATGACGTCCATACGCTGAACTCATACTGAAAACATCCTCTTGGCGTTCTTATAGAGTACTTATGGGAACAGATGTTATTGCAAAATTTATAATACCGTGACGGACTGAAACATCCAACAATCGTCCGTGTGTACACTGTTTTACATAACTGAGCAAACATTATGTACATTTGACCGTATTTTAGTATTGCACTGGGACCTGGAGCGTTTTCTATGAGTACATGAGAATAGAAAAGTCATGTGTTTAGCATTTACTGAGATATCACTGTACAGGAGGTCTACAGAAAGGTCCCCAAGGGAGTCAAAAAGGGAAAATATTGTAATTTCTTAACGTCAAGTTTTACGTATACGCATGTTGATGTATGTATCTATCTACTAATTTTGAATTATATTGTCAATATTTTTTTGCACAGTATTTAATAATAATAACAATATAGTTGATTATGTCGGATTTAGTTTTTATTATTCGTTTCCCTTGAAGTCTGCTATTTCTTAAGATATTCTACCCACCATTAATTATAATCGTGGTCCTTCAAATGCTTAAAAATGCAGGTGCAAGCATCCATTGCCTCGGATGCTACTTTGCTCTAAGCACATAAAGGCTTGCATTTACTTTAAAATTTCCCACTATCACTTGATGGAACATGATCACAATTTAATGATGGATGGATTACCTTAATGCTTCACATCGTTTCTACCATCGTCATACCGATTCTAACAGATACTAAAAAAAGTGGTGTTTATAATCATGTGCAAAGGAAAAAGAAAAGATTGAAGGCTGGTCATGCATGCATAAATATACATATTTACTGAAATACAAGTGAATAAATTAGCCTTGATGACTTCCGTAAATAGGAATTGTGGTTTTAGTTTTCTGAATGTTTTCTTTCTTTCAAATTAATATTATGGGCATAGCGCCCATTACGCACGTGCATACAAAGTTTCACATACGCACAGAAGATTCCAGAAGAAATTTAGAATCTGGCTCGAATTCCACCAACAATACTTAGCGCTACTAAGTAATACTTAAATTCTTAAACAAGGTAGATACACATTCCACCTTTCTTGTCTAATAAAAATATCAAGTAAATGACTAAACCGAAATCAATTATTACCTTTAAAACTTACAATATTTGTTTAAAAATGGAATATTTTGTCATATTTAATAGAGAAACTAGAATAATGAAATTCGCCATTAAGTATTTAAGTCTTACTTAGCGCTAAGAATTGTTGGTGGAATTCGGCCCAGGACATCTGAGAACACACGTGTGTTCTAAATTCAAACCCTAGGGTAAATCCCTGTACATCCGGCTGCGGGTCATGAGCCTCCAACCTTGTACGTGTCTTTATTAAACGCCTAGATTTGCCCCTGGATATCATATACACATGTAGATCTATTCCACACGTAGTAACTATATCGTACAATCCTTCATTCATTAGGAATGTTTCTTTGATTAAAAAGGAGCTTGGTTGTTTTGCTAGCTCTGTTTCTTTGTATCTTACTATATTATTTTGCAAAACAAGTTTACGCAATAATTTAAGTACTCTTTCGAGCGGGTAACATTTTGTTATTAACGCAGTGGGGGAAACTTAGGGGATGTGAATGTTAACTTGTATATAAAATAGACGAGTTAAAACTTCCTGCTCATTCATATACACTGTATTTGTAATTTGTTTACGAACCTCCAAGAATGGTTCAATTGTGTCTACTTAATATCTAAGAGCTCGCTTTAGTTTAATGGTGTTATTAACATAGAAAGTAGGACGATGTTTACTTCAAGCACGCTTTACAGGGGCTTAACCAGATGTAAAGTTGAAGCCCATGCCATAGGCTTGGGTCGAGTGCCGAAGGCACGAGCGGGGGGAAAGCACGAGAGGGGACAGAGCCTGAGAAAATTTTGAAAAAAATCTTGTGATTTTGTGGCTTCTGGTGATTTCCGGACGGACTTCTGACTCATCAAATTTGGAACATATTTAGGTTTAGTAATGATCGGAGTAAGTAACTTAGCATCTTAATATATTTCAATTTTTACGTTATTTATGAAAAGGCATACCTGAAAAATAATGTTGTAGCCCGGGCTTCCAGGCTTCCGCCTGGCTACTCGCCTACATCAGCATTGAGCGGTAATACCAAGTCTTACCTCTTTTGAATTTCCAATATCCCTAAGTAAAATTGTTGTTGCTACTTTTGAATTAACTATCGCTGCACCATACCATAGTACACATATGAAGTATAACAGTACAATAAAATTCCGCCATAGTTTAAATATAAATAAACAAAAAAAATATCTACACATAGTATAACAGTTCAAAATATACCATCAAAGAAACGTTTAGCATTAGAGTACAATAAATACCATAGTACAAATATGTACATGTAGTATGACAAGTACAATAAATTCCATAGTACAAATATGTACATGTATAACAAGTACAATAAATACCATAAAACAAACGTTTAGCATTAGAGTACAATAAATACCACAGAACAAATGTCGCCGGGTGCAATAAAAGTTAACCTTAAAATGGTAGAGGTTCATTCCATGGAAATACAAACATAATCAAATTATTACAAAACGAATTTTAAACATAACTACCTGATTAATATATCATTAATTCAGCTATCAATATCTTGGTCAATGACAGCATCTACAGGCTTCCCACCTGAGTCCCGCCAAACATCAAGTCATATGAGATAATAAAAGTTATTAAGCATTAGTATTGTTGTTTTCTTCTGTTATGTCGATTTTAATGGGGAATATAAAACTCAAGTATATTTAAAAAAAACAACAACAACAAAAAAACAACATTTTATTTCAATCCCACTCTACGACACAAATATAAACATGTAGTATTACAGAACAAGAAGAATCATAAACAAATGTTTAGCATTAGAACGCACACACACACACACACAAAAAAAAAGCACAATACCAAAGTACAAGTATACACATGTGATATTAAAGGACACGGTGTACTACAGTTCACATATAGAATATATACATGTTGTATTACAGTTGAAAAAGAACCCTAGGGACATGTGACAGAGTGAATAAATTAAACAGATATTTTTAGGCTACTTTTATATTTAATCAAATATACGCATAAAAACATATATCCATAATCTATGAAATTTCCTATATCTTCAACATAAAATTTTATAATAATCGATGCAATTATGTGCGTTACAAACAACACATGTTTGCACTACGCCCTAAAATAATACGTCGTTGACGTCACAGACATTTTATTGTTCTCTCTAGGCCGATGACGTTTCACATTTTTTTCAAAATTTTGTCTTCCATGCTCAAAGCAGCGTTCGTGGCGATGAATCTATTGTCTTTTTATAATATTTGAGTATTTAGATTCAATTGCCCATAGCTGCATTCCATGGCTTTTAGGTTTGCGCGGCACCAATCTAACATGTACCTGAAATTACAAAAAAGTTAGAGATAATCAATAAGTAACACAATTCGGTCATGTTATATTCTAAATTATCAATTATTATACCCATTTGGTATCACACATCAATTAAATGTTTACTTTTTTTTTATACATTTGTGTAATTTATTTGAAACTTAAAATAATGTCATATCAAATAATTATGCAGTTAAGTATATTCATTCTTCATTGCCGTATTTGGCCGAATTTGGGTCATTTGTTATAGTCTAACTATACATTAATTAACAAATCAATAACACATAAGATCAAACATTTATACATTACACACCTTTCCAATGTTCAGATCATATTAAAAATGGGTTTGTGCCATTCCTTAGCCTTCACCGGTCAGTTCAAGGTCAGTCGTCTATCACTTTTCAAGGCACTGCAGATTGACGTTATAGACACCGCTCTCACCGTTTGATCACTATCATATCTGTGATCACCGTCGAGTTATTCTCGGTATTCCGAAAACGTCCTATGTCATTTAAACACAAATGCCTCGCTAACTGACCCCTTTCCTCTAGCTAGCTCTAGTAGTTGAAACGTTTTTGTTGGTGTCTTACCTAAAGATTTGCAAAAATTAATAATTGCGCGAATTTCCGTCTGATCCTTGATGTCCATTATTGCATAATGAACGTGACGACCGTCATTATTAAAAAAAATATTTCGTAAAATAATATCAAAATTGGGTCGGATTTTCTACGATGTTATACTTAGCGATACAGAAGAATTAGACTTTTATTATGACACCAACATGAATACACTATGCAAATATTTAAAAGAATGAGCAAAAAAGTCTACGAATATCTGGATCAAAAAAATAAAAAATTAAATAAAAAAGAATAGTAATAAAAATGTTAATTTCATAGAACTATGAGAACAAAGCAGTCTAAATTCTTAAACGACATAGTCGAATCATCCATAAAATTATCAATTCTTTGATTTATGCTTTTTCTTCCTTGACACTTACTCTCTCTTGATCTTTCCCGAAGAAGGCTTGACAAAGCAATCAAGCAATCAAATTAGGAAGGTTCACGATATGATTCTACTTTATAACAGAATCGACACAAGTATAAATATAAACAACTTACCAAAGTATGGAAGATAGATAGATAGATAGATAGAGAGAGAGAGAGAGAGAGAGAGTACGCACTGCACATATATAGTAAGGACATTCAGTTATAACAGGCTACACGGCATTCATTGTCAAATTAAAGAAGTCCTCAGACTGCATGTTTAATTGTTGATCAATTGCTGTTGTTACGAACTGGACCGCTTGGGACATTTCTGCGTATAAGGCTTGGCCATAGTTAGCGGGCATTCGGAAAACCTCGCCCATTTCGACGAAATTCTTTTAGCCAAGAAAAAAATGTCGAGGTGATCCGAATGAGTAAACGGGGTACCTCAAGCCTACCGGAAGCTCTTGCAGTGGTGTTTAATTTCGACATATTATGAACAGAACATAACAAAACAGAACAGAACATATATTTTGAACAATGCATTTTATATGCACGACGTTACAAATGGCAGAAGTGTACTGTAGCTTTGATCACAAACTCAAGAAAGTTGTAAATGTCAATATGAATATGGGCCAAGGCAATCCGAAAAGGGAGAAAGCCGCGTAAGATGATTCATTAATGGAGACAAAGGCATTATTAAGCATAAACACAGACATACAGTATTAAGCGGACTCCAAACAGGTTTAATTTTACAAAAATAAAAGTGTTTTGAAGTGATTGAAAAGTTTTATAAAAGTTTACAGTGGTGAAAGTTTAAATATTGTAAAGAATTTCTTGGTTTGTATATTTGAGTAATAAATATTAAGATATGAACATATAACAAATTCAAATAAAGTAAAGGAATAAAATGTCTAGTTTTAGTTCTTGTCACTGTACAGGCATTCAGGTTATAAACTGTGTCATGATTTAAGCCTATATCAAATATAAAGAGAGTTATGTTCCGACACGAAATTATTGGAATAGCAGTTCCTCTTTTAAACAAAATATGGTGGTCATAATGGCTATAGATCAATCACCAGAATACCATAAGCCTAATTTGAACAGTTCAGGTCACTTGAAAATACCTTACTAACTTCAATGTGTCGAAATTGGTATCGTAAATATTGAATAGAAATCCGCAGACAAGGCTATGAAATATAAAGGAAAAATTGAAAAGGTGAATATAAAACGTTTTTAGCTTTAAAAGCGAACAAATATATATACGGTACAGGCATTAAGGTTTTGAACTGTGTCATAATTTTAGCCTATATCAAATTTGAAGAAAGTCATGCTCCGGACACGAATTATTGGAACAGCATTCCCTCTTTTTAACAAACTTTGGTGACCATAATGGCTTCAGATCACTCACCAGAGTAACATAATCCTAATTTGTATGTTTCAGGTCACTTGATTTTATATTGTTAACTTCAATATGTCGAAAATTGTATCGTTCATTTTGAATAGAAATCCGCAAACAAAGCTATAGAATATAGTGGAAAAATTGAAAAGGCGAATATAAAACGTTTTTAGCATTTCTTACTCTTCGTTTGTCCGTCTGTATAGCACGTAAAATCATGTTCTAAACCTATCAAGGCCGGTCAGCCAATGTCAAAACTTCCTGTCTAGGATGTTGAATTGCACTTTGAGTGTTAGTCCTTCATTTGCACTTGATCTAATTATTATTTTATCCAATCATTCATAGTCATTGCATTCCGGTAGTTAGTTTGAAACGAGCTTTTATTGGAAAATTTGTATATACATGTATTTTTAACATTCATGAAGGAAGTATTACAATATTTGAGATATTCAGGTTAATTTATACCGATTCTATCTATCTATCTATCTATCTATCTAGTTTGCTAATCTTTTGAGCGGGACAAATTAAACAGTGCAGAGACGCATTTATTATTGTAATTTTAAAATATGAATAACATTGTATCAAGTATATCAACAATTTTCTTATTCATGATCACGTGAGAAATAAAATTAAGGCAATGATTAAATTGTTATTTGTAAATGGTCTTGCATGTACTCGACAAATCATTGATTTTGACACAATGTGGATTTTAGATACGATTTTCAGCTCAAACATATCCATATGTATACTGTGAACTCATTAATCAATAACAAAAATAACAAGTTATTACAATTAGTACATTCTTATGGCTTTCGGGTTATAAAAGAGTATACTCATTTCACTGAATCGTCATCAACACTTATAGATTTGATTATTAACCTTTTACTTCCAATATTATTCGATAGCACTTTCGTTCTTAAACTTACTAAACTTATGTATACTGTCTATAAAATAACTGTTTGGAATTGCCAAAGTGGTGGTTATGAAAATTTTCGACATCTTCTATCTCAAATGATTGGCAAAATTTTAAAAAAAACATTTATAAATTGCAAAATTGTTAATTCATAATAAAGAATGTATTAATCGACCAAATGACGTCCCCTGGATTACAAATTACATACGGAAATTAATAGGACAACGCCGCCGTGCCCATACTAAAGCTAAAACGTTATAATAATGATTTCTATTGGGCTAAATTCAGGCAAATTAGAAATAAGGTTACAAATGCAATTAGAAAAAACATATTTTATTAAGACTTATACAAAGTATATCATCTGACTGACTTGATTTTACTATTTGAGCTTACCGTCGCTTCGATCAGTATTTCAGTCATATAGCGACGTCCAGATAATTACAGGTGGAGGGAGATCCCGAATGCACGGAGGCATCCGGGTAGAACCACCGACCTACCACAAGTCAGCTGGAAGGCCTTTTCACATGAAAATTCGAATGACCCTGCTGGGATTCGAACCCAGGCGACGAGGGGCTGAGTGAGTGTTAAAGTCAGCGACTTTACCCTCTCGGCCACGGAGGCCCCAGGTATATCATCTACAATACAAGTTAAAACAATTCAACGTTAAATTTGGCAAATGTATTGGTACATAATCATGATAAAATATTCATATTAACAAATGAGAAAAAAAATCAGAAAAGAAAAATCAGAGAGAAAAAAAATAAAAAAACAAAACAAAAAAACTCGGAGGTTGAACTAATCATTTATCTTTCAAAATTTAATATGGTATTTCTGATACTTAAAGCTTCTTTAACATAGATTGAAAGTTTAATTTTGTTTTTAGCTGATTGCAATAGTTGTATACATTTGTACACAGATGGATGTATGTAGTAACAACATTTTAAATATTTGATTCTAAGATCAGCAAAACACGGACATATACAAGTAAATGAAATTCATCTTCAATATCAGTATTTTTACAAACTAAACAATGTCTTTCCTCATGTGGTATTCGATTTTTGATATGTCTACCGGTCTGCATTCTTGGTGGATGTACGGATAGTCTAGCGAAGTATATACGAAGGCTTCTTGGCAAAACCTCTAAATAGTGTTCATATTCTACAGAACTCTTAATACTTTCATACATTGTCAGAACTGAACTGTTAAGGTATCCAACCAACCCTGCTTAAATGTGTCAAACAGTCTACATTTAAATTCGCACAAAATACATTTAAATCAATAAATGTATTATTATGAAATATATAAAAGAAACCATAGTCATCTTACATTTTTTAACAGTGTATACCCAATTTCTTTTACCATCATTAAAATCAATAAGAAAAATTAAAAAAAGGTTTATTTTTAAGTCAAGTCAAGTCAATACATTTTATTTTCACAGTTTAATGTACAATACAGTAAAGGCATGTGAACAATCAATTTTCATATACAGAAGATTATGGCGGATAGTGAGCTACTCTCTCTCTCTTTCTCTCTCTCTCTTTCTCTCTCTCCCACACACACTTTTTAACATTGTAAATGATTATACTTGTCACAAATTAACAGAAAAGAAAAAAAAAATACAAAAAGAACAGAACAATTAATGCAATTAATGATTGGAGGGGGTGGGGGGGGGATTGAGATAATTAAAATACCCTGGCATTAGACTGAAGATGTAGTAGACGAGAAAAAATGTGATTCTTATTGGCAATAATCAGATTAACAATTGTGCGCTAGTTTTATGTTTTTAAAAAGGAGCATTGAGAAGAAGAAAAATACAAACATATAAATAAAAACAAAACAAAGAAGACATATCCTGACAAAATGTAAGTCACAACAAATAGCCAGGTAATCAAGTATATAGTTTTCAGTTTTAATTAGGTGTTTGGTTGTAATTTAGGAAACCACAGCTATATTTCGATAAAACTATTGGCAGTGGGCAATCACTGCTCGTGTGTTTACATAGTGTCAGTTTCGTTGTTGTTGACCGTGACAATCCAGTTTTATGACGCACTTCATGTTTGTATCAAGTGTTATTACAATTTCTACAAACTTAGTTCTGTCGATTTAGATATTAAACAATGGTTCATACTATCTTAAAGGACAGTCAAATGTTCAGTCAATACCACCTTTTATTTTGAACAATAAAATAGACAATGACGACACTCAAAAAGCAGAACGGGCCTCCCTGATCGAGAGGGTAAAGTCGCTGCCTTTAACACTCAATCAGCCCCTCGACGCGTGGGTTCGAATCCCGGCAGGGTCATTCGGATTTTCATGTGAGGAAGCTTTCCAGCTGGCTTGCGGTGGGTCGGTGGTTCTACCCGGATGCCTCCGTGTATTCGGTGTCGGTGTCTTCTTCCACCTGCAAATAGCTGGACGTCGCTATATGACTGAAATACTGTCGAAGCGACGGTAAACTCAAATAGTCAAGTCAAGTCAAAAAGCAGAATTACTGAACTCAGCTGTTTGTTTCCAGTCTAATATCGATGACAAGAATATTAATTTGTCAGACAGTACTCGTCCAGACTACAGACCCTTGTCAAATATAACAATAATTAGTCAAAATGTTCGTGTCTAAAGTCGTCTAAAACCTGTGGTCCTGATAATATTCACCCGCGTAGAGGGAGCTACAATATTGTGTGAGCCCCAATGTATTTATTTTTGTTGCTACAATATTGTGTGAGCCTCTATGTATTTATTTCAACTTATTATTGTTGCTACAATAATGTGTGAGCCTCTATGTATTTATTTTAAATTGTTGCTACAATAATATTCGAGCCTCTATGTATTTATTTCAACTTGTTATTGTTGCTACAATAATGTGGGAGCCTCTATGTATTCATTCCAACTTGTTTTTAAAGAACTCATACTTTCCGTCTTCTTGGAAAAGGGCCAATGTTTATTCTATCTCTAAAAACAGTATTAACACTCATTTCTAGTCAGGTTTTATGCCAACTGATTGAAATGTTAACCAACTAGTCTACATGACTAGTCTAGATGAAAGTAAAGAAATACGTATGGTTTCAAAAGCCTTCGACCGTGTTTGGCATCGAGATCTCTTGCAGAAACTGTTCGCTATCGGAATAACTTGTCACTTTCAATACTGGTTCAAATCATAGTTACCTGACCGTAAACAAAAGGTAGTAATATACAATTTCACGTCTTTTTACCTGTCAGCAAATTCCGGTGTGTCTCAAGGTTCAATCCTTGGTCCGATATTATTTCTTGTTTATAATAATGATAGTAAATGATACACAATCTAACATTCGTCTATTTGCTGATGAAACCAGTCTTTACATTATAGTTGAAAATCCGGCAATGACAGCCATTCAACTTGATTCCGGTTTGAATAAGATAAATGCATGGGCTCGCTTATGGCTAGTTGATTTCAACCCTAATAACACAGAATCTCTTGTAATAAGTAGGAAAAATAAATATCCCTATCCACATTTAATATTCAATAATACTGTTATTAAAGACATACATGAACATGAGCATCTTGGAATGACTCTATCAAAAATGGCAAATGGAATGCAGCAATTGAGTATATTTTGGACAAAGCCTGGCAAAGAATTTCTATATGCCGCAATTTAAATTTTTAGTATCCCGTAAATGTTTAGAACGCATGTATATTTGTTTCATTCGATTAGTTCTTGAATATGGTGATATTGTCTGGGATAACTGTACTTTAGAACAGTCGAATGCCATTGAATCTGTACAAATAGAGGCAGCAATGACTGTTGCCGGTGCTACTAAACTTAGTGAGTTGAATAAATTGTATAGAGAAACAAAATGACAAAAACTAATAGAAAGAAGAAAAAAATATACTTTTATTGTTACATAAAATGTCTAACAATCTATTTTCACCATACCTTGTTCCATGCACCCAGATCTCGTGGATAATAGAACGTCTTATCAATTGAGAAATGATACTCAGCTGTCGGCATTAAGATTCAAAACTACCTTATATCAAAACTCCTTTCTACCTTCGTCTATCAACGACTGGAACAAAAATATTGTTAATATAAGAAACAATCCAAGCCTATCAATTTATAAGAAACAATCAGCGGCCACAATTTGTAAATCACTTGATTATTAATACAGTTGAAATAGGAGCTCCAGATATATTGTTGTAGATTGTTGTAGATTACGATTTGTGCAGTTCACTAAATCATTATTTACACAGGCGAAACATTGTATCTTCTCCATATTGTTGTAGATTACGATTTGTGCAGTTCACTAAATCATTATTTACACAGGCGAAACATTGTATCTTCTCCATATTGTTGTAGATTACGATTTGTGCAGTTCACTAAATCATTATTTACACAGGCGAAACATTGTATCTCATTATTTACACAGGCGAAACATTGTATCTTCTCCATATTGTTGTAGATTACGATTTGTGCAATTCACTAAATCATTATTTACACAGGCGAAACATTGTATCTTCTCCATATTGTTGTAGATTGTTGTAGATTGTTGATCACCGTCGAGTTATTCTCGGTATTCCGAAAACGTCCTATGTCATTTAAACACAAATGCCTCGCTAACTGACCCCTTTCCTCTAGCTAGCTCTAGTAGTTGAAACGTTTTTGTTGGTGTCTTACCTAAAGATTTGCAAAAATTAATAATTGCGCGAATTTCCGTCTGGTCTTGACGTCCATTATTGCATAATTATTATTAAAAATTTCATTATTTCGTAAAATAACATCAAAATTGAGTCGGATTTTCTACGATTTTACACTTAGCGATACAGAAGAGATATAATTTTATTATGACACCAACATGAATACACTATGCAAATAATAATGAGCAAAAAAGTCTACGAATATCTGGATCAACCCTCGTTTAGTATGAAACATACAAACTGTAATACAGATAATAATACACTGATTATTAGCATACAAAAATAATCATAACAAAATTATTATTAAACTACACAAAGAACAGTAATAAAAATGTTAATTTCATAGAACCATAAGAACATAGCAGTCTAAATTCTTAAAACAGCATTCCCTCTTTTTAACAAACTTTGGTGACCATAATGGCTTCAGATCCTCACCAGATTAACATAGTTCTAATTTGAATATTTCAGGTCACTTGATTTTATATTGTTAACTTCAATATGTCGAAAATTGTATCGTTCATTTTGAATAGAAATCCGCAAACAAAGCTATAGGATATAGTGGAAAAATTGAAAAGGCGAATATAAAACGTTTTTAGCATTTCTTACTCTTCGTTTGTCCGTCTGTATAGAACGTAAAATTATGTTCTAAACCTATCTAGGCCGGTCAGCCAATGTCAAAACTTCCTGTCTAGGATGTTGAATTGCACTTTGAGTGTTAGTCCTTCATTTGCACTTGATCTAATTATTATTTTATCCAATCATTCATAGTCATTGCATTCCGGTAGTTAGTTTGAAACGAGCTTTTATTGGAAAATTTGTATATACATGTATTTTTAACATTCATGAAGGAAGTATTACAGTATTTGAGACATTCAGGTTAATTTATACCGATTCTATCTATCTATCTATCTAGTTTGCTAATCTTTTGAGCGGGACAAATAAAACAATGCAGAGACACATTTATTATTGCAATTGGCAACAATTACTTCAAGATGATAAATTGGATATTGTGGCAAAAAAACAACAACAACAACACAAGCATTGTTATCATAAAGTGTGCAAAATTGTTAATTCCTAATAAAGAATGTATTAATCGACCAAATGACGTCCCCTGGATTACAAATAACATACGGAAATTAATAGGACAACGCCGCCGTGCCCATACTAAAGCTAAACGTTATAATAATGATTTCTATTGGGCTAAATTCAGGCAAATTAGAAATAAGGTTACAAATGCAACAAGAACAAAACAGATATTTTATTAAGACTTATACAAAGTATATCATCTGACTGACTTGACTTTACTATTTGAGCTTACCGTCGCTTCGACAGTATTTCAGTCATATAGCGACGTCCAGATAATTACAGGTGGAGGAAAATCCCGAATGCACGGAGGCATCCGGGTAGAACCACCGACCTACCACAAGTCAGCTGGAAGGCCTTCTCACATGAAAATTAGAATGACCCTGCTGGGATTCGAACCCAGGCGGTGAGGGGCTGAGTGAGTGTTAAAGTCAGAGACTTCACCCTCTCGGCACCGGAGGCCCCAGGTATATCAAGAGAAAAAAAAATCAGAAATGAAAAATCAGAGAGAGAAAAAACAACAAACAAAACAAAAAAACTCGGAGGTTGAACTAATCATTTATCTTTCAAAATTTAATATGGTATTTCTGATACTTAAAGCTTCTTTAACATAGATTGCAAGTTTAATTTTTTTGTTAGCTGATTGCAATAGTTGTATACATTTGTACACAGATGTATGTATGTAGTAACAACATTTTAAATATTTGATTCTAAGATCAGCAAAACACGGACATATACAAGTAAATGAAATTCATCTTCAATATCAGTATTTTTACAAACTAAACAATGTCTTTCCTCATGTGGTATTCGATTTCTGATATGTCTTCCGGTCTGCATTCTTGGTGGATGTACGGATAGTCTAGCGAAGTATATACGAAGGCTTCTCGGCAAAACTTCTAAATAGTGTTCATGTTCTACAGTACTCTTAATACTTTCGTACATCGTCAGAACTGAACTGTCTAAGGTATCCAACCAACCCTGCTTAAATGTGTCAAACAGTCTACATTTAAATTCGCACAAAATACATTTAAGTCAATAAATGTATTATTATGAAATATATAAAAGAAACCATAGTCATCTTACATTTTTTAACAGTGTATACCCAATTTCTCTTACCATCATTAAAATCAATAAGAAAATTAAAAAAAAAGTTTTATTTTTAAGTCAAGTCAAGTCAATACATTTTATTTTCACAGTTTACATGTACAATACAGTAAAGGCATGTGAACAATCAATTTTCATATACAGAAGGATTTAAGGCGGATAGTGAGCTACTCTCTTACTCTTTCTCTCTCTCTCCCACGCACACTTTATACATTGTAAAGGATTATACTTGTCACAAATTAACAGAAAAGAAGAAAAAAATAAAAAAAGAACTGAACAATGAATGCAATTAATGATTAAAGCGGGGGGGGGGGGGGGGGTGAGATAATTAAAATACATTGACATTAGACTGAAGATGTAGTAGACGATAATCAGATTAACAATTGTGTGCTAGTTTTATGTTTTTAAAAAGGAGCATTGAGAAGAAGAAAAATACAAACATATAAATAAAAACAAAACAAAGAAGACATATCCTGACAAAATGTAAGTCACAACAAATAGCCAGGTAATCAAGTATATAGTTTTCAGTTTTAATTAGGTGTTTGGTTGTAATTTATGAAACCACCGCTATATTTCGACAAAACTATTGGCAGTGGGCAATCACTGCTCGTGTGTTTACATAGTGTCAGTTTCGTTGTTGTTGACCGTGACAATCCAGTTTTATGACGCACTTCATGTTTGTATCAAGTGCTATTACAATTTCTACAAACTTAGTTCTGTCGATTTAGATATTAAACAATGGTTCATACTATCTGAAAGGACAGTCAAATGTTCAGTCAATACCACCTTTTATTTTGAACAATAAAATAGACAATGACGACATTCAAAAAGCAGAACGGGCCTCCCTGGCCGAGAGGGTAAAGTCGCTGCCTTTAACACTCAATCAGCCCCTCGACGCGTGGGTTCGAATCCCGGCAGGGTCATTCGGATTTTCATGTGAGGAAGCTTTCCAGCTGGCTTGCGGTGGGTCGGTGGTTCTACCCGGATGCCTCCGTGTATTCGGTGTCGGTGTCTTCTTCCACCTGTAAATAGCTGGACGTCGCTATATGACTGAAATACTGTCGAAGCGACGGTAAACTCAAATAGTCAAGTCAAGTCAAAAAGCAGAATTACTGAACTCAGCTGTTTGTTTCCAGTCTAATATCGATGCTAGAATATTAATTTGTCAGACAGTACTCGTCCAGACTACAGACCCTTGTCAAATATAACAATAATTAGTCAAAATGTTCGTCTCTAAAGTCGTCTAAAACCTGTGGTCCTGATAATATTCACCCGCGTAGAGGGAGCTACAATATTGTGTGAGCCCCAATGTATTTATTTTTGTTGCTACAATATTGTGTGAGCCTCTATGTATTTATTTCAACTTATTATTGTTGCTACAATAATGTGTGAGCCTCTATGTATTTATTTTAAATTGTTGCTACAATAATATTCGAGCCTCTATGTATTTATTTCAACTTGTTATTGTTGCTACAATAATGTGGGAGCCTCTATGTATTCATTCCAACTTGTTTTTAAAGAACTCATACTTTCCGTCTTCTTGGAAAAGGGCCAATGTTTATTCTATCTCTAAAAACAGTATTAACACTCATTTCTAGTCAGGTTTTATGCCAACTGATTGAAATGTTAACCAACTAGTCTACATGACTAGTCTAGATGAAAGTAAAGAAATACGTATGGTTTCAAAAGCCTTCGACCGTGTTTGGCATCGAGATCTCTTGCAGAAACTGTTCGCTATCGGAATTACTTGTCAATTTCAATACTGGTTCAAATCATAGTTACCTGACCGTAAACAAAAGGTAGTAATATACAATTTCACGTCTTTTTACCTGTCAGCAAATTCCGGTGTGCCTCAAGGTTCAATCCTTGATCCGATATTTATTCTTGTTTATAATAATGATAGTAAATGATACTTTAAAATTGGGTTGTTATGGCTAGTTGATTTCAACCCTAATAACACAGAATCTCTTGTAATAAGTAGGAAAAATAAATATCCCTATCCACATTTAATATTCAATAATACTGTTATTAAAGACATACATGAACATTAGCATCTTGGAATAACTCTATCAAAAATGGCAAATGGAATGCAGCAATTGAGTATATTTTGGACAAAGCCTGGCAAAGAATTTCTATATGCCGCAATTTAAATATTTAGTATCCCGTAAATGTTTAGAACGCATGTATATTTGTTTCATTCGATCAGTTCTTGAATATGGTGATATTGTCTGGGATAACTGTACAGTCGAACGCCATTGAATCTGTACAAATAGAGGCAACTATGATTGTTGCCGGTGCTACTAAATTTGTGAGTTGAATAAATTGTATAGAGAAACAAAATGGCAAAAACTAATAGAAAGAAGAAAAAAATATACTTTTATTGTTACATAAAATGTCTAACAATCTATTTTCACCATACCTTGTTCATGCACCTAGATATCGTGGATAATAGAACGTCTTATCAATTAAGAAATGATACTCAGCTGTCGGCATTAAGATTCAAAACTACCTTATATCAAAACTCCTTTCTACCTTCGTCTATCAACGACTGGAACAAAAATATTGTTAATATAAGAAACAATCCAAGCCTATCAATTTATAAGAAACAATCAGCGGCCACAATTTGTAAATCACTTGATTATTAATACAGTTAAAAGTAGATTACGATTTTGTTCAAATTATTTACACAGGCGAAACATTGTATCTTCTCCATATTGTTGTAGATTACGATTTGTGCAGTTCACTAAATCATTATTTACACAGGCGAAACATTGTATTTCCAGGCAAACATTATCTTCTCCATATTGTTGTAGATTACGATTTGTGCAGTTCACTAAATCATTATTTACACAGGCGAAACATTGTATCTTCTCCATATTGTTGTAGATTACGATTTGTGCAGTTCACTAAATCATTATTTACACAGGCGAAACATTGTATCTTCTCCATATTGTTGTAGATTACGATTTGTGCAGTTCACTAAATCATTATTTACACAGGCGAAACATTGTATCTTCTCCATATTGTTGTAGATTACGATTTGTGCAATTCACTAAATCATTATTTACACAGGCGAAACATTGTATCTTCTCCATATTGTTGTAGATTACGATTTGTGCAATTCACTAAATCATTATTTACACAGGCGAAACATTGTATCTTCTCCATATTGTTGTAGATTACGATTTGTGCAGTTCACTAAATCATTATTTACACAGGCGAAACATTGTATCTACGATTTGTGCAGTTCACTAAATCATTATTTACACAGGCGAAACATTGTATCTTCTCCATATTGTTGTAGATTACGATTTGTGCAATTCACTAAATCATTATTTACACAGGCGAAACATTGTATCTTCTCCATATTGTTGTACGTGTGCTGAACTTAATTTAAACTTATTTATTTTACGTCGATTGGAAATCAAGTTCTACAACTTATACTAATCCTTCTCGACGGTTCTTGGATTTGACCAGTACTTTGCGACCGGGAAGGTCATGAAGAATTCCTGCCTCTAACAGAGTTCGAAGGCACAACCTTCGGATCCGTAATCGAATACGTTACCACTGGACCAGGGCGCCCTTAAATGAGATTGACAAATAAGTAAGTGTTGAGATTGAAACCACGAATCACTACTTGTTATATTGTCAAAACTATACGCAACACCGGACAACAAACTTATCAAACCTGAAATGCCCCTTCTTATCCAGAACCTTTTATACGGATCAGAACATCTCACTTGTAGCAAAAATTAATTACTTTTCAGTACAATTCAGTCTTACATCCAGGCAACTGGCCGATACGATACTCACTAGTGCGGTCTCTTTTTTTCTCCCATCCTTATCTCTCTCTCACCCCCTTCTCTCTCTCTCACTCTCTTTTATACATAATATTATTATCATTTGTACTGTTAAATACTAAAGCTATTAGTTCGTATGACCGGATAATGACTATTCATTTAAACAAAATCTAACTTCATGTGGAGAAGAGTTTATATAAAAAAATATTTATTATTATTATTACTATCTAAGGCACTTGTTTTCTCATTCAAATGATGTATTCAATTAATGATTACTTACTTGTAAATGAATATTATGGAAATAATCATTGTTTAAACCAAATCATTAATTTTCGTTGGACACTATTTTTTGCAAATTTCGTGGAGGTTTTTATCCACGAATATTAATCCCCACGAAAACTTGTACTTATATAGACCTCACGTTTCTAGAACATAGATCCACGAATAAATTTACCTACGAGAGATTCCCTTACGTACATAATCACCGACATTTAATGCCAACGAAAATTAATGCTTTTACAGCACATGTTTTGTTTCAGACCGTATAGATGAACGAAGAAAAGTTGCTATTGAAAGGCATCTGCCTTAACGTTATGGTGTCCATTTTGGGTTAGTAATTTGCTGAATATTTTCTATAGCTCAACATATAGTATTTTGCGTTCTGTGTACATTTTAGGTGTTATTAATCAAGTAACTGCAGAAATCCCCAGACGTCTCAACAGTGATAAGGTTGTAGGAGAGATTTTCTCTCAGAAGAGCCGCATAATGTAATCATTTAGTTTAAACTTATTTATTTTACGTCGATTGGGAAACAAGTTCTTACAACTTATACCAATCCCTCTCGACGGTTCCTGGGTTGGACCAGTACTTTGCGCCTGGGAAGGTCGTGAATAATTCTTGCCTCCATCGGGGTTCGAACCCACAACCTTCGGATCCGTAATCGGATACGTAATCATAATGTAATCGTAATGTAATCATTTTGGTAATTAGAATTGTAATGCAGTGTAAAAATGTTTTTTTGGCGCATGCGCCTTGTAAAGAATCAGAATCTTGTTTTTAAACCATAAATTAAAGTATCAAGTCGAACAAAACAATCCTCATTGGGATTCGATAGCCTAAATTGAAGAAGTAACTTATATTTAATCTCGTGCAATGCACATTTTTTTTTTTTTTTTTTTTTAACGAATAATTGTTCGGGAAAATTCGCAAAATTATTTCACTTAGAGTTCTACATGATAAATTTTGATTCTACTTATTTAGTCCCAAGACTTCCAATCCATGAAAAAATATTTCGGTTAATAGGTAAACAGGGCGTACAGATGCTTGCACGTTTAACGAGATAATTTGCCCTTTTCCCCTCACTATTTAAGTCAGGGGTGAGTTATGAATAGTTGCAACTGTGGCACAGTATTACTACTGATGCATTTTACTTCAAAAAACATAACATACATTGATTTTTTTTTATTATTTTCAAATACCATAGTCATTATCAAGCATACTAACTTGAAACATATTTATTCAGTACACGCCTGTGACGTTAATAATTGTATCCGATGCTTTCCGACGAATTCCACACGGTGCTCAAGATGTATGAAAGGATATTATGAAAATGACGGCTCCTGCTCCTTGTGTCCAGGTAGCTGTGTCAGGTGTCATCGGAGATTTTATTGTACAAAATGTAAAACAGGTTTATATGGACCGTATTGCAATAAAAATTGTGACACTAAGTGTGTTCAGATCAAATGTTCCCAATTTAATGGTATATGTTTACACGGATGTCGAGATGGATATGTCCAGTCCGGCTCCACGTGTGTTCAGTGTTCTAACTATACAAAGCATTGTGAAGAATGTTCAGATAAGTACAATTGTACCAAGTGTGTCCAGTGGATACAACCTGTGGTCTTCTGATGACGTTACTTACTGCTGTTCTCCTGATACATGGGGAAACAAATGTCAGTACAACTGTTCTTCTAACTGTCCTAACACTGCTTGTGATGTCACCAACGGCCACTGTGACAGATGTTCCAAATACAAGTACGGAGACAGTTGCCAGTTCCGGTGTAGTACCGGCTGTAACGATGGTGGCGATACCAATGTGTGTGACAGAAAGGAGGGACATTGTAAACATGGATGCAAACCTGGACGACACTGTGACAGAGGTAATGTTATTTCAGTTAAATAATCATAACAGTTAATAGTTATTTAATTATCATCATTGTTTTAATTTAAAGTACCATAAGACCGTTTATACGAGTATATATACATTTCTCTTTTTTAGATATTGGACATTAATTTTATGAAGACATTGCAAATTTTGTGCAAAATATTTTTTTCATAAATAAAAGTTAATATTTCTACTCAAACAGTTGACGGACAATGGAGCCAATGGTCAGGTTATGGACCATGTTCTGTCACGTGTGGCGGGGGGTCAAAATCTAGAACAAGGTCATGTGATAATCCAGCGCCACAAAATGGCGGACAACCATGTAATGGAATCGACCTGAAGACTAAAGCTTGTAACCTGGCAAGCTGTCCAAGTGAGTTCAAGTACAATAAGTATACATTAAAGATGCATTTTGAATTCATTAATCTGTAAATCAATGACATATATATTAAGTACGAGGCGCAGTGCGGTGCTCATTGGACAGCCACTGAAACGTCTGTTGTTTATAAAAGTTAGTTGAAGTTCGAAAAAGGTAAAATAATTGTAGAACTCTAGAAATCTAGTCAAAATAAGCTATGAGAACCATTTCCAGAAGGAATTTTTCAGTCATAAAAAATATTATAAAATATATATTTTTCTTTCTTCCTTAGACATCATACAATTATAAGACATTGCACATTTTTCATTTTTAGAGATTGCCCATTTACCTGTTTAAGATTTGCATATTTATGTTTTATTAGATATTGCGGATTTGTTTTTTTCCGACATTGCAAAATAATCTTATTTAGATATTGCATATATATATACGTTACTGAAGACATTGCACATTTTTTTATACTTTGCACATTTATCTTATGATGACAGCATATATATTCTTGAAACATTAAAAATCTGCCCTAACAGTTGACGGACAATGGAGCAAGTGGTCGGACTACGAACCTTGTTCCGTCACGTGTGGCCAGGGGTCAAGGTTCAGATCAAGGTCATGTGATCAACCAGCACCACAAAATGGCGGACGATCTTGTAGCGGAAACGACGTGGAGACGACAGGCTGTTACCTGGAAAGATGTCCAGGTGAGTTATAAATTTGAAGATCCGATTCCTGTAGCGTTGAAATTGACCACTGTGAACAGCAAACAATAACTGTATTTTTGTAGACAATCAATATTCTTCCTGAAATGTCTTGTTATCGTATTTAGTAATTTACCGGAGAACCAGTGCAAAATTGGACTAACAGTAATTTTATATACTGCCATTTATTTCCTGAATACACCAATTGTATCAATTTTAAATTTAAAGTAATTTTTCGGACAAAGTGGTATGTGGTCAGTTTTCGGCCACTGTTTGGTGTAGATGAAAATATATTCAAAGTATTCTCGATTTAGCTGAGGTATATCTGGACGAATCATTGTTTAATCAAAATTGTCTATGACCAAGATCGATTAACAATTGCGTTTGGCCAAGTAAGATTATCAAACATTTATCTTTTTTTTTTACTTTAATTTGACGTTTATTACAATATACGTTTTATGTTTTGTCCCAACACCTGACGTTTATTACAATATAGTTGTTTTTGTCCAAACAGTTGACGGAAGTTGGGGTCAGTGGTCAGTCTACGGACCGTGTTCAGTCACGTGCGGTGAAGGGTCAATGTCAAGGTCCAGGACATGTGATCGACCATCACCACAAAATGGCGGACTTCAGTGTAGTGGAGGTGACGTAGAGATGACGTCTTGTAAAAGTAACAATTGTTCAGGTGATTATATCTTTCCAGAAACGATAACCAATTTGTGTGCACGTATAGTTATCCCGGGAATCAAAATATCTCGTGAAAATGACAAAGTTTGAAATAATATCTTATAGGAATACTTAATTAATGTCCACAAGCTCTCAACTTACACATGTTTTGTATTGACCATTAAGTGGATATTATAAAAATCGTTGATAACATGACTGATGAGATATGCTATGTATGTCAATTGAACAAAATGAAACCGAATTTCTTACATTAGGTGACACGTGTTGCTAAATTGAATATTCTCTGTTACATTAATTGTCCTTATTTTGTTTTCATTTATTAATTTAAAATCTATATTTGCTACAAGAATAACAACGGGTATTCGAACCTGATGGACAATCAAGCAATTCAGACTCAAGGGAACCTCTAGTTGTTTACTTACAGGCGACGAAGTTGATACTGGAACAAAACCAGGAAATGCTAAAAATAAAGATGACGAAATTTCCGGTGGCGACGTCAGTAGTAACGGCGCAGTGGCGGGTGGGGTAATAGGCAGCGTGGCTGTGTGTGTAGTGTTGCTCGTCGTGTTTGTCATAAAGAAGTAAAATATTCATATACATTAACATCATAAATCAGATTTTTGACAATCGTGTGTATCATATGTAAGAAGTTTTTGAATGGAAAAACACATTTATTCCTCTTAAAGAGTTATAGTTCTAATTTAACAAATGTTCTACTTGGTATTACTGATAGGTCAATGCCAGACTTGATCCACATGAAATGTTTTAGGTCTTAGTTTATGTGTGGACATTTCCATGTTTACAGATATTCAAATTAATTTAAGGTTATCCACAGCTACACTGGGAAAATAGACAAAAGTTGACCTTTTTACGCAAAAGAACATTGTGTTTTTATTTCTGATACTGTTTATTAGGAATTAACCTTACCTAGAATGACGAAGGCTTAAGTTATTTTTTTTACTACGAAAAACTGGAAAAATGCATAAGTGAATTCAGTTCAAAAATATACTTTTTCTGGAAGGAAAAAATAGAATTATAGCAAAGGAATTTATCTTATGTTAAAAGTACTGTTTTAATGGTATGTAACATTGTTTTTAGTATAATATTATTTTCTGCAGGCGGACACAAAGAGAGCAACACAAAGTCCGCCGTCGGGCTATTTATATGAATGTAAACCCAGCTATGTCAGGCAACCTTGAAGGTGAAACCAACGGTCAGTCAGCTTCTTAGAAACACTCTTGAACCTTGTGTGTTACCACTGCTATTAAAGCAATACGTATTTTGGTACAATACTTGAAACATGTATTACAATACAAATTTTTAAAAAAATTTAAAACACATGGTATGTTCTTCGGTTAATTGACATTCAGAAAAGAGTCATTTGTCAATAACATTTGTTAAGGAAGTAAACTCTTTAAAATTTTAAATGTTTTCGAGATTTTAAATCCTTTAACACCGTGGTTTGTTTTAAAGTTCGAACATCGCTTGAACGCGATAAACAAATACACTCTTTCAATATATTTATTTTTCAAAGAACTTTAAAATTAAAGTGATACAATACCTCGAATGGCTCCTAGTTTTAATCTATGTGTGCAACAAACAAAAGTCATTAAAATAAGTACATGTACACCAGACATTTAAATATAGTAAATACGGTTTAAAAATAAATAAACATTTTAATTATATATATTTTATAATGGCACAAGGTGTTGATGAAGCAGTCAAGTTATACTGGCCATATTGTCATAACCATAGCTGTAAGAAGAACTTTAATCTAATGTAGACTTAAATGGCAGCTAAAATCTCATTCAAAACTCTCGGCAATAAGATGATTCATTGACGCATATACTTGACACATAACGATCAATTATTTCGATCAGAAACGCAATTAAAACTATCAAGTATGAAGGAAAATAAATGATTGACTTGTAGGCTTTTATTTCCCTGTCAAGGAATTTCATTGCATCATTCTATATTCAAAATAAACAAATAACTTCGTTATCGATCTTCAGAAATTCTTACAAAAATGCATTTGATCTTATCTCCGAAATCTTTTATAGAAAAGAAATAATGTTGACTTTACATGTATCAATATATCTTAGGAAAAACGGTAAGCAATGGCATGGTTCTCTTTTTTTCAGGAATGAATGCCCAAAACTATGAGTCACTGCATGAAAGGTCTCAACACAATTCGACATATATGGAGCTTAAAACAACAGAATACGAGAATCTAAAGATCTGATTCAACAATGGTCACTATGTACAGAATCTCATCATATTTGATACCATCATCATCAAATACACCTCTTTCTACATCCCTATCCACGTGAATCTCATGAATATTGTCGGCTTCTGAGGACAAAATCGTTGTCAGAATGAATTCATCTTAAGGTTCGAACCAACCAGGCGTGTTGCTGAGAATTACTTAAACTACTTACGGACAAATTTTATTTTTCCTGGCTCGAATTCCACTAACACTACTGAGCGCTAAGTAATACTTGAATTCTTAAATCAGGTTAAACAACACTCCACCATTACATTTCATGAATAATTCATGTACAAGACTAAGTTGAAATGTTTTATTACTTTAAAAACTAAAAGTATTTGATAAGAAATGAAATATCTGGGTATTTTATTAGAGAAACAAGAATGGTCAATTTCCCTTAAGTATCAGATTCACTTAGCGCTAAGAATTGTTGGTAGAATTCGACCCTGTTTCCGAAATTTGGATTCGTAATAAGACAGCCTTAAAACTGATTCTTTACACATCTTGTCAGTTACTGAGTCAATTTATTTCAGCTTTATCATGTATTTATATTTAGTTAAACTTGAAAGTTGGAATTCTTTTGTACCTTTGTGCTTGGATGTTTGATTTTCTTTACCGTTATATTGGCCCCTGATCATATTTATTCGAAATGTACTATCGCACAAGTGCTTTTCCAGCTCTAGTTTACATATCGTCATTAGAAAGAAAAGGACGTCAGCATGATATTTGTTCACGTGTCTTAATTCGAACTTAAAACAGAAGAACAAATGATAAATGGTCTAAGCATAGCTGTTTACGAAGTGCATGTCAAGTTGAGTTAATATCTGACCACTCATTTTTATTAATTTACCTCACGATACTTATCATTGTTTAACATACATGTATTTGAAGAATATGAAACAATACTGCTAATGAATGTACTTTTCAACATTTGCCGCTAGTGCATTATACGTAAACCACGTTCATTTCATTGATTTTTAGCATGTACATGTTAAAAACAATGTTACCCTGCTGCGTTTCACCGTTATACCATTTCATTATTAGCCTGTAAATGTCCGACACGTCACGTTTTCCTAAAGGTCTTTATTAATTTTATAAATTTTCATATAGCCTTTTGCTGCCAGGTCCCCTATTATATATATAAGAGTTATTTGCCAGCGAATATCTTAGAAATTTCTGAGGCATTACAGATTATTACTGTACTAGGATAATGTGACTGCTTACCCTTCGCTGGGAACAGGACGAGTTAACCCGTCCTACATATAAGACAGCTTATTTGCCTACAAGTCGGGTTAATACATAAAACGCATAAAACAGCTTATTTGCCAACAAGATGAATTGATACACATAAGACAGCTTATTTGCCAACAAGACGGTTTAATACACATAATACAGGTTATTGCCAACAAGACGGTTAAATACTCATAACGCAGCTTATTCGCCAACAAGACGAGTTAATACTCATAATACAGCTTATTTGCCAACAAGACGAGTTAATACTCATAATACAGCTTATTTGCCAACAAGACGAGTTAATACTCATAATACAGCTTATTTGCCAACAAGACGGTTAATACACATAAGACAGCTTATTTGCCAACAAGACGGTTTAATACACATAAGACAGCTTATTTGCCAACAAGACGGTTTAATACTCATAAGACAGCTTTTTGCCAACAAGACGTGCTGACTTAATAAGCTGTCTTCTGTGTAGGACGGGTTTATCCTCCCTGTAGGCAGCGAAAGGGTTAATTCCTTTGCTTTAGTACTAGATATTTTGTGTACATATATATGTTGTCCATCATCTCTTCTAACTCCCGGAGTATGAATGATAATTACTTCACCTTATTATATTTTATAATATTTGTTTGTACATACATGTACATGTTTTTTATAAAAATAAAAATATACTACTACGTCATTGTTATTTGTAAATATTAACAGTAAACTATAAAGTCTGAAAGGGAACTCAAAACGTTGTTTATTGTGATAGTTATTAATCAATTCTAACAATCTAATCAAAATGTAGAATGCGATAGGTCTACTAATTTGTTTGTGTGTCCAATGAAGATTCACGGAATCCTAACTCCTGCCCTAAAACATATAAAGCATTCATGTAAGGGACGAATAGAAAACAAAACTATTAAGGGATAGTTATGCTCGAAATCAATGCATACTTGGATCGAGCGATATATCTAAAAAGGATATTAAAACTCTGGTAAGACATGACGAGACTCATATAAAATCCTTTTTTATTATTTAGGCCTTGTAGCGAAACACTTATCCTTCTAGATGAATAACAGAATAAAGTGAAACCTATTAGAGAGAGAGAGATCAAAGGATCAATGTTTGATCAAAGAAAATCCTGCTTTACTGCAACCTAGAAACTGAGGGCCTGGACCTGTCTTGAACCACGTATGTAATGATTTCGATAAAGCTGCAGACGAAATATTTCTTTTTTCTTTTTTTGTGTGTGTATTTCAGTAGTAGCACTTAACTGATTGTTTGAAATCTAAAGCAGTTTGGTACTTAATAGACAAAACTCACTAGCACTTTCTGTCCTAGGCACTCAATATAAATGGAAGTAAATTTTTATTTTGAGAGGTAATAGATAATTGAACAATAATTATTGAAATACAGAACATAGGTTTTGTAAAAATCAGCAAGTGTACAAATCGACACAAAATGTATACGAATGACTGCCCATATCTTTTGGTCATTGTATATAATTCGAAAAAAAGTTATTTGTTTCCAGTAACATCTCCGAAAAAAAGGTCAGTTGGTCGGCTAAATCCTTTTTTTAATTTTTTTTTAAAACTTTTTTCCATTTTCAACAATTCTTTTAGAGGTGACGAAAAAAGCTTTTTGCAACTGTAATATCCCGAATGTTACGAAGAAATATTAGAGTCGATGCAAAAAATAGGGTCGGTCGGGTTAGTGGAAAGAAGTAACATTTTTATTAAATAATTAACTCCTGGCGTTTCCCCATGGTCTAAAATAAAACTATGCATATGTCAAATGCCAATGGCCAGTGTCTTGTTTGATGCTTTTAACACACACAAAGAAGGAAAGCTGATCTTGTGATCAAAAGAACACATCATATATTAACTTCGATTTTTAAAAAAAAGATTAGGATTGTTTTCGTGATGTGATACCTTATGTCATGTTTTTAATCTAATTATTCAGTTTTAAAGTATTTGATACATTTTATATCAATGTTTACTTACATCGACCATGGACATTTGTAGAAAGTTCTTAATCGTTTATTTTATGTTTTGAAGAAATGGTGATTTTTGTCATGTGGTATTATTAGCAGTGTACTGTACCCCCCCATCCACTTATTTCAACAGGTGTCAGTGCTTTCGATTTCAGTGAGTCAAAACGTTTTATACAAGTTTCCCGTTTGTAAATTAGAGGTCTTTACATAGTATTACACGTACTTACACTAGAAAAATAAACTCACGTGTGTTTTCACTCTGAAGTGAAATTTATCTATTCCAATGTCATGTGTCAGAAACAAAAATGTGCAGAAATCTAGTACATCTTAAATCTCTAACGTTGGTCTTTAATGTATTAATCTCACCATAGTTCCGATACTGGATGAAATTAGACTGCTTGATAATGATTTTAACCCCGTCAACTTATGTTTATCGGAGACATGGCTTAGCTTCATTGTTTCTGAATGAGATAATAAAATTATTATGTAAAAGTCATAGAGGAGATTTGGCATTCAATAGCAGGGATGACCTTCACAACCCGGAAGTGGAAGCTTTATGGATAATGTGCTGGATATAGAATACTGGCATTGTTTTGTAAAAGTGACTCCGACTTCCCCAATTTAAGTTTTTATGCTTATACACAGGAGCTGTTCGCGATCCTGTTAACAGGACAAACTTTTTGGGAGCTACCTCTGACTTGAAAATACAAGCAGTGAATGTTGAGAGTTCAACATTGAAACGGTATCTAAATATCTCAAATTTTCAATTCCCCACACGTCTCTTACATGAGCGGGGCTTGGGAACGCATGATCAGTATTGCCAGGAAAATAATTAATGCTATGTTGTTAGAGATTCCAAATACTCTTTCCTACGAGGTGCTGAGTACATTTATGGCGGAAATGTGTGTAATTGTCAACTCCATACCAATGGCTGAGATGTTAACTGACTCATACTCACCAGTAGTACTTTCACCAGCTATGCTGCTGCCGACTCAAAAAAAGGCACAAACAACAACAACAAAAAACAACAGTGATACGGGACAAGCTCGTCAAGCTTGTGATGTTCGCGACATATACAAATCTCAGTGGAAATATTAACAAATTCTATCGGATGTGTTTTTGATGCGTCAACAGCGAAGACGAAAGTGGCAAGAAGAAAAATAAAACTTGATCTTCAAGCTGGTGATCTTGTGTTGCTGAGAGACAAGGAAACGCACCGTAATGACTGGTCTGTAAGTGTAGCAGAGAGAGTCATAGAGAGAGATGATGGGCATGTTCGTATGGTTGTGATTCGTGTTGCAAGACAGGGTCACATTACAGAGTATGTGAGACCGATCAGTGAAATTGTTCTTCCATTAGAATGATTTTATTATCTGACTATAAATAACATTGATAGGGAAACAGTATGATAATTAAGTCTTTATTGTTTTTATTTAACATTTGATCCGTCAGCATGTGATATCAGACGGGGAGTGTGCTGGATATTGAATACCGGCATTGTTTTGTAAAAGTGACTTCTCCTATTTCAGTTTTTATGTGACACAAGAAATAATCCCCTTTTACCATTGTTTTAGAATAATAAATGATGAGTCGGGCGACTATTGGATTTGCGTCCAAGATTGAAATCTTGCAACATTTGCACCACTGTTGTCAAACACATGGGTTGCCCCATGTCAGCACACAGTTTTTCACAATTTAGATGGTTACGCTCTCTTCAAGTACAGGCAGATCAGATAGACATAACTTTACCAAAGTATGAATTCTTGTTAAGTAAATGGTCACACGATGATTATTAATTAATTGGTTTTGAGAAGAAATAAAGAAAATTTGGAACTCTGAGAACACATTTGTGTTCTAAATTCAAAATCCTGAGGAAAATTTCCCTAATTTCCGGCTGATGGGCATGAACTTCCCACCCTGTGCATATCTTTATTACAAACCTAGCTACGCCCCAGGATATAATATACACATGTAGATCTACTTCACATGAAGTGAACCTGAATTGAGCAATCGTCGACTATATCTTAAATTCTGTCATTAATTAGTAACATCTCTTTGCTTGAAAAGGAGCTTTGTTGTTTTGGTAGCCCTGTTCAATTGTAATTAAACAATTTAATGTTCTTACTTTAGTACCATTTTAAGTGGGTTACAGCGTGCTATCAGCGCATTGGGGAAACTTAGGGGATGTGAATATAAACTTGGATGTAAAGTAGGTGAGTCTAAAACTTCCTGCACAGTCATATACTTGTCCCTTTTTCGAACCTTTAAGAAAGGTATACTTAATATCTAGGAGCTCGATCTTTATGTTTTACGATAGCTAAATGGTGTCATTAACATAGGAAAGTAGGACGATATTTTCTTCTCGAACAATTCTTTTTTTAGCGGTAATACTAAGTTCCATCCCCTTTTATTTTCCACTTTTCCCCAAAATTAAGTTTATTTTGCTGCTTTTAAATTAACTATCACTGCAACATAACATATTATGCATATGCCGTATTACAGTACAATATATATACCATCGAACAAATAAATACTACACATAATTATGTACATGTAGTATAAATGAAAGTAATATAACAGAACAATACAAAGTACAAATATATGTAGTAAAACAGTACAAGATATACCATAGTACCAAAATATATATCTGGTATAACAGTACAAGATATACCATAATACAAATATATACATGTAGCAACAGTAAAAGATATATCATAGTACATACATAAATATGTAGTAACAAAGTAAGATATACCAAAAACCCCAATGTAGTATCCGATATACATAAGTACGGGTATAAACAATAAATATTACAGTACAAGAAATTCCCTGACCAAACTAGTAGCATTGGGGTACATTATATACCATAGTACAAATATATCATGTGGCAGAATGAATTATATCATGAATCAATTAAAATATAATAAAAATAACAATAATACATTGCTAATTATTGTACAAAAAGAATCAAAGCAAAATTATCATTAAACTACACAAAGAATATTTTGGCAATGTTAATCTAACAGAACTATAATAACAAAAGCAGTCTAAATCCATACACGACAGAGTCGAATTCATGTGCACATTTATTCATACATGAAATCCTCAATTCTTTGATCCATATATGCTTTTTCTTCCTTGACACTTTTCTCTTTTGATTTTTCTGAAGTAGGTTTGAGTAGAAACTTTAGAAATCAGAATCGGAAAAGTTAATTATATGATGCTAGAGAGAGAGAGAGAGAGAGAGAGAGAGCAAGCAATACACATAGTAAGGACACTTAGTTATTATAACAGACCGAAAACGCATCCATTTTCAAATTAGACGTACTCAGACTGCATGTTTGATTGATGATCAATTGCTGATGTTACGCACTGAACCGCTTGGGACATTGGTGGGTGCAGTGAATGGTCCTAGTAAGGGGGGAATTCGGGGGTGCCTCAAGCTCAAGCCTTCCGGTTAGTGTTGTTTAATTTTGATACATTATGAACAGAACAGAACAAAACAGAACATAACAAATATTTTGAACCATGCATTTTATATGCACGTCGTAGCAAATGACAAGTGTGCAGAAAGTTCTTAATGTCAATATGAATATGAGCCAAGTGAATATGAAACGGGAGAGAGCCACGTAAGATGATTTAGTAATTGAAACAAAAACATTGTTTAGCGTAAGCACATATGAAATACAAATTAAGCGTACTACAAACATTATAATATACAGAAATAAAAGTGTTTTGAGGTGAATTAAAGGTTTAATAAAAAACGTTAAAATATTGTAAATAATTTCTTGGTTTTGAAAAAAAAAAAAAGGAATACATAGAACGATTATGTTTAATATGATTCGAATGAATGCCATTCTTAAATTATTTGTATACATTTATGAAGTATGATAGTAAATATTTAGATATGGATATATCGCAAATTCAAATAAAGTAAACGAGAAAATGTGCAATTAATAAGAATTCCTGTCACGGTAAAGGCATTCAGAAAATAAAATGTGTCATTATTTAAGCCTATATCAAATATGAAGAGAGTTCGGACAAGACAATTATTGGAACAGCAGTCCCTCTTTTAAACAAAATATGGTTGCCATAATGGCTCAAGATCACTAACCAGAGTACTATAAGCCTAATTTAAACATTTAATGTCACTTGATTTTACCTTGTTAACTTCATTGTGTCGAAATTGGTATCGTAAATATTGAAAAGAAATCCGCAAAAAAAGCTATAAAATATAAAGAGAAAATTGAAAAGGCGAATATAAAACGTCTTTAGCGTTTCTAAAGCGAAACATCAACAAAAAATATTTCTTTCGACACTCTTCATTTGTCCGTCAGAATGGACGAAAAATATTTTCCAAACTTAGCTAGGCCGGTCAACCGTTGTCAAAACTTCCTGATTAGGATGTTGAATTGCACTTTGAGTGTTAGTCCTTCATGTGTGCTTGATCTGATTATTTCAACCATTCAGTCATAGTCATTACATCTAATGGCATCTCGGTAGTTTGAAACATGTTGTACTTGGCAAATTTGTATATATTTTTAAAATTCATGACAGGAAATACTAAATTATTTGAGATATGCAGGTACGTTAATTTAAATCGAATCAATTTATATATCTATCTAGTTAGCTTATCTTTACGACGGGACACATGAAACAAAGCAGAGGCGCATTTATTATGGTTATTTTAAAATATGAATAGCATTGTATCAACAATTTTCTTATTTATGATCACGTGAGAAAATAAAATTAAGGCAATTATTAAATTGTTACTTGTAAATGGTCTTGCATGTACTCGACAAATCAATGATATTGACACAATGTGAATCTTAAGTTTTCGATTTTCAACTCAAACATATCCATCTGAATACTGTTACATTATTAATTTCAATTGGACACTATTTTCGTCGATTTTGTGGAGGGTTTTCTCCATGAATATTAATCCCCACGAAAGCTTGTCTCTTATATAGACTTCGCGTTTTCTAGAACACAGATCCACGAGTTTTTCTTGTTCCCACGAAAGTCTCTTAGGTACAAAATCAACGAAGATTAATGTCAGCGAAAATTAATGCTTTTGCAGCCTATATTTAATTCAGATCGTAAAGATGAACAAAAAAAATTGCTATTGAGTGGCATCTGCCTAGGCGTTATGGTATCAATTTTAGTTTAGTTATTTGTTGAATATTTTCTATAACTAAACATAAAACATTTTGCCCTCTAGGTTCCCCTCAACTAACAACTTAATGGAGAAATCCCTAGACATCTCCACAGTGTTAAAGTTGCAGGACAGACTTTCTCTTAGAACAGCCGCATAATGTACTCATTTTGGCCTTAATAATAGTAACACAGTCAACAAATGTGTTTCGGTGCTTGCGCCTTGTAAGTATCAGAATCTTTAAATCATAAATCAAAATATAAAGTCGCACAAAACAATTCTCATTTGGGTTCGATAGCCTTTTTTTTAAAGAAGTAACTAATGTTTATTCACGTACAAGGCACTGGTCATGCTATTTTTCATGATTTGTGTCGAATAAATTTTCGGGAAATTCGCTAAAATATCAAGTTCACTACAGTTCTACGTATTAAGTTCGATTCAATTTATTTAGCTAATGACTTCCAATCCATGTAACAAAAATGTTTATTCTGTTCTTCTTTAAAAAAACATGCAGTAATTTCATTACACAGCGGTTGATCCCTTAATAGCTTCTAGTTTTATAGACGCCAACTTGTTTAAATTAGCTTCATTTGTAAAATGAAGATGCCTTTCTAAAGAATACGGTAGTAGTGCCCGAATCAAGTTTCTGAATCTGAATCGAATCAAACCTGCACCAATGAAATACTGATGCAATAGTACATCAGATGTAATTTTAATTTAAAGTTTGCAACAATATTATCTAAACTTTACTTGTTGCATTTTAATTATATCTTAGACACATCAGCAATTCTTATTAATTGCAACGGGAGAATTCCATATTTTCGCCAACGAATTCCAAACTAAGGACTTATGTTTCAGCTGAACCGTAGAATTAAGCAGACAAGTAATAGAAATTGTAATTGTTGTATCATTTACAAGAATTAATAATTGCGGCTCAAGTCAATATCATTTTGACGTTAATAAACATTTACATCATCAAAATAAAACAGAAATAATATGTTGGCTTCCCAGAGGAAAATAAAACAGTAAACCATTAAATTCACTCTTTTTAAATATTTCGGCAAAAAATTGCCCTTCTCGAGAAAAAAACATGAATTTGAATTTTTGAGAAACTACATTACTGACGTTTAAACAGTCACCATATTGTTATGAACGACGTCAACGTTATACAAAAACAACGTTAAAAGATGACGCCTTTTATAGAACGTCAATTGACGTTAAATGGCATAGATGGTAATTATTGCGTGTTGCAGACAAGAAGCTTGATAGTTTTTGTCTCTTTATCCAAATTGTCTTATGTAATCGTCTTTCAGTTCTACCCGCTGTATATACGCGACGCAAGACGGAAAATAGCATGTCTTCATAAGTGTGGTTTCCTAGAGATGTGCGTTAATTGGTCGATTCCTTGTCAGTTAACATTCCTCAGGTGTTCCTGCATCCTCTTTAACTGACGTTACGTCTCTCCCACAAAAACTATAGAAATCGCGGCCTGCTGTGTCTGAAATAGGCATGTGTGTAATGATATTGCAAGCACACATTCCATATTGCGTGCAGACATCTTCTTACCCACTGACTTTTAGTCTTTGAATGGACCAAGATATCAACAAGATTTACGTCTCTCCTGATGGCCATTATAAGCGACTGTGTAAAGACTTCCTTCATCCTCTCTGATACATCCAAAACCCGAGAATGTCGGCTTAGTATATGTTGAACTTTGGGTAGAATGCTGAATTACGTCAAGACGAGCGGCACTCTCATACTATTGTCAGGTGTGCATTTCTTACTGCGTTGTAAAAGGCTGATTATATCAAGGCTAAATTTGGATAAAGGGACTGCATACTATCAAGCCACTTGGCTGTTGGCTGCAACATTCTATGTCATTTAACGTCAATTGAACGTCTTACAAAAGACGCCAAAATTAACGTCATATTTTGACGTTGTTTTTGAATGACGTTGAGGTCGTTCATAGTAATAACAATATGGTGACTGTTAAAATGTCAATCATGTAGTTGCTCAAAAACTCATTTTTCTTTTTTGAGAAAAGGCATTTTTTTTCGAAATATCGGAAAAGTGTGAATTTAATATTTTAAAATAGAAATACTAAGAAATATTCTGGGACTACGTTGTCCCCCAGTCTGACTAAAGTCGTCTCCTCTATATATATGCTACGCTACATGACGTTCTCTTACTGTAGGAAGATTGTGTACCATAGTCAGATTGCTTTGTTCCCTTTAATTATATGAGTGATATAATCTGGTTAATTTTGCCCAAAGATTACGAAAGACATATGATTCTATCTTACAAGTCGTCATATAAATTTAGTGTGTTTGATGCACGTGCTCTGCATGCTATTCATGCACTGTGTAAATCTTTTGCAATTGGTTAATTGGTAAGCAAGGTAATTATCCTTTTTCCTTCACTGCGTTAAAAATTGTTTCAAATATGTCAAATTATTACTGATGTATTTTCCTGTCAAAAGAAAACTAAGATTCACTTATATTTATTATTTTTAAATACCATCATTATTAAAAAAACGCTTTATGTATTACTTGTATTAGGTGATGTAAAAAAAGAAAAACAAGATTCAAAATAAGCCAGTCTTCTGTCGTTATCAAAAAGAAATTCAACACATTTTATGGGAAACTTCTTCCTAAATTCGTAGGCCACGGGTTTTAAAACTGGGTTAACGGACCTTGCAAGCAGCCTGGTTCATTAAAGCTCGGAAAAAGGTTTTGGAAGATGTTTTGTAACCATAAAATATTTAGATTTTTAGATTCATAAAGTCAACTTGAAAAATCAATGAAACCACAGTTTAATAATACACATTACAGCATAATGTAGAAAGTTTAGAAAACACAAACACTATATACATGACCGTATCTGACATGTCTTATTGACTGGCCCCAAGGCCTAATCTGCGGTCCCATTATGTTATAGTGCTTGAAATGGAGGAATGTAGCTGAAAATTGTAGCATATGTAGTAAAGCTTTGTAAATACATGTATACATTTAATTTTGTACATGTCATCAATACAAAAAGAATTCCATACTCCTACGTCACGCCAACTATAGGGAAGATGACCTGTACCTAAATTCCGTTCCAAATGAAAATCTATATGTTTCGTTATCATCGTCCTTGTTGATGCTGATGCTGCTGAATTTTTAACATTGACATTAACACTGCCTTAGTAGCTTACTGTCTGAGCTCTTCAAATAATTATATAAGACAGGAAAATCCTGTTGTAAAACTCTCATTTGATCTATAGATTAGTTAATTTATGATCTCTGAAACAAACGGCCTACAGCTGAGGATATTTGTCAAAATGACATATATCATTGCCTAGTGGAAATATTAGACCCGCTGTTTGTAAATGATGCATGCACATAATATTAAAATATTCTGAAATGGATTTGCTTTAATTATGTCGTGCTCCGAAAACATACGTGGTGTCTTTTATGCTGTGCGTTAAAATAAATCTAAAATATATTAAAACATGCAATACTATATGACATTTATATTGTACATTTATATTTGTTGGCAATTACACATTCATTATATGAAGACATTTTATGAAAATTTACTACAACAACAAAACATTTAAAGTATCTTCCAAAATAGTTGACAGACACTGGGGCCGGTGGTCGGGTTACGGACTCAGTTCTGTCACATGTGACCGGGGTTCAAGATCTAGAACCAGGTCATGTGATCATCCGGCGCCACAAAATGGCGGACAAACTTGTAGAGGAAGCGATGTGGAGACAACAGGATGTTACCTGGCAAGCTGTCCAGGTGAGTTTTTATTCGTTTTTATTGCAAACTTAACGTATATGCACTAAGCATTTGATAATTGTTTAAACATTATGTAAACAATTAAATATATAATATGTACATGTACAGTTCGGTGTTCATTTGTAATATCCGTCATTGATAACAAATATGAAAACTTTTGTTTTCGAAATATCATTAGTTAGACATAGAACGAACTCTTGCGGTAATAGGTTAATAGGTATGAGAAACATTTCCTTGGTACAATGTATATTGAGAAAAATATCTTTCGTCATAAAAAAAAACAGTACAAGATAATATTATTTGAATTCCTTTTTTCTGAGACACAGTATTTTATTCCTAAATAAAATATTATAGTCAAGATATCTGCACAAACAGTTGACGGACATTGGAGCAAGTGGTCAGGTTACGGACCTTGTTCTGTCACGTGTGACCGGGGGTCAAGGTTCAGATCAACGTCATGTGATCAACCAACACCACATAATGGCGGACGAACTTGTAGCGGAAACGATGATGTGATGGCAGGCTGTAAGCTGACAACATGTCCAGGTGAGTTATATGTCATTTCGGCCACTGGTGGGTGTAGATGAAAGTATGTTCAAAATATTCTCGATTTATTTACATTTTCTAAGCTGAGGTATATCTCGGTGAATCATAGTCTAATCAAAATTGTTTATGACCAAGATCGATTAACAATTGCATTTGGCCAAAGTTAGATTATTCACGTTTTGTTGATATATTTGTTTTTACTTTAATTTGACGTGTTTTGTCCCAACAGTTGACGTTTACTACAATATAGATATTTTTGATCAAACAGTTGACGGAAGTTGGAGTCAATGGTCAGACTACGGACCTGGCCAGTGGTCGGGTTACGGACTAAGTTCTGTCACGTGTGGTCGGGGGTCAAGATCTAGAACCAGGTCATGTGATCATCCGGCGCCACAAAATGGCGGACAACCTTGTAGTGGAAGCGACGTGACGACAAAAGCTTGTAACCTGGCAAGCTGTCCAGGTGAGTTGTGATTTGTTTGGTTTCTTTTGTCATAAAAAAGTAAGTATAACATTTCAATGCAAGATGATATTCATGTGAACTTTTAAATCGCACATTTATCTTTTTTAGACATTGCACATTTGTCATTTTTTTGATATATATTGCAAATTATTACGCATTTATCTTTTAATAGGTTGCACATTCGAAGATTTATGCTATGAAGAAATAACATTTTTTGATGCAAATATTAAAAAATAAAACGACAAACAACAAAATAAAAAAAAAACAACACACACACAAATAAAAAACAAAAACAAACAAAAACAAACAAGACGAACCAAAGTTAAATATCTGCCCAAACCGTTGACGGAAAATGGGGTCAGTGGTCAGACTACGGACCTTGTTATGTTACGTGTGGCCGAAGGTCAAAGTCTAGGGCCAGGTCATGTGATCATCCTGCACCACAATATGACCGACAACCTTGTAGCGGAAGCGACGTGAACACGACAGAATGTAACCTGGCAAGCTGTTCAGGTGAGTTGTAGTTTGACAAGTAAAGGACATTTTTTCAAATCATGCAGCTCCTTTGGAAAATGACTTAACGAATATTTAATAACATGTTTGGGCAGATGCAATACATTTGGAAGCATCTTTAGAAGTTTGAAAATTTAAATCTGATTCATGTGGCTATGAAATAGCCATGGTGGGAAAATAGTAATCAATAATTATAAAAAAGTATTAGTGCTACACAAAAATCCTCCTGAAATTCCGTATAATTGGTATATTTTTCAGAGTAATTAATTGGAGTATCTTTCCTGCCATTTATTCCATCAAACATATTGCTTTTTTATTTAGAATTTAAAATAAGTTCACAGATAACATGCCCGGGTCAAAATTTTTAACAGATCAGTTAAATTGGGCGGAGCAAGTGCCATTCAATTTGCATACACAATACCCTAACACATGCTAATTATACAATCATGGACGATTGCACAGTTTTGACCGACACTATCAGCAGGTGCCTTAAGACAATAGAAGTCTGACTGGTGGTTATGTGGGTGGTCCGGTATCGGGGCCAGGGATTGGGATTCCTTCGAAACAGCACAAACATTGTGTAGGAATCTTATTTAAATATAGCATAGAAAACTATGTATGACGGGGTTTAGGAGGCAATGCCCTCTCGGCCACCAGGTGTATCCGGGCCTAGATAATGGGGTGTCTAGTCAGATTTCGGACAATGTCTAGATCAATATTAAAGATAAAAGTATTTCCATAATATGAGGCATATCACGGTGAATCATCGTCTGTGACCAAGATCAAGTTTTTATTTTTAAATTGTCGATAATTACAATATAATAGTTTTTGTCAAAACAGTTGACGTTGGGGTCAATGGTCACACTACAGACCCTGTTCTGTCACGTGTGGTGAGGGGTCAATGTCAAGGTCCAGGACATGTGATCGACCATCACCACAAAATAGCGGACTTCAGTGTAGTGGAGATGACGTAGAGATAACGTCTTGTAATGAGGACAATTGTACAGGTGAAACATGTTTTTTTCCTTATGTGAACGATAACGATTTTATGTGTACATTTTGTACTTAGGGGGAACAATATATAGATTACAGACTATCCAAAAGCTACACCGTTATCGACAAAAGAACATATGTTTTTGTAAGTGATTTTTGTTTAAGAAAAGTTGGCCTAGCCATTAATGGGAAAAGATGGGCTTAAATTCATACCGCTGAAAGTAGAAATGTGAATTATATTAAGGTCATGCTTTACTGCGTCGTTCTTTGATGGTCTCGGACAACATTCTAATATATTTTATAGGGGGATAACCATGAGCAAATGTAAAAAAATGTGACAATGAAATTTTTACTTCATGTATCTGTTAAAGATATGTCAGTGTCTTATCATTTTTAGTATCATGAACCAAGTGAAAGAGATTCTTAAATTTGGCGGACACGTGTTGCTGAGTAGGTCAAGGATTTTTTTCATTGTAATAATTGTCCTTATTTTGAAATGTTTTCATTACATAATTTAAAATCTCCACATATCTCCTGATTAAAATGTTTGTGAAATAAGTGAACAATTCATGGGAACCTCTATTTTTTTACAGACTACGAAGGTAATAATGGAACAAAAACTGGAGATACTAAAAATAAAGCTGACGAAATTTCCGGTGGCGAAGTCAGAAGTAATTGCTGCGCAGTGGTGGGCGGAGTAATAGGGTGCGCAGCACTGTTTGTGTTGCTCGTCGTGTTGGCAATTGAGAGGTAATACCGAAATGTTTTTTTCATATTTAGTCAGTTGTGTGTATGAGAGAAAAGTTCCGTGTTCATTACAAATAACAAAAACGCAATATTGTTGTACATGGAATAAAATTCTACAAAATTTCTACATGTTATAACTGAGAAGTTAAAAACCTTTCTAGCGTTTATAGATGTAGACTATTCAAATTAGTTCACATGCTATACAATATCTACACTGGAAAAATAGACAGATGACCTCTTTTATGGAAGATTATTTTATATATGTAAATATTACAACATGCTTACTTCCGAATGCTTTATGAAAAATAATATGTGTTTGCATGTATGTATACTTTTCCATGATACCTAATGCATTTCTTTTAGACGGTGTTAAATGTCAAGTGTGTAATGCTAAATGTTATGTGCTTACTGACGAATAATATGCAGTATGTTAAGACCCACCCAGGTACTAACTACCAAATGAGAATTGCAAGCATACCTGTAGCTCTGTCGCATTTCTTTTGAGATAGTACAGTGCTAAATGATTTCTGTTAACAACTAAATAAGAAGTACAAGAATATATGTTTATAAAATTTGTAAGTTAAAGGCAATTAATTGCAGTTCTTAAAATACACATTATAAATAAACACCCGGAACGTTGTTTGTAATGGTATCAAGTCTGCCCCGGTCTAATACCGAAAAATAGCAAAACTTCATCATAACAGTATCTTAGCGGAGCTTTTTAGTATCTGTTCTGAAAGAGTTCATTCCATTCAATTATTAAGTGTCTATGATTTCAAAATCCAATGATTAGCTAGGATAATGTTGTAGTATTTTTCAATTGGCAGCTCCCAGGACTATCGGTCCTTTGAATTTAAATATTTATCATCTACATTAGTATATCATTATTTTCTGCAGGCGAAACAAATAGAGCAACACAAAGACCGCCACCAGGCTGTTCATGTGAATGTTAACCCATCTCTGACAGGGGACCTTGGAGCTGAAACCATTGGTGTGTCTGCTTTTTTAGAAATACTATTGAGACTTGTGTATTACCTCTGCTATTGAACCAGTACGTATTGTACTACAAGAATTGCATCAAGAAGTACAGAACATGTAGAAATTGCTTGTAGCATAGAAAAACCATGACATATTGCATTTGGCGAAAATTAGTATGCTAAAGCAAAACTTACATATAATGATAAGCAAAAATAATATTATTTATTTACAGTATACTGACAATCAGAATAAATTATATGTTAATTATATTTGCCTAAGAACAAATAAATCCTTAAATGCCTTAAATGATTGGGGGGGGGGGGGAGATTTTAATGCCTTTTTCACAATGGCTTGTTTTAAAAATATTTTAGAACGTGATAAGCCGATACAATTTTTGGATACATGTTTTTCCCAAGAAACTTTAAATTCAAATGATACAATGCATTGAATGACTTCTTAGGATGTAGATGGTTTGATCGTTGTCTGCAACATATGGAAGTCTTTGAAATTAGTATAAGTACAGGCAGAATATTTTTAGCAAGGAAATCTAAAGATAGCTAATGCACGTTTAAGAATAAATAAAAAAATATTAAATGACATATTTTATAAATGTACGATGTAATGTATCAGTTAAATCTGGCCGTATCTTTTGACACTCGCTTGAAAATAAAAATTATTGCTACCTTTTTCTGACATAAAACTTATTTAATCTAAATCAATGATTTTAATTTTGCACCAATATATATGAAAAAAAAAAAAACGATTATGGTTTTAGTGCTGTTAATGTATGGAATACATATCAATAAGGAAATACAACTCGTGTATAGAATAAAATTGAAATGCTATTTCAATTTAAAAACAACCTGTTATAAAAGATACACAATATACATATGTAATTTATTTTTATATTCTTATTCACAATCTTAGACGACTTTTCAGAATAATTTTGCGAAAGATGTATTTTTTTATCTGAATTGAGAGAGACTTAAAAAGGAAGCTAAAGTCTTTTTCAGATCAAGTGGTGTTTCAGAAGATTTGATCATATCCAGAATCTTTTTATTGATAATGGATACTTTATATATATTGAAAGAAAACGGTAAGCAATATCATGTTTTTTTCTTCAGAAACGTTCCACCACAAAATTACTGAGTGCAGTCTTTCAAACAGGCATAAGAATTTAATTTTATATCCACAATCAGCTATGCAAAAGATAATATTGACTTTAAATGTGTGGTTCTATTTTTTTCAGGAATGAATTCTTCAAACCATGAGTCACTGCACGAACAATCTCGATACAATCAGACATTTATGGAGCTTCAAACAACAGAATACGAGAATATTAAGATCTTATTGAACAATTGTTTACAGAATCTCAGCATATTTAATACAAACATTTGGGCTAATACACTCCTGTCTACAACTCTATCCACGGGAAACTCATGAGTATAATAGTCTTCTGAGGACACACCCGATGATCAAATGTATTAAAACATTTTGACTTATTTTATTGCTCAAATCTGCACTATACTAAGCTAAACATAGGGACAGTTGTCATCATTTTTGATTCACAATTAAACAAGCCTAATATTTCACTTCTAAGTGTTAGATACTGAGGTAATGATTTATGTCAACTTTTTCATGCACTTGGATATTTCGTATGGTGTATCTACCTAACTAAATGATTTAAGAATTTCTTTGTTTAAAGAAGTGTTGGAGGATTTCGAGCCATAACAGCATTTTTCTCTATTTTTGTATTTGGTTGCACGAAATGTTATACATGTAGTTACAATGCCTACTGGCCTTTTGTCGTCGGAAATGTACATATGAATGATTGTCAAACTCTCTCGTCTATAAACATGACATATAAGCATGGTATTTGAACTGGAATTTTAAGTGGTACTTAAAACTGTAGAACTAGGGACCATTTGGCTAATTACTGCTATTTTCGAAGTGCATTTTATCTTTACATTATTCTCTGATCACTTACTTAAATAAATATTTGGTATGAAATAATTTGTGTACATATATATGTTTTTATGATTTCTATCGTCTCTCATATTTTGTGATATTGTTGGTATATACTCGCTGATGACATGTAAATAAAGAATGCACTACTACTACCTCGACTTTTCTAATAATGCAACATTTACAAAGCAGTAAGCATATCAACAACATCATTTAAAATAAAAATTGTTTGATTAAATGTTATTCCAATGTAAACAAAGTTAACAAAACTCTCCCCACTTTATAAAGACTTGAATAATTTTATTCAATAAAAACTACTTAAGAATCTTAACAAAACCAAGTCCGCAGAATACACACCCTTTTGCATTATTTTCTGTTGAGGAAAATCGGAAATCTAAATCCTACAATTTGCTAATCTTAAGCATTCCTTTTAGGGATAAGTATGAAAACTGGAACTATTTAGGGCGGCTATACAATTTGTAAATGTAATAAGACAATGCATATGGAATCTTGATATATATCTCGGCGTGGGAGGGACCCAAGCTCTGGTTATTGGATAGATGTACGGAAGCTCAAGTAAAATCAGTATTTAGTCTTAGAAGTCGGCGGCGATGCAAAACCATCCCTCTGGATCAAGAATCCGGTTTGACGATATGTCAGAGAAAGAGAGAGAGAGAGAGAGAGAGAGAAAGAGAGAGTGTGTGTTGATGGTGTTGGTGTTGTTAGTGTGTGTTTCCCAACCTTCCTATGAATCAAAATATGAATAGGGAAAATCCAGTGTTATTGAAATATCAGAGGTTGGGGTCCCGATCACCGGTCATCCTCTTGATCTGTTCCGGTCGAATTTATCTTTATATTTCAGTAGGTGTAACATTCTCCTCATCACATAACTGATCGTGTTCAATCTAAAACAGTACTTAATGGACAAGACTCGCTTTCTTCTGATGAACTCAGTTTAATTCAAGTTATGTTTCAGAGGTAATAATGATAACAATTGAAATATAAACCATATTTTGGAATACTAACTTGGAAACGAATTAAAAGTTGTTGTTGTTGTAAATGTGTGCTCATATTAACTGACAGATTTATATATTGGATATTTATTAACAATATTTAGTTTGAATAGAAACGTCGTTTTGCACTTCTGCAATGTCATTAAAATAATGCATAATTTTCAGTTTCTTTTTTGTTTGTTTGTTGGATTTAACGTCCCTCCGACAATTAAGAAAAAACATTCTTTATCCTGTGCATTCACCGATCTGGCCATAGCATATTTTTATTTTTTATAATTGATGGGAAGTCACAACAATATTAGTGACAATGCTAATATTATTTCATTTTCAAAATTCAGTTTAGTGTGTCAACAAATGTAAAAAACTTCCTGTTTTGCATATTGAATTGCACTTGTAAGTGTTTGGCCTTCACTTGTTCTAAGTATGTTATTTTAACAATACAGCCATAGTTATTACTCTCATTGCATCTCGTTAGCTTGAAAGGAGCTGTTATTGGCAAAATATTAAATAGATGTTTATATATTTCTTAATTTCTGACAGGAAATATTATATCATTTGAATTACCAGGTATGTTCCATAATGTCATATCTATTACTAGGTAACTAGCCATTTAAAAAACTGAATACCATTACATCAAGTATATCAATAATTTTCTTACATTTTCTGTAACTTTTACGTGAAAAACAAAAACAAATAAAGGCAAAGATTATAATGCTATTTGGAAAAGGTCATGCTTTTACTTGACATAACCGTGATATCGCAGAAATACTCACATGCATAAAGTTTGACACATAACTCAAACAAATCAACGTGTATGTGTCTTATTTCAGACCGTAAAGATGCACGAAGAAAATATCATATTTAGTGGCATCTGCTTTAGCGGCATGGTGTCCTTTTTGAGTAAGTAGTTTGCTGATCAGTTTTTTGAGCTCAACATATGCAGATATGGTATAATTTGGTTCCATCTAGCATTTTGCTTCTCGTCAATGATCTCTAGGTTTGATTTCCGGCCACAAACCTGTTTATAATGAGAGAGTTTCTATGTTAATTTGCATCAGAGATAAAATCCAATTGCCACTGTTAAGAGAACAAAAGTGTCAGCTATAAAATACTGCTTTATAATATCTCGGATGCCGATTAAAATTTGATATAATGTTGCAAGAGATTTCAAAAATACTTGTTGCATTTAAATGTATACGTTAGATACATCGTTATTTCTTCAGTATTAACAATATTCAGTTCTACTTTATTCTAGTATTATACCTTCATATTTTATCTCATTCATATAATCTAGTTAATTTTGTTATATGCTTATGAAAGATATACCATCCAAAATATTTGTTTTTTCATAAAGTTCTCCATGTACGGCATCTAGTGACAAATCTTGTTATTCATTGTCCTGATGCACGTGCAAGACGTTGTTTCTTGTCACACCAGAAGTGCATGTATTGGCACGGTTGACGAGGTAATTGGGCAAGTTAGATTAAAAATAGTTGTTTTAAATTGCTTCATCTGAATATATGTCACGTCACACTAATTACTTTTTTATATTTTTTCTTCCATTAAAGAAATCAATACAGGATTGGGAATGTTTGAACACAACGTTTTATATTTTCTTCCATTTCATAAGTAATTAAACCTATTTGACATCTATGTATTCAGTACACGCCTGTGACGTCAGTAATTGTATCCAATGTTCGACGACAGCGCATCGTGTTAAGATGTATTGAGGGGTATTATATAGATGATGACGATTCCTGTTCCTTGTGCCCAAATAACTGTGCCAAGTGTAATTGGGGAATATTTTGTACAAGTTGTAAACCTGGTTATTATGGCTCCGATTGTCATAAAAAGTGTGACAAAGCTGTGTAATTTGTAATTTCTTTGATGGCCAGCCGGTGTTGTGCTCTAAGTATACAAAGCATTGTGAGGAATGTTCAGGTAAGTACAATTGTACCAGGTGTGCCAGTGGATACAAACATTGGTCCTCTGATGACGTCACTTACTGCTGTTCACCTGATACATGGGGAGACAAATGTCAGTACAACTGTTCCTCCAACTGTGTTAACACTGTTTGCGACGTGATCAACGGCCGCTGTGACAACTGTTCGAAATACAGGTACGGAGTCACTTGCCAGTTCCGGTGTAATAGGGGATGTAACGATGGTAACGATACCAGTGTGTGTGACAGACAGGAGGGGCATTGTAGACATGGATGCAAACCTGGGTTTATCGGACGACACTGTGGTAGAGGTAAGGGTATTTCAGTTTGATAATCACAACAGTTGTATTATTGACACATTTATGTAATTATCAAAATTAATTTACAGTATTATAACTATAGACACATTTCTGTTTTTTAGACATTTAACATTAAATTTATGAAGACTTTGCAAATTTTGTGCAAAATATTCTTTCATAAAACAACAAAAACAACAACAACCCCGCCCCCTCAGAAAAAAGAAAAAAAGTTAAGGTATCTATCTATACAATTGACGGACAATGGGGCCAGTGGTCTGGCTACGGATACTGTTCTGTCACGTGTGGTGGGGGGTCAAGATCTAGAACAAGGTCATGTGATAATCCAGCACCACAAAATGGCGGAAAACCATGTAATGGAAAGCGGCTTGAATACTAAAGCTTTTACCCTTGCACGCTGAGCAAGTGAGTTTTGATTTGATTGGTCATCAAGCTTAATCCAAGTACAATACAAATATAGATGTATTTAGAATTCATTAACCTGTAAATCAATGACAGATACACATAAAGTACGAGGCGCAGTGCGGTGCTCATTTGACAGCCATTGAAACGTCTTTAATTGATAAAACATATAACACTGTTGTTTTGAAAAGTTTGTTGAAGTACAAAAAAGGTAGACATAATTGTAGAACTCTAGAAATCTAGTCAAAATAAGCTACGAGAAAAACATTTCAAAAACGAATTTCTGTCATCATAAAATTATTATAAAATACTATTCTTGTAAGTGTTTTTAATTCTACTTAGATATTGTAATTTTTTTAGACATTGCTCATTTACCTGTTTAAGATTTTGCACATTTATCTCTTATAAGATATTGATGATTATTTTTTCCAGACATTGCAAATGTCTAGACTTTGCACATTAACCTTAGATATTGCACTTATTTACGTTACATAAGACATTTTCATTTTTATATACTTTGCGCATTTATCTTATGACGACAGTTTATTTTTCCTAAAAAAAAGATTTCTCCCCAAACAGTTGACGGACATTGGGGCCAGTGGTCAGACTACGGACCTTGTTCTGTCACGTGTGGTCGGGGGTCAAAGTCTAGAGCCAGGTCATGTGATCATCCGGCACCAAAAAATGGCGGACAACCTTGTATTGGAAGCGACGTGAAGACAAAAGATTGCAACTTGGCTAGTTGTCCAGGCGAGTTGTGATTTGTTTGGTTTACAAACGTCTCTGTAAGGTAAACAATAGTGTCCTATGGTCATCCTACCAAATGTCCATATATCTAAATATCGGGAATCCGCGATTTTTTCTTTCGAACCATGACACCCTTTTGAAGAATATTTTACGAATATTCAACAACATCCTTTGACAGTTGCAATAAATTGGGAAGCATCATTAGTTATTTTAAGATCCGATTTGTGCAGCGTTGAGATTGACCATAGCTGATAGCAAACAATAACTATATTTTGATGACATTATTTTCTCCCTGAAATTTCTGGTTTTCGTATTAACTTAATTACTTAAAAATAGTAATTTACGGAATATTTGTGCAAAATTGACTAACAATGATTTTTATACTGCCTTTATTCCATCGAACTTACCGCTTGTATCAATTTTAAATTAAAAATAATTTGATGGACAA
>CM037791.1:39208704-39250088 GCA_021229015.1 Solen grandis
ACTCAGGACTGGAAACTCGCGGTGTGTTATAGCGACCCGGGGAAAGTTGAGATTCTGGACCTGGACGGACAAGTCCTGAGGAGAATCCAGACAGATCATGACGGGGCTCAACTGTTTTATCAACCATGGTACCTCGCGGTCAGTCCTGGTTCCGGGATCTTATATGTTTCTGACAGTGGGAACAAAACGCTGACCAGTATAAGTACACGTGAATGGTCAGTGATGACCAAGTTGGAGGGACTGAATTCTCCCCGCGGTGTTACAGTGGACAGGGCGGGGTCAGTGTTTGTTTGTTGTAATTATGGAACCATCCATCTTGTGTCCGCTACAGGTGACCGGTCCACACAGATCCTGGGGATGGAAGACGGTTTGTGTGGGGGTCACGAGGGAGACCGAATGTACTTAAGCGGTTTCAAGAGTGATCACGTGCAGGAATTCCAGCTGACGGAGAGCGACAACTGAAGGTAAGAATTTACTTCTTTTTTTATCACAGCCGCCATTTTGAATTATCTTTCTTTCTTTCTTTCTTTCTTTCTTAAGCGCTAATTGTTATCTTTAATCTATTATTCATTTATTTATTTATTCTAAATCGCGGTAGATCTATTTGTTGGATGATTTCACTATCTCAATTTATTTTTTCACTCAGCTGCCATTTTGATTTTCTTGATTTTGATTTTTTTTAAACAATTATAATCTTCCAGCGTTTATTCATTTTTATTTTATATATTTTATTTTATGTATTCTTGATCAATTTATTGGTTGGATATGTACTACATGTAAATAGCATTTTTTTTCGGTTACTCATTATCCACCATTTTGATTTTGTTTCATTCTTTCATTCCTTAAAGAATTAATATTATCTTAACTTTTATTTATATTAACTTTTTTTATGATAGTATATTCATTTATCACTCATAGTACGTTGTTTGTATATATTTTATTTACGCCTTTCATTTTTTATTGATATATTTCTTTTTCCTTTTTTTTCTTTCTTTCTTTCTTTCTTTCTTTCTTTCTTTCTTTCTTCATTTGGAAAATGTTAAACAATTAAATTCAACATCATCCGTTTATTTAATTTTTGAAAAGTCATTTCTTCCCCCCCCCCCCTTTCTTTTTCATTTTTTAAACAATTGAAATTATGTTCAATCATCATAAACTATTTATTGTTTATTTATTTTATTGAGACCATATGGTATTTATTTCAAATCTATGTATTTACATTACAATAATATACTTTCTCTCCTACCCCCAAAAAACTTAGATAATGTCCCTTTTCCTTCTTTTTTCTCATGAAGATGTATTTTTGTGCTTATGATGATAATTATGCTGCTTGTGTCCAAGGATTTTCTATAACGGCACAATGATGTAAATATGATTATTTTTATTTTTCCCAAAATGCAAATGAATAAACGCTGCAATTTATGATGCTAATGTTGATGATTTTAACCATTATTTTTGGTTGTTTATTATTATTATTATTATTAACAGTTATTATTGTATTTTCTCCATAATGTTCATATAAATGTTCAGTTTTTGTTGTATTTTAGTTTTATTGTTGTATTGATGGAAGTTATTGTTGTTATTGTATTAAGAAAACATATTGTGGTTACGATGGCAGTAGTAGTAGAAAATAAAATGTTTTATTAAGTGTAGTGTTAATGATTGTAGTAGTAGCTCTAGTCAAGAAGAAGAAGTAGTAGTAGTATAAGCAGCAACAGCAGTAGAAGTAGTAGTTTAAGCAGCAGCAGCAGTGATGCAGCAGTAGTAGTTGTAGTAGTAATAGTTTAAGCAGCAACAGCAGCAGCAGTAGTAGAAGTAGTAGTAAAAGTATTACCAACAGCAGTAGTAGAAGTAGTAGTATAAGCAGCAGCAGCAGCAGTAGTAGTAGTATAAGCAGCAACATTAGTAGTAGTATAAACAGCAGCAGTAGTAGTAGTAGTATAAGCAGCAGCAGCAGCGGTAGTAGTAAAGTATAAGCAGCAGCAGCAGTAGTAGTAGTAGTAGAAGTATAAACAACAACAGTAGTAGGAGTAGTAGAAGTATAAGCAGCAGAAGCAGTAGTTTTAGTAGTAGTAAAAGCAGCAACATTAGTAGGAGTATAAACAGCAGCAGTAGTAGTAGTAGTATAAGCAGCAGCAGGAGCAGTTGTAGAAGTATAAGCAGGCGCAAGGGGGAGCAGGAGTAGTATAAGCAGCAGTAGTATTAGTAGTAGAAGTAGTATAAGCAGCAGTAGTAGTAGTATAAGCAGCAGCAGTAGTAGTATAAGCAGCAGCAGAGTAGTATAAGCAGCAGCAGTAGTATAAGCAGCAGCAGTAGTATTTGTTGTAGTAGTAATAGTATAAGCAGCAGCAGTAGTAGTATAAACAGCAGCAGTAGTAGTATAAACAGCAGCAGTAGTAGTAGTATAAACAGCAGCAGTAGTAGTATAAGCAGCAGCAGTAGTAGTATAAACAGCAGCAGCAGTAGTATAAGCAGCAGCAGTAGTAGTATAAACAGCAGCAGCAGCAGTAGTAGTATAAGCAGCAGCAATAGTAGTATAAACAGCAGCAGTAGTAGTATAGCAGCAGTAGTAGTAGTATAAGCAGCAGCAGTAGTACTTGTAGTAGTAGTAGTAGTAGTAGAAGTAGTAGTAGTATAAGCAACAGCGGTAGTAGTATAAGCAGCAGCAGTAGTATTTGTTGTAGTAGTAATAGTATCAGGGTTCCCACGCTACCGGGAAAACGGGAAAAGTCCGGGAATTTCATTATGTACGCTCCCGGTCGTGCAAAGACCGTGATTTTTACAAACTTAGGACAATTCCGGGAAAAGACCGGGAAATCGGTACGAAACGGTTTGAGTACGAAACAGAGAACGAAATCGAGGCTTTAGTATATCACGTCAACAAGTTTTGCGCTTAATAATTGACGGATATTTACGAGAGTTTGTCGTTGTTTTACGACGAGTTTGTTGTCCAATCAACAGGTTAAATTTTGTTTCGGGTATTAGCGGAAGTATGTAAGCGTCTCACTGATGTAGCTTCGTCAATATGTCGGCAGCACTTTTTTTTAGTGAGCGGGAGCTGGGGATATCAACCATTCCCAAAAACTTTAGGACGTTTTCTGCAGAGTTGATGTCAAGTTCTGTCAACGATGTTACAGCGTTACGATCAGTTGAAGGGCTAAAGACATTAATTTACAGAAAGTGCAAGTTCAGTGGGGTTTTTTGGCTAAAATATTCGGCGAAATTCGGCGGCATTCCCCCCTGCCAGAAGTACTGTATATATTTTTCCCCCTATTATGCTGAAAATTCCCACACTTAGGGTTCATTTTGGGGTGCAAAATGATGAGTTTCTCTCATTAAATCAACAAATGTTGCACAATAAAATATCAGCTGAATATATTTCGTCTGCCCTGTTTACTAGGTATCGTCTGCATTATACGACAGATTGTTATATGCAGACAATACCTAGTAAACAGGGCAGATTGTCTAAAAATGGCAAAAAATAAAGTTAACTGGTAAAGGTATGGGCCAGGTGTTGGAGAAATGTCATTTTTTTATAATTATGTAACTTGTTTTTATGTGTTTTCTGAAAAGATGATTTTTAAATGGAAAAAAGCATGCACTGATAAAACTTGTTAAAATGTTTTAAAAAGCTTCAATAATGTTATCAAACATGTTATTTATGAAAGAAAACACATTTTAAAGACTGTCTTTAAAAATATATTACAATATAATAGTGAAGTGGGTGGGGTAATGCATTAATTAATGAAGACAGGACTTATTTAAGATATATCTATACACTTTTATACATCTTTTTTTTTTTTTTTTTTTTTTGCAAGTTTTGTTTTCCTACATCAATTTAAGCCACCCAAAGCCACAATTCAACAAATGGTAATATATGAAGTGCATAATTTAATGGATAAAAGTTTATAGATAGATCTAAAAACAAGCCTGTCTTAATGAATTAATGCATTACCCCCACCCACTTCAGTATTATATTGTAGTTTATTTTTTAACAGTTTTTAATGATGCAAACTATCTTTAATGATTCTGTGTTGAACAGATGGGCATCACAATGAAAATGTTGAATTTTATTAAAACAGTTAAAGCATACTAGTGCTTGTGTTGGTGTTAACTTAGAGTCAGTTTTATCATTTAAATAGAGATGAAAAAATGATTTAAAATATACTGCCTTAATGATGTATAGAGTAAAAAAAATCCCCTTTTAGCTAGTTCACGCGCTTTTTTTCCCCCTCAAATGGGCCCGGACCCCATTCCCCCAAAAGTGAAAAAAAAACACTGAAGTTACATGTAAGTTAACCGAGAGTCGGTGTAATACGGCATCGAATTCGGTGGAATCGGATGACGAAAATTTTTTTAGAAAAGAACTGGTGACAACTAATTATTGAAAACATGGAAGAATATTGAACAGTGAAATAAAATGTTATCAAGTGTTTTTTCCTGTTGGATCCTTATGTTCTTAACCATTTCTCATATATAATGTAGTACCAGTTCTAGACACAAAAGTTGAAAAAAACATTTTCTGGCAATGTCTTCAGTAGGATTATTCAAAGAACTAAGAAGGCAAGCTATTCTACATTTTGGAATTGGGTGAATTTCTGCCTCAAAGTTTTGGGTTATGTTTAATTGTCAGTTTGAAATATTCAACATATAATTTTTGTATCAAACAGTTAAATACTAGTCCATTGTTGAAATGCAGCATTGAAAGGGTTAAATTAAAGACCAGAAGCGAGGTCATTGACATAATTGTAATGCCGGAAGTCTGGAAAAAACCTGGAATTTTCAAATTAAAAACCTGGAATTTTTCAAAAAATCCTTGAAAAAACCTGGAAAAAGCCTGGAATTTCACTCCTTGAAAATAGTGGGAACCATGTAGTATAAGCAACAGTAGTAGTAATAGTATAAGCAACAGCAGTAGTAGTAGTATAAGCAGCAGCAGTAGTACTTGTAGTAGTAGTAGTAGTAGTAGTATAAGCAACGAGAAGTAAGAGTAGAAAATGAAATGTCATGTTTAGTGTTGTGTTTATGGTTGATGGTTGTAGAAGAAAATAAAAGTTAAATTGGAAATACTGTAGTAGTAGTAGTAGTAGTAGAAGAAGAAGTAGCAGCAACACCATAGTTCTCGTAGTAGAGTTTAGTGGAAATATTGTAGTAAGAGTAGTAGTTGTAGTATTAGTAGAAGAAGTAGCAGTACCATAGTTGTTGTAGTGGAGTTGGTAGTGGTAATATTAGTGTAATGAAACAGAAGCTGTAGTAGTATTGGTAGTGATGGTACTATATAGTAACAGAAGTGTGTAGCAGTAATGTAGGGACTGCTGAATTGAAATATTGAGATTTTAAGCATATCTTCTAAAGTCTCGCCCTCAAATGAACCCTGGTAGTAAAATGAGTAGTCATTGTAATAGTATTTATCAACATTTGTAGTAATAACAATAGAAGTAATTGTAGCGTATGTGGTTGTAAAAGTAGTGTCTGTACTGATGAAAGCAGCAGTTGTCGAGTTGTGATAGACGTTGTAATGGTGATGGCTGTCAATGAAGTAGTAGTAGTAGTTGTGGTAGTTTTGTTAATAGTAGAAATAGAAACGATGATGGAATTCGAAATAAAATGATTATCATTATTATCATTATTATGATATTTTTTATATTTGATATTTTTATTTTGCAAAAATTACGTATTTTATGTAAATATATATCTGTTAAATAGTAGTATAAGAAAAAGCGACACAAGTATGATATTGTCACATGCGGCGTTTTAAAAATTTGACTGTGATCTATGTTTCCATTTTTTCAGACGACGAATGCAAATAACTCCCACGACGAAACAATGACAAATTCCGATGACCTGGTGGGGCTTGCAATACAAGTTTATCCGTTTTATTTCTATGAATAAAATATGTGAACAAAAGAGAAACCGCGATCAGGGATGTACATGCTATGAGCTTTTGACATTGTGTTTTCAATTCTGCATATTCTTGCAGTGTGTAATAAAATTACACAAAACTAGCGCCATTTGAATTGTTCAGGACACATCGTTTTAATTGTAAAGCCTATTATTGAATTCATATTTGACTTCTAAAAGGCGTTTCAGCGGGTTTTTTCTAAGGGACAGATTTTTAAAAGAAATGCATATAAATACTTTAGACTTTAACAAAAAGATATTTGAATTAAAAATAGGGGGTCACCATGCTTGTTTTAAAAGTCACGCTGAGGGTAGAGCATCACTATTTGCTAAAATTTGCTGGAAAAAAACATGGCATTAAAAAAAAAAAAAAAAAAAAAAAAAAACATTTCTAAATACTGAAAAAGCATATTAAAATGATATTTCTAAAATAGTTTTATCACCATTTGTAACTTATAGTGTTTTCCATAAGTTACACATAAAAATATTGTGAAATATTCATTGAAAATGCAAAAGGGGCATACAACCTCCTTTGTGCCCGGACCAAAATGTATACAAATTATATATTAAAAAACTATCCCAAAACTGTGATGATTTATATATATTTTTCTAAATAAAAAAAAATCAACGGACAGATTTCCTTTATTTTTTCAGAGTCATTCTATTATATTTTTTTATAAAAAATGATATTCTTAACACATGAATCTTAAAATTTGGGATTTCTTCTATCATTCTACTTAAAATAAATGAGAAATTAAAAAAAAAATATCAAAATCAGCTGTAACCCGCTGAAACGTCCTTAAGACGTCGAGATGTGATTTTTTATATTGAGTGTTTGGAATTATGTACGTGTTTATGTATACACGGTTTAAGGTATTTGTTGTAAAAGTATTAAGGTTTTCTATAGATAGAAATGTAGAACATGAATCATTAAATAGTCTGGAAATATATTGTACATACTTGAATATAATCTGCATATATGCTTTTGTTGTTCTATTACATTGTGATCTAAATTTTAGGGAGTTTATGTGCCTAGTCACTAACCATAGGCAAACTACTTAATCATTTGATTCTTCTGAATATCCATATTAGGAAATATATATTACTTAAAAATGGGGTGAAGATTACCAATAACAATGTACAAATATTGGGGAATTTGTATATACTTTACTGATTATAGAAGTGTTTTTATTACACTGTAATTTCATTATTAAATTGAATGTAAACAAATAAAATATAATGCTAACAACGTCTTCTGTTATACTTAAAACTGTCATGCCGAATAACAAAGTAGTAAACCGTGTTTATATGTAATTAAGTCTTGGTGAGTAATGCATGGTTGTAGAGAGAGAGAGAGAGAGAGAGAGAGGTGCGCTATTGTAATGATCGATAAGAATGAAACACTATTTAAGGTATTAGATAAGGTATTTACTGTTGCAAGAGACAGAAATCCACATTTCTGGACGGGCGAACGAATTGTTCATAAACATTACAGTGGAACCGAACCCGATTTTAATTGGTGAGAAATTGAATGTTATCGCTATGCTTCATAAGTACTCGTTCATGTTTAACAAGTTGTTTATTAGAAAATATTGATGTCTTATTGTCTACTTTATTTGAAAGTAGTAAACGACGGGAAAAAATATCTCAACTTGGTTTCTTATAAACTTAGGATAGTTTTCAGTCGCCTTCATTCACAACATCTTCCATTCAAGTTAAGCATTACATTACACCCATGCATTTTCTCAAGCACCCTAAACAATTATTATATTAAGTTTCGTTTCAACAACAAAATAGCTGTCAACGTATATAAAAACAAAAACAAATGTAAAGTACGTAAATTAGTTTCAATAAGAACAACTGGTATGTTAACATCCATGTTCCATGCACATATTGATCTATAAGGTGATGTAAACTTAAAACTCATTCACAACGCTCGGATAAGGGGAGATAACCCTTGTATACGCATTTGCTTTAGTTATTTATTAACATATACATTTATTCCACGTTTGATACGTTTTCTTTTAAATATATGTACACAATAAGCCCGATAATAAGACCGTGTGAAGAATATCTGGCGATTATTTTGTTATCTGCTGGTTATGTATACTAACTTCAGATCATAATTCCGCCGTAGGCATTTGGCCTGTTACAGCATATAGTCACTTTATAATGTCCCGGCCAACCATTCATGTTATATAGTATTGCTACATTACGACATCACTCCTTAGACATGTGGACTAATACCACGACTAGTCGCGTTATCTTGACCGGTCCAAGCAGTCCTGGAACTACCCATATATGGCATAGTGCTGCTACATTACTATATCACTCCTTAGACATGTGGACTAATACCACGACTAGTCGCGTTATCTTGACCGGTCCAAGCAATCCTGGAACTACCCATATATGACATAGTGCTGCTACATTACAATCACTCCATCACACGTGGATAATACCCCGGAACTACCCGTATGTCATATAGTACTACTTATTCACTGCGATATCGTGTCTTTGACATGTTACCTGATACCACACACTGTTGCGTTATTCTCATTTTTTTTAAGTCACTTTGCTGCCGAGGTGAACGAACTAACCACTTGGTTACCAGGGACGGTACATTTAAAACATTTAAATTACCTTTCATTCTTAAAATCAAAATGTCGCCATTATAATCTAAATGGAATACGGTCTGAGTCTGAAATAACACTTAGAAAGTGTTTGGAATTTCATGGGTACATTTATTCTAGAAAACGTGAGATGTATATAAGAAACACGTTTTCGTGAAGATTAATATTGGTGGATAACCCCCCCCCCCCCCCCCCCCCCCCACACACACAAACGAAATCGACGCAATAAGTGTCCTACGAAAATTCATGATTTCACGGTACATAGTAGTATGACCGTGTTGGGATCGAATTTCATTTGAAATATGCCCAAGTCACATATATGTGAATATGTTGTTAAACATATTCTAAGAAATTGTGTTGTGTTTCCTAACATTCGGGGAAAACCTTCCGAGTTCGTGAAACTTTGTTTGCTAACACGTAATGGACATCGCAAATAATGTTTTCCCGAATGTTTGGAAATTCTAAACATCTGACAAAAGAAACACTGGAACCAATGTGTAGGGCACAATTCTCCGCTTCGCATGCGTTCTATCCCATTAAAACTTGTAAAGAAATAAAATACTTACAGCAGTTTTCTTTTTCGAATCGATGCCAAATATGCTTAATGCGTTAGCTTAAAGTGACGTCATATGTCACGTGGTATGGCCACACTGAGTATAGGCCTGAATAGTAGGCTGTCTTTTAAAGAATACCGTAGCGCGGCGACAGCATGGATAAATTGACCAATTAAAAAGGAGCGGGATTTTGAAAGGAAGCTTCATTCTACCATGTAGAGCTGACGTCACTCCCCTCACCTAAGCGTTGCGGTTTATCTTGCGAAAACAAAGGGACAGCTTTTGCATTTGTAAATTTCAACGAAGTGTTTTCAAAATACTATGCGTTATTACATTTGTCAACAAATAGCAGAATCATATTCATGAAAACGGAATTTTGACAGCTAAAAATACCACGATATAGACAGAAATGAAAGCGGACTATATACGGTGGGTTTTCGACGATGTGTGTTACCACGTATACACACTTAAAAACTGCTGGTGAGACTGTCAAACAGATGGAATGTTGATTTACGGGGCACTGGTGGTGATCGGGACAGTTCAGTGCTTACTTTCTCCAAGATGCTTTGTTGTTGTTGTTGTTGTTTTCTTAAGACTTTGCGTATCATTTCAAATAAACTTAAAAAGACCCAATTTCTGTACCGGATAACTGTGGGATTTGTTTATAGCTTGCTGATAATTTCATGGTTTGCATAAATATGCAAATTTTTCACTTCTTTGTGTCAGTTGATTAAGGAGTTAAGGATCCTATAAAAATGATTTGTTGAATACATGTACCAGAATTTTGAGAGTTTAAGTAACACTCCACTGATTGCGATGGGGGGGGGGTTACATTATATATAACCGTTTTACAATATCCATTACTTTAATCCCATCAACGCCGAATATCTGTTTTATGTTTTATTTTGTGAACAATTGCAAGTTATATTTTAAAGGGATGCATATCAGGTAACATCGGGAGTCCCTGCCGGATACATGTAATAATAGTAATGTAGTAGAAGTAAATATGATGGTTTAGAAATAAGTACATCTGTACTGTAGTGACTGTTGAACCAGTATAGCGCCACTTGTATTAAATTGTCAACCTGCATTTAGCGGTCAATCTTAATATTTTCATATCAACTAGCATCTTGGTATATAGTTAACATTTATTTAGCTGTCATCTCTGGTAAGCGGTCACTTTCTATTTATGGCCAAGACTGACCGCTTTAGATGGATTTAACTGTATTTATGTATAAAACAAATAATACGCCGTAGTACACGGGTAACATACACCATTATAGGCCCGGGGTTGTGGTTGGAAACCGCAGACGCAATGTACTAAGAGATTAGAATAAGCTCTAGGAATTATTTCCCAATCAATGTTTAAGGAAAAAGGTTATAAACATACTGTATAATCATTTATTTGTGTGTCTATGTGTGTGTGTTTGTGTGTGGTATTTTCTCCGATTTCGTGGAGGGCTTTATCCACTAATATGAATCCCCGCGAATATTGTTCATTTAGAAGATCTAATTTCTTTCTGAAACATGACACCACGATAATATAAACCACTAAATTGACGTGATAAACAATAAGGATTCCACGAAATTAAATGTCGACGAAATATAGTTCACAATATTCATAATCTGAAACTAAAGCTAACTAATCAAAGCGAATAACATCGTTTGGTTGGGTTCGACGACCCACCAACTTTATTTTAATCAGTTGGGGGCAGTATCGGAAATATTAATCATCCTATATATCTGTCCTATGTAGAGAGATATATCATAACTGACCAACTGAAAAATCACGCCGTAGTCAAGTGTCATGACACCACACCCAGTCACATTATCCTGACACTAGGCCAACTATTCCTGAAACTACACATATGTGCTGAGGGCCAAGCACAGGGGAAAAGTACCAGTACCATTTTAGTTGATGTAACGGATCGAACCTACGATGTCCCCGTTGCGGGGCATTTTTTTTTTGAACGAAGAATTAATATACAGACATTAAAAACTATTTTAAATAAACGTAGGATAGGCTTCTTACTTGATGTCAATGATTTTGCATATGTTGATATTTCTCTGTAATTATATTAATAAAATATGTTTATGTATTTCAACAAGAGTGGTTTCTAATAAAAATCCCATCAAAATATCATAACTGACCATAACGACGTAGCGCTCATAATGGATGAAAGAGAGATTTATTTCGAGTGATCAATTTTGAGGGTTCTCAGAGGATTGGCCTTGCTTTATAGCAGGTATCTGTAGAGATCATTTCTGCTCATTTTTGTAGTTGATATTTACTTGGAATCTTATCTCTTTTATATGTGACACTTATAAGTTTATACATTGTATTTTTCTTTGCAGGTAATATCAACAAATACAAAATGACCTAGGTCCTGTTTAAAACATATGCTAGGATTATAAAATACGTTAATATTGTTTGCATGTTAATTCAACGTTGAAAACATCGTAATCACCCACGGTATGCAGTCCGGTATCCGAGCGGTTATGGGTTAGTCTGTAACGGGGACATTTATTTGGTTTGAACCCCGGTCGTACATCGTTAAAAGTGGCGCTGGTTTAGCTCCTGTGTGCTCAGCGCTCAGCATATAAGGTTAGTTCCGGGTCAAGTTATCTCATTGTCAGGATAATATTGATGTGCAGGTGCAGCTACTAGGAAACTCCTAGCTCAGTGAAACCACCATGACATTATCTCCCTGTTTGGTAAACCCGCGTCGGTGAATTTATGGAACGTCGGTTTTTTCCATAAACTTTAAGCGACACTAATGCCTATACACTATTAACCCATATATATTCTGAAAGAACATAGTTTCCAGTTTCCAAAAATAGTATCTTCAAGAAAATCCATCCATAAATAAAAAGATACAGCGATTTAAAAATCAACATCTCCGATCGGAATTCGCTCCGACAACGAAAAGATCGATCGGTATCTGTCCGTTGTCGGAAATTTCCGATCGAATTTCAACAGTCCGACCGGAGAAAAACGATCGTTTTTTCTCGATGCCTTCTTTATTTTTCAGAAACATTGGGTGGTTGTTTATTGTTATCACCTGAACTTAGAATGCAAAATAATTATTGATTTTGATGACGATGATGACGTTATTTGCGTGATTTATTCGTGTGATTAATTATAGTGTAATCGGGGTAAAAACAAAAACAGAGGTAGAGCGTCTACCGATACTGAAGTAACATACTGTTTTTAACGGAAAATAACTAAACATTTTCTTATTTTTGACTTAAACAGTAACCTATTTTTACTTTTTAATGTATCTCACTGCCTCTCCTCTTCTCTCTCCCCACTTTCTCTCTTTCTCTGTTTTGTTGCATATAAAATAATGTATATATAAAGTAGGAAAATCGATTGTTTTTCCCCGATCGCCTTTCCCCGATCGGAGAAAAACAATCGATTTTTTTTTCTCAGTAGACCTTTAACTGATGTTATTTTTCATATGCGAGACGTTACTTAATGCATCTCTCTCTCTCTCTCTCTCTCTCTGTTTTGTTATGAAAATATTCGCACTTTCTCTTCCTCTCTCTCTCTCTCTCTGCAAGAGCATTTGCGGAATTTATTCATAAATACATCAGTTATTTTTGTTAGATTCAAAACAGTAATGTTATTGTTTCTTTTGTAATTTAGTTGTTTAGATCTACATCTACTTATTTATTTATCTTACTCTCCATATTTTAGTCTACAAGTGTTACCAAATTTCGATTTAGATGACTCTCATGCTTTTGAGTCCATTTCTTATATATAGATTTCTTTTGCTGATTGTTTACTAGAGCTTGTCAAGAATGAAACCTACTTGTCACAGGGTGAAAAAAGTGCAGCCTGGCTGAGACTCAAACTTGGAGCCTTCACTTACCAACTGAGCTACCAGTGGTGGCAGCTTACACTTGATTCTTATCTATTGTGAGTTATTGGTACCGTGACATACTTCCAAATGGATCCAGAGAACCTCACAGCACTTAAGCCATTGCTGAAATTGTGTTCCAAATGTCACAGGTTGAGAAAAATGTGCAGCCTGACTGAGATGCATTTGCTTTACTGGGACCTTTCCCAGGCTACCCTATCAGATGAGCTTCCTGGCCTCATAGACATGATTCTCTTCTACAGGGGTTTTCTTAAGTGGACGCCGGCTTGCCCATGCCGGGTTAAAATCACTGCGGGCAAGTGATTTTTCAAAGAAGATAGCCCGGCGGGCAAGTTCATTAATGTAAATGAAATCTTTCATTTTTTTTATAGTATATCAAGGGTGAAATGCTTGCAAATTGTGTTTGATACATATAAACTAAAATTCACCTTAATATTACACATATTTAGTTTTAAACATTAACAAACACTAACTAACTTAAAGATCGGGCAACTTGTTTTCAATGGGGGCTAGTAGATGTTCAAAGTAACTTGTCCCCAGGACAAGTAAAAGTCAAATCCTTAAGTAAAACCTGCTTCTGTTGTGAGTTATTGCTAATGATTCAAATGAGATGTAACAGACCACACCAGGATTTGAATCTGAGATCCTTGATCAAAGGGATGGGTAAGCTACAGGATCACATACAGAAATCTACCATAGATAAATGTTATGGTGAGAAAAGTGTACCTCCTGCCTGGGAACTGAACATGGGGCCTTACCCTTAAAAGGTAATTACCTGTACTGACTGAACTACCTGATCGTTTACACACAGTGTAATGATTTCTTCCCTGTTGTGAGTTATTGGGTACCATGTCATACTCCCTGCCAGACTGAACAAGATGAATATGATCTCTGATCACGTGCAGCCCGGTGATGTTGGGCTTCATATGTCACAAGTTAAGAAAAATGTGCAGTCTGACCAAGATATAAACCCAGGACCTTTGGATATCAGGAATGCTTTACCAACAGAGCTATCCAGCCACTTATGCATAGTTTTCTCCTATTATGAGTTATTTGTACCATGACAAAGAGTTACTAGTACCAATCTCAGATCGACAGTATGTGCTATCATTCTCCTGGGATATTATATTTATATAGTGTACCAGAGCAGGATTTGAACCCAAGATCCCAGGCTTATAAGGGGTTGAGCTAACAGACTCTTCACACAAATCTCTTTCTAATAATGGTTACCAGTACTTAAATATTTAGGCCTTAATTATATATGCCTTTGCATATTTTGATTTTCCTCAGGCCAGAATTCATAGAACAGCACAAATTACTATGTTCTTGACAAACCCAAGGGTGATATTTTTGAGAGAAATACTCTAACCACTTGGCCACAGCAGCCGGTTTCTCTTCTTTATTGCTCTGTATATATAAGACAGTTCACCAATATCATGCCACTTATCTAATGGCATGACATCACAGACATGTTTGTATCATGTGATGTTGACAATGTTAATTTCAGACATGATGAAATTTCCCTGATTGAGATTACTTTAATGACATATTAACTTTTGGCTTCACATGCACTGTATTTGTTAAAAAAAACTTTTATAGACTAATTGATGGATTTGTAAATTCAGAGAGTATTGTGCATGTGCACCCCAAGCACTCTAAGGGGAAATCTAAATGTTTTGTGCCCATAAAGACCTTGTGCACTAGAAAAAGTTCCAACAGACAGCAGATCTTTGAAAAAAAAATGTTTAAAAAGTGCTTTCGCAAGTTATATGGAATGATATAATACTGTTAATTAATACCTGTCCAGACTGCTTGCAAATGTTTGTTATTTTTAAGGTCTGTCTTAGTGCACCTATCAATATTTTGCCCCAGGAGGGGTAAAGGCTAACCTGACAGGGGCACTTGACTTTTTTTTCTTTCATCACCAAAGAGCAATAGAAATTTGTCAAATGGATATGCTTTGCAGTTTGCACAGGATTCCGGCCTGTTGAGAACATTCTTCTGTCAAAAGTCCCATGTATGTCCCCTCCCCACAAATCCTGGGGCAAAATATTGATAGGTGCATTGGAAACTCTGAATTCCAAGAGTTACATAATTATACTTTAAAGCAGCATAACACAGGCATTTGTCATAGTCTAATAGCAATATGTTTGATGCTTAATGTTTTTTGGGAAAAATGTTCAGCAGTCATGGGAGTCAAACACAAGACCCCTGGTATACTCTAGGAATGTGCAGTGATTTGTACTGTGACACTATATTCATATTATAAATCTTCATTGAGCAACAGATTCAAAGAGATTGCAACATGAATTCTTTCACCTGTTTTTCTGGTGTAAGTTGATAGTTTATATATGGCAAAGTAATGGAATGAAAGATGAATTTGCTGAAAATTTTATTGTTCTCCTTTTGTAACCTGACTGAAAAGTGAATCTTTTATAATTGTGCATACTTATATACTGTAGTTTATAGTTTTATGCAACTTGGTTAGTTTGTGCTATGGCTATTCCATTTAGAAATGTTTTGGTTCCTGCAGTTTCAGATGTAAAGTGAAGCAAACTGTGCTGGACAAATTGGTGAATTTGCTTTGTTTTATGAAATGATTTCTTGTTGTATGTTGTGGTATGTACCGGTATTCATGATCAAAGACTGGTTACTGTCAAGGCATTGTTTACATACCATTTTTACTATTGTGATGCAACATCTTTAATTTTTGCCTCAGATGCATAGGTAAACCGAGCAGGTATCTTCTGTTTGTTCATGTGCATACAACAATGTAAATCATATTCTAAAAAATATGTTTTCATAGACCATTTTAAGTTGGATAAATGAATACTCATCAAGTCAAAAAAAATGTAAATGAATATCTATGAGGTACATACAGCTTTAATGGAGAAGTTCCTATGACACAGTCATTTGTTACATGTACTTATAAACATATTTTGATGATCTATCTCCCTCTCTATCAGGCATGCAACAAAACATACGCGCATGTTTTACTTTCTCAGTTTATTGACAACTTTTCATTTTAATGACATAAGAAAATTGAAATTACAATTTTATGACAGCTTTTGTATTATATAGGTTTCTCTCTGACTTGGAACCTTACCAAGGTCCCTATTACAGATATAAATTCCCTTTTTCCTCACCTTGTAAATCATTTGAAAGGGAGAAACTTTATGTTCATGTAATGTGCAGCTCCCAAAGTTATTACATTGAAGTGTACCATTATGATTTTTGTAATGCATCGAAAGAGGATCAGTGATAGACTTTTACCTTGTAGGACAGCCCTCTTTATGGGGAATGAGGTTCATTTTAAAATAGTAATTTGAAGAGCCAGCAACATAAAATTTTAACAATAAGCAAAGCTACCCCCCCCCCCCCCCCCCCCCCCAAAAAAAAAAGTTGAAGTCATCAATCTGATTTCGGTGTCATTGGCGTTGTCGTCGGAAAATCTTGGCCATAACTTCTAAACTATTAAAGCTTCTGTCATCAAACTTCACATATACTTGTTCACTATAACAAGGGGTATATTTCTGTAAAGGGTCATAACTCTTAAGTCCATTTTGACCAATTTATCTCCTTTTTTTTTTTTTTAAATGTATACAGTGAAAAACTTTAACCCTGACCATAACTTTTAAACAAATAAACCATCTCTCACATAATTGTTGTCGAGCCTGCTTGGGGAGCTTGACATAGTCATCACAATGTCCTCACGGTGTATGTGCATTATAGTTCATCAGGTCATCCAGATTTCATTGTCGGGGCTGTAACTTAGACATGGTTAGCAGGATTTCCTAATAACTTGGCAGTAATATGTATCTCAATGAGCTGAAATGTCATGCACAAGAATTAGGTTCCAAGTTCAGATGTCAAGGTCAAAGGTCATAGAGCTGAATTTGATTGTTCAGACATGGATCATTGGATGTTCAAATAATTTGACAATTATGTTAACGTCAATGTGGCAGAGTGCTGCATGCAAGAGTTAGGTCAGCAGCTCTTAGGTCAAGGTCACACTTTGAGGTCAAAGGTCATTTGCTTGTCCGGACAAAATGCAGATAAATGTGTTTTGAATCTTACAGGATCATGAAATCTTGACCAAAAATACACACTGACTTTTATTTTATACATTATGATGGTTGTTGTAATGTTTGTCATAATTTAATTGACAGCATGACATTAACTAAATTTTAGGCAAAATGAGATGGTTTTAAGCTCTACAGGCCTTACTTTTTTTTTGACAGATTTGCATAAAATTTACACTAAAGGCCAGAATTGGTCCTTCTGTTTCCGGAAAATCATAAATGTCATGGCCTTAGAGGCATACCTGCACAAAGCAGTGATTCATGCAAAGTTTTAGAAAATTCTCATGGATAGTTTTAATTTTCCTTCTTTGTCTATATAGAAAATAACTGCATTGTTCACGTTTGCCTTTAAATATCTCAAAAACAATGAATTTTCTATCTAAGAACTGTGGGTGTAATTTGTAGTCCTTTAAAAGATCTTTCAAATGACATTTAGATTTTGAAAATAAGGGTTAAATCAGTTGAGTTATGGCAGAAAAAAGGAAAATTATGTTACCCCAAGTAAATCTAGCTGATTTAATCTCAAAATTGATTTTTGTAGATAAGAGTATGAACATAATTTGAAGAACTATTCCTTGTTTATTTTATTTGTTTTTAAATTTTAGCTTGATGCATTGCTTTTATAATGTTTTGTTTGTTTAAATGATCAGGTTATTATTTCAAAGCTGTTGGTGGAGAAAAAGTATTTGACATAGGCATGTTTTTGCCGTTTTGCTTGGGTTTGACCATTCATTTTTTAAAATCCGTCAAAGATAGGTCAAACATAAAGCCATCGAAATGTTGGGAATCTGAAGACCTTTCTAATGGTACCTAGATTTTATTTAAATAGGACCTAATATAAGCAAGTTACATGAAAAATAAGAATATCTGAATACTGGTTTTTCAAATGCCTCTGCATTTGGTCCCATGCATTGTTCCAGCATTTTTAGCTCGACTTTTCGAAGAAAATGAGAGCTTATACTGTCATCGGGTGTCGGCGTCGGCGTTGCAACACAAGGTTAAAGTTTTTTTCAAACATCAATAACTTAAATACTATCAAAGGTATTCCACCCAAACTTAAAATACTTATTCACCATCATCACTTCTACCTTACTTCTAAGGCCCACAACCCTGGCTACCCTATTTTTGGAGTTATGCCCCTTTCATACTTACAAAACAGCCAAAATCAAGGTTAAAGTTTTTACAAAGTTGTATATTTTCAATACTATCACAGGTATTCCACCATAACTTGGAATACTTATTTATTGTTTACCCACACTACCTCAACTTTACTGGCAGGGCCCATAATCCTATATGCAGTGTATTTTCAATTTTACCCTTTTATACTTAGATATTTTTTGGCTGTATTTACAAATAGCAAATAGGTTGGGCAACAACCTCTAATAACATCAAAGATTGGCCCTTTCTTTAATGGCAAACTGAGAAAAGTCGAGCGCGCTGTCTTATGGACAGCTCTTGTTTCTATTACATTGTAGTTATAATGTGCTGTAGTGATTTGTCCAAATGCCATATGCTCAATTTAAAGTTCAGGAAAAAAAATGTATGTAAAAAAAAACTGTTTGGTAGGAAAAGAACCTTTTTTGCATGTAAAGAGGACTGGCGGTAGTTTACAGCCTTGTGGTACACCAATTTTGAGAATTATTGAGGTTCATTTAAAAGAGGGTTCCTTGAAGAGCCAGCATCATGAAATTGTAACAAGGGGCAAGCTCTTTAGTTTCCTTTGATTACATTGATTTCCATTTTTATATGACATCATTTGACGTCAAAATTTGCATCTGCAATCAAATTATTTTGTGCTCTACAACTTTCAATTCTGGATCATGATGGATTTTGTTCAATTTTAACAGATAATGTATTGCAAGATGATTATGTAATGAATTCTTTAAGGTTTGCTATGGTTTGCAGAGCAGAAAGCCCTATCGTTTGTTCAGACAAACAAAATTAAGTTATTGGTTTTCATTCTTCTTCATTTTGAGGTTCAAATTAAAACAGGTTTCCTATGAGCCAATATAATGAAATTTCAACAGCAATTAACGTGACTTTGTCCCTTTTGAATGCAGTATTTGCGTTCTTATGTGACCCAATATGACATCAGGGTTAAAATTAGTATACGTTTTTTCCAGACTTGGAAAGACCAGGTTCTATGGTTGATCCAAGTTTCTAACTTTGGATCTTAAAAAGGATTTAAATTATTACCAAGCTTTGGATCTGAAAAAGAATAAAATTGATGCGAAGCTTCCAGATAAGCTCATTTTTACAGGATGTGTGCCTCAACATTTTCTATCTGTTTTGTAAAGATTGACGGCATTTGATATAGCGTGTTGGAAACTTTCAATGGAAAATATCTGTGTGTGTGCTGCCACGAAGCTACATTCAGATGTCTGGTGCTGCATTCCTTAGTTTTTGACTGGATCGCATGAAAATTTCACTGAATGTTCAGCATATTATATAGTGTCGCATTGTCTTAGCCAATTCTGTTTTCGGAAAACCACAAAGGTCAATGCAATATTTTTTCATGTCATTTATTTCTTCGGCCTTAAATATCTCAAAATCTAAAACTATTTGATATGGTTACAGAGCAGAATGCACTATCGTTTGTTCAGAACAAAGGAAAATCTTGCTTCTTATCGCATTCGCTACATGTATGTTGTAAATATTTTGTTGCCATGTTCAAAGTGTTACATTTGTGGAGGAAATAAAGGTATAGTCATTGTATTCATTTGGATCACAAAATATCCGTGGTCCATAATGCATTTGAAGACGCGGCCTGGAGACCGGGGTATTAAATTTGATCGAGATTTACCAAATTCATATATAAATTGGTATGATAAATGTCACCCATTGTGGAAGTATATTTTCCGTGACCCGTGATTCATAGTGTACGGGAAGATCTGTCGCGGGTATTAGTTACGTACTGTTACGTAATATTGAAGTTTACATCACGAGCAAGCGTTTCATTGACCCTGATCAAAATCATGCTCACATGCAAGCTTCCAGTCGATCATGATCTGGGTCAGTAAAATTACATGTGCAATCATCTTGAAGAGCAGTCTATAAATAGACTGACGTGTTGACACATTGCGAGGTATTTTTTACCCTAGGTATTGGACGAAGTGCTCCGAATGTGTAATGGAGATCACACTCGGACTCTGGACAATTCTTTTCTAAATCAAAAATATAAATTTAAAACAATATTTTCTACAGAAGTCACTTTTTTTTTCTAATCATTATGATTTGGGTTTAAATACTTAGAAAGTGTATGTGCCACAAAGTTCTATGAATCTATATGCCGTGTTTTGTAAATAAATCATTTGAAAACTATAAACAAAGATGTGTGTGTGTGTGTAAATTGCAGAGATAGTTCTAGATCACTTAGGAATGTTTGAATTTAAACAGTCCCGCCGTACATAATCTTTAAAGGCATTTATAAAAAGCTGTCCCAGGTGTGAAATGGTGTCAGAACCAGTCATAATAAGGAAATTGTAGTTAAATTTATAACAGCCTTAATTGGTAATTATTAGAAGGAGTATGTTAAAATAAAGTTTTGAGTAAACTTTGCACGTGTGTTGTATATATCCAATAATTGTGTATTCAGATCTAATGCCCCCATCACAGTTTCTTGTGACTTTGTTGTGCCACCTCTGCTTACAGCAGGTGACACATAGGGATCCCTTTTCCGTCGTCTGTCCGTCCGTCCGTCTGAGACGGGTCTTTTTCCGCAACGCTTCAGCAAGTGTCACACGTGTTCAAGAGAACAGTCTTGTTTACACATCAATTTGTTTATAAGATGCTTAATGAGGGTCCGTCTACATTGTTAACTGTTTTATGGTTCGGACCCCGGAGTGTGACCCAAACTCCTTAAAGATGAATTTGTATGCCGAAATAAGTCGAATTTTGAAAAGCCTCACAGGTGTGAGGTAAGTACTTAATAAAATCAAGAATTCTGAAGCCAACGTGGGAATGACAAACTCGGCTAATTCAGCCTAGATGTTGTCATCCCCTGTGACAAAGGTGAAGGGAGGGGTCCTGAAAAGGACTGGGTCAGCTGCCAGAGGCAGATTGGTTTACACATCTGACTGACTGATAACGTTGTTTAATTAGGGTCCATCTGCCTGTTCGGCTTTGTGGGCGGACCCCGGAGTGTGACCCATCACCCCTATAAAATAAAATTTTGTGGCCTGAAGTGGGTCAGAATTGGAATTAAATCTGTAATTCACAATTTTTTTTTCCTAAAGTCAAATTTTTGTTGTCCGAAAAGGTTGGTAATTAACTAGCTAATTTGAGCTGGAGGTGTTAATTACCCTGGAATTGGGATGTGGAAGGGTTTGCTTGTTGCTCATGTGGCCTGTAATGTTGGTCGGCATGTGGGTTGGAGGTGTACTGTGCCTTCCTTCTTTTTCTGTCTCGCCGGGAAGAAACCGCACACTTGAGGTGCCACGATGGTTCCCCTTGAGACCGTTGTACCGTCTCATCAGTGCCGACCAAATTAGACTTTGAATCATGAGTATGCTTGAGATGTTCGAAGAGGAGAAGGATTTTTAAGGCCCGCAAACAAATAGCCTTTTCACCTTTTTACTGCTACAACAACGGCCCCTTATTAGGGTAATTTTGAATTTTAATAGCCAATTTCGGCTAGCAAGGATATTTTCAACCTTGTATAATAATTTGCGCCAAATATAAAAATTAAAAGAAGGAAAGGATATTATTTGTTTTTGATTATGAGAAAAAGCCGAAAGTAGTATTAAAATTAGTTTATGATGTCTATTTGCCAAAAGTGGTTTTTTGCCAAAGAAAGAAAAAAAAAAGAAGAGTAAAGTGTGTTAATGCAGCAGCAATAAGCATAAACTAAAACGAAAATGTGTTTGTTTAGAGTGGACATGGACAATATCTCATCTCGAAGTGATGCAATTTCGCATTTTTACCCAGGCTACGCGTTCTTAGATATTAAAATTGTATCACTTCTCCATGAGATAAATTCCATATCCGCTTAAAACAATCATAATATCGACGTAAGTATGCATGTGAAAACAAAAAGGTCACGTAGCCATAATCAGGAAACAACATCAAGATATTTGTGAAAATTTGACCGATCCTATATTTTCTGAAATGTCAACTTCCAGACCAATGAACTTATTTATCAGTTGATGGAAACTTATATCTGCCAGTATCGGCAATAATCAGGAATGATAATTAGAAATGTCTTTTTTAGTTGGGGTGGGGGAGGGGCATAATTCTAAATCAGATAGAAACAAATTCAACTTTAATTTATATCAATATCAATTTAGAAATTAGTAATGTATTATTTATATATATTATGCAATGTATTATTTATATATATATTATGTAATGTAATTATGATAGAGAAACAAATACGACGCCATTCGCCAGTAAGTATTTAAGTATTACATAGCGCTATGTATGATATTTTGAATTCGATTTGTTGCTATAAGAACAACCAGGAGGAAATAGTATACATTAATGAGTTTTGCTTCTCAATCGAAGGAAAATAATTAATTTTATTCATATAATCGTCTGTTTGTTAGGAACGCAATATGTAAATCTAAATAAAATAAAATTATTGGACAGTGATAATACATGCAACAAACACATTTACCATGGTCACCGCGTGGGTTCGAATCACGGCAGAGTAACTCGGATTTTCATGTGAGGAAGCCTTCCAGGTGGCTTGCGGTAGGTCTGTGGTTCTGTTCGGATGCATCCATGCATTCGGGGTCTCCCTCCACCTGTAATTAACTGGACGTCGCTATATGACTGAAATACGGTCGAAGCGACGATAAACTCAAACAGTCAAGTCAAGTCATTAACCACGGTAATTGAAGTATCGACAAAACAATAATGGAAAGAAAAAAAAAGAAAACATGTTGTGCGTATAGAAGATCCTTGCATAAATGTGGAGAATGCCCCCGCCATCACCACCATCATCTGAAGCTTCATCACCAGCAGCAGCATTATCATCATCTGAAGCTTCATCACCAGCAGCAGGTGGGGAAGCAGCAGTGTCGGGGACACCATCCTGTTCATTTTCAGTCCTCATGTCATATCCCATGATTCCTGGATCCTGGATCGGCCACTATAGTTTTGACAAAGACAAAATACAAAATACATTTAGCTTGTTTATCTGTAGTTAATATGCTTTTTAAAATATGTTTTCCTGTCGATTACTCATTATATGATAATATAAAATGGATTTATTTCTCAGGATGATATTGAATAGTTACGGTTCTTTGTTTATTAAAAGAAGTAAGAATAAATGAAAGGACATAATCCCTGCATACTTTTTCTTATCCAAATCAACTTGTGCTGAATCTCATATTGCACGTGAGGATGGGCTGGACCGCCGCACGTGCAGTACCTTGGGTTCTTACCTCACGTGACCATGATGAACCTGGGTGTAGCTGGGAAAGGTCTCGGGACCACATCCATATCAGGTAACTTCGGGAGGCTTGGCTGGATACCTGTAATTAATAGTAGTATTAGAAGTTTGTATGATGGTTTAGGAATAGGTACACATGTTATGTAATTACAGCTGAACCTGTATAGCGGCACTTGTATTAAACTGTCAACCTGCATTTAGCGGTCAATCTTAATATTACCATATTAACTAGCACTTTGGTTAACCTTGATTTAGCTGACATCTTTTTATTAATCCCAAGACTGACCGCTTTAGACGGATTTAACTGTATTCATGTATTAAACAAATAATGCGCCGTAGTACACAGGTAACATACATGATTATGGGACCCGGGGTTGTGGTTGGAAACCCGCTTGCAGGCGCAACATAGTAAGAGATTAGAATAAGCTATAAGAATTATTTCCCAATCGAAAGAAAAAGAAAAAGGTTATAAACATACTGTATCATCATTTATTCGTGTGTCGTGTGTCTATGTGTGTGTGTTTGTGTGTGGTATTTTCGTCGATTTCGTGGAGGGCTCTATCGACTTATATGAATCCCCACGAAAACTATTCATTTAGAAGATCTAATTTCTTTCAAGAACATGACTCCACGATTATATAAACCACTAAATTGACGTGATAAACAATAAGGATTCCACGAAATTAAATGTCGACGAAATATATTTCACAATATTCATAATCTGAAACGAAAGCTAACTAATCAGAGCGAATAACATTGTTTGGTTGGGTTTGACGACCCACCAACTTTATTTTAATCAGTTGGGGACAGTATCGGAAATATTAATCATCCAATATATCTGTCCGATGTAGAGAGATATATAACTGACCAACTGAGAAATCACGTCGTAGTCAAGTGTCATGACACCACACCTTGTCACATTATCCTGACACTGGGCCAACCATTCCTGAAAATAATCTTATGTGTTGAGGGCCAAGCACAGGGGAGAGGTACCAGTACCATTTTAGTTGATGTAACGGATCGAACCCACGATGTCCCCGTTGCGGGGCAAATTTTATTTTATTTTATTTTTTAACGAAGAATAAATATGCAGACATTAAGAACTGTTTTTAAATAAACGTAGGATAGTCTTCTAACTTGATGTCAATAATTTTATATATGCTGATATTTCTGTGTAATTACATGAATAATATATGTATATGTATTTTGACAAGAGTGGTTTCCAATAAAAATCCCATCAAAATATCATAACTGACCAGTTAATCTCTCTTCGCGAAACAATCACTTGTAATAAAACAAATTCATACCTCTGAGAATCCTCAAAACTGATCTCTCGAAATAAGTCTCTCTACCATCCACCATAAACAATTAGTCGTAATGGAGAGTTGTGCACGCAACTTCCGGTATGTCGTTGACGTCATGACACGTTACGTCACTTAACGTTAAAACATATACCAGCGGTCCCGGCGGCAGAGTGATTCAAACATAATCATCTGGAGATCAGTAATGTAGGTCTGATTTACAGGCAATGTAGATAAAACACAGACATATTAAACTATCTGCTGTATCGTTTCACATTTTTACCGTGTGCACAGAAAGAGGCGATACTGCATCTGACTATTTTAGATTCTAAATGTCTCAAATAATGCCAGTGTAATGTAAATAAAGTAAGTGCTTTTTAAAGCATTTACATCTTTAAAAAAAAGAAAGATGAATAAATAAAAAGTAATAAATAAATAAATAAATAAATAACACTGTGTGTTTGCCGTTCTCGTCATCGTTATTTCGTGTTTTCGCGTTTTAGGTTATTTTCTTTATATGCGATGGCCCTAACGGAATTCCGTAGTTATCACGGTAGTTCCACTACAGTATGCTTCCTAGCGATCTCTTACTCCAAGGTGCCAGGTCGCCTGCTGACCCGAAACAGCCCGAGGTTGTTCGAGCTGATTGACTGAGGAACGTTTCATTCTTCCTCCACAGATTGAAGACGGGAAGAACATCCTTTCCAACAAAGAATAGCTAATATATCTTAAATCAACATATAAAGATGGATTGGAACTACTCACCGTGCATTTTTTTGCGATATAGAACGAAAAACAAATTTCTTTCCCAGATAATTATAACATTTTGATGAAACAAATTCAAAGAACACATAATACTTTGAGATTATCCTCTTTACTTCCAATACATGTTATCTCCCCTCTTGTTTGTGAGAATCTTTATCAATTCCTACATACTATCTGAGTCAAACAACTGAAGAGACAGTACCACATGGGCTATTGTTAAAACCTTTTTGAAAGAAAGAAGTCCAAAAGCATAACTATTTTATATATATGAATATACTAGAACCTGTCTTAAGCGGTCAGTCAAGGAAACAAGTAAATGGATCCGCTTAACAGAGGTATTAAAATTTTTAAAACTGGCCGCTAAACACAGATTGACCGCTTAGTACGGATGACCGCTAATACAGGTTCAACTGTATACATGTATTATATTTACATGCACCAACTGCCGCTACATTATGTAGACAGAAGGCAATAAGTATACACAAAACAGTTCTACATGAACATTATCATTGAAACTTACTTGAAAATTGATGATCATAATTATTGGATATCAAGATTCATGTATATTAAATTATAAATGACAGCATGAATCTGTCATAATTATCAAATTAAGGTGACATATTCATGTAACAAGTTATAAAATAAACGTTGAATTCAGTTCTTGTTCGAAATTCATAGCCTTGATGTATAGATAGAAGTTTATATATATATTTATTTTTTTATTTTTTTTTATTATTATTTTTTTTATGTTTATTTATGTTTTTTTTTGAAGATCAGATGCCTTAGATGTTTATTCTAATTCTTATGTAATAAATTCATTTCCATTACAATGTTGCATCAAATTATGATTGACAACATCGTATCTTAATTTAACGCCATCTTAAGTAGTCTCGTTTAGTTTCCGGTCCATTAAAAAGAACATGCAAAAAAAACAAACAAAAAAAAACACATTTTTTTATGATATACAGTCAAACCTGTCTTCAGCGATCAGTCAAGAGAATAAAAGAATGTAACCATTTACCAGAGGGTGACCGCTAAATTAAGGTTAAACAGAACAAAATGTTAGTTCGGTAGTATCAGAACTGACCGTGTCAGGTTGACCGTTATTACAGATGGAAGCTAATACAGACTCAACGGTATTTAAGATTATGTAAAATGTTAACAGAATTTTTATAGCTGTAGTTAAGATTATGTCAAATGTTAACAGAATTTTTATAGCTGTAGTTAAGATTATGTCAGAGGTTTACACAAGTCTGCATAACTTTTAAAGCAAAAAAGAATTGACCAATCATGGATAGTGATGTAGACTCTCTAAACCGCATTGATTTTAAGGTGTGACATGATATTAAACATTGAGATATCGCTCCTCCAAATGTCACAAGTTAACTTTACTTCTAACGATGGGAGAAATGAATGAATGGATATACATGTTCACGGGGTTAAAAAGCTATTGTTGCAAATCTTGACCGACGATCGTAATTTTTTCCGGCCCTGAGAAAAATGTGAGCAACAACAACAATAACAACAACAAACAAGCAAACACCAAAACAACAACAAAACAAATACAATACATGTAACTAGTGTATGTGTGTGTTGAAAAACATATAAACATCACACTAATCATCTATCAAATACGACAGAATCATACATATAGCAATTACTTCAAGAATATCATAATGAAACTTAAAAGGAAATATTACTCACGATTTTTTCCGAACATGTCACTTAAAATACGACTAATTTTATTTGATATTTCTAAAACCTACTAAACCCATACGTTTTTGAAAGAATCCTTGGTAAAGAAACCTGATACGGAAGAGGAAAAGCCCATAGTTTGCCATAAAAATGTTACAAATGTGTTCTAAAAAGTATCAACGCCGTTGATTATTTGCATACTTAACGTGCCGCTAACATTATTTGGGTCCTGGAATCTAAAATGAGTGATATGCAGTGCTGCCTCAAACACTAGACATACGAAATACCGCAAATAGTTTCACATGCCTGCGTATTTTTTTTTCCAAATTGCCAGGGGACTCACAAACATCCGCTCCCGGTGCTAAGTTTCGAACCACACTGCCACCGGGATCGCTTGTATGCGTATTGACGTTAAATGACATCACGTTTCATGACGTCAAAGATATTCCGGAAGTTGCGTGCTCAACTCTCCATAACGACGTAGAACACATAATGGATGGCACAGAAATTTATTTCGAGAGATCAATTTTTAAGAATTCTCAGAGGTTTCGATTTGTTTTATAGCAAGTATCTGCATAGAATATTACCGCTCCCTTTTTTCTTTTTATTAGAACTTATCTATGTTTATATGCGACACACTAGAAAAAGTCCCGCGATATAGCAGGATGAGATTCATCTGAACAGATATGATTTACATCATGCCCAGTGCCCAGTCACATACAATTAATAAACCGACCTTGGTGGTGATTGATCGTGAAGCCGAGGGTTGTTTGTTTGATCCCAACATAGATGCATGCTACAGTTTCGGTACTGTCGAAATCCCGGGAAAGAGTTGTTAGGCGAACTGACCATCTGTTAGCCTTTGGTGGCACAAAATGGCGTTAAATTATTAAAAGAAAATCAAATAAACCAAGTTTAACTCACAAGATGAAGAACATTGAATTAAAAAGGACTCATTGTTGTTACATGTTTAAAGGTGTGTGTGTGTGTGTGTGTGTGTGTGTGTGTGTTTCTTTTACAGGAGAGGATAATAGTTGCAGCATTAAAATATACACAGAATGGACTTTTCTATGAAAACTTTCAATTTTTGTGAACAATAATAGTTTTATTGCGACATGCATAGCAGAATTAATCTAATTCTACAGGTATGACAAACGAATTGAAAAAACACAACACACACACAGAAAACAGATCAAAAATCTAAGACCGATCATATGACGCATGCAAAATGCACAGGTTAAACTTTGGCTGTATATCCGTTGTCCGTTATTGGTGTGGTAATAACATTGAACCGGTTATGAATGACGCCAAGAGCCCCACTTAATACTGCACACAGCTATGACGTTTTCTTAGCCGATGCTTTTCACGTGCACCATATCCTGTATGAATGCCATACAATAGCGTCTTCCTTCCAAGCGTTTGCACAACATAAATTCGAAAGATAATTTGGATAACTCTCATATATAAATAATAGGATAAGTGCAGTTAAAATGGGGACACAAAACCGATTTCGTTGCTTTGTAACACTCGTTTAACGTGGCTGCGAGGCTAGCCGAGGTTTCACCAGAAGTGTAGATGTATTTTCGAACAATAAGAAAAACCCACTATACCAAATAGTGTTCCTCAGAAATATTACTATTTTTAGATGTATACAATTTCGATGGATTCACCATAAATTCTCTCAAACTGCAATTTTATTTATTTTTAAACACAAATAAGACAACTTCTGAATGGTTACTGAATAACCTGTATACATAGTGTTGTTTCATAACGGCGCAAAAATTCGACACTAAAATCAGCTATATAGATATTAGTTTATACATTGTGCATTTTATTGCTGACAATATCAACAAATACAAAATTACCAAGTTCATGTTTAAAACATATGCTTTGTTTCTAAAACTTTTTTCTTATTATTTGCATATAAATTCAACGTTGACAAGATAAAACATCGACAACATCCATGGTATGCAATCCGGTGTCTGAGTGGTTAGGGGTTACGCTCTGTAACGGGGACATTTTTGGTTTGAACCCCTGTTGAACATCGTTAAAATGGCGCTGGCATAGCTCCTGTTTGCTCAGTGCTTAACATTTAAGGTTTGTTCCGGGTCGAGCTATAGCAGTGTCAGGATGATATTGATGCGCCGTCGTGGCTACTAGGAAACTCCTAGCTCAGGGACACCACCGTGACATCACCATGAGTCTTTTTCTTTTCTTTTTTTTTCTTTTTTTTCTGACAATATAACACAGTTTAGCAACATCGGAGACTCCGTCACCCATTGGTTGAAACGCTGGTACATGTATCTGATTGGTTGGGGGTTGTATCATGACACTTTTATACGGCGTGATATCGAGGTGTCAATTCCTGTTTCCCAGAACATTCAGCAAACACATACACAAAAAAATAATGGTAATAACGAATAAAGTTTTAAAGTCCAATTCGAATCCGGCAACAAGATGAAGAAAATAATTTTCTTTTAACTCTTTTAGGTTATGTAATTTGTGTGGTACGTATATACATAATGCTTATAATTACAGGTATTCGGCCGGGCCTCCCGAAGTTACCTGATATGGATGTGGTCCCGAGACCTTTCCCAGCCACACCCGGGTTTATCATGGTCACGTGGAGTAAGAACCACAGTTACTGCACGTGCGGCGATCAAACCCATTCTCACGTGCAGTATGAGATTCAGCACAAGTTGATTTGGATAAGAAAGGTGCGAAGAGTTTAAATTATCTCATTAATAGTAACCTTTTTTTTTTCTAAACAAAGAATCTTCCTGAAATAAAATCATTCGACAGGGGAACGCATTTCAATATTCATATTATGTTATCGGGTTTCTTTTTAAGTCGATTAGGAAGCAAGTCCTTACATTTATACCAATCCATATCGACGGTTCCTGGATTGGACCAGTACTTTTCACCTGGAAATATCATGAGAGAGTCTACCCAGTGGAAATATAACTCCTATCTATTGCACGCCCGATCAGTCCGCCCCGAAATGGGGAGGTCGTGACCCCGTCCGCGTCATACCAAAGTAATGATATAGCTACCTGGCTTAGCGATCATCATATGAGGGTAAATACATGACCGGTTGACCTGGTGTCAAGATAATGTGACTGGGTGTGGTATCATGCCACATAGATACTGTGTGATACTGCAGTGTGGTAGCATCTTTCTCAAGTGGACATAAACACCAAATGAATAAAATTCTGTTGGTGGGATGTTAAACCCAATAAATAAACAAACAACCGTATTTTTCATTTCACATAGGATAAAGATACAAAGGACATTAGTAATTAAACTGTGCAAAACAGTGTGTCTAAACTGGCAAACTATCGGTGACAGCGGTGGAGGTATCCTCTGCATCTATGCAATGAACTGCTAAATGTACCGTTATTTACGGAAGCCTTTTAGGGCCATTTTCTCTTAGGCGTTTTGTGTTCTGAGTCAGGTATTATACGTTATAAGGGGCCGCCGTGGCCGAGCGGTTACAGTCGTGGACTACAAATCTCTCAGCCCCTCACCGCTGTAGGTTCGAATCCCGGTAGGGACTTCGGATTTTTCATGTGAGGAAGCCTTCCAGCTGGCTTCCGGTAGGTCGGTGGTTATACCCGGCTACCTCTGTGTACTCGGGGTCTTCCTCCACCTGCAATTAGCTGGACGTCGCTATATGATTGAAATACTATCGCAACGACGGTAAACCCCAATACAACAACATATACGTTATAAGCTATGTCTTATGACTCAGTACTAAGGTCTTAAGCCTTAATAAATTGGCAAAGCACTTGCAACATGACAAAACAATAATCTATATACTGTACTGGTGTGTTATTGAATATTTGATGTGTTTGTATGTATTTCATGTGAGTGTATTTGTATGTACAGTCAAACCTTTCTTAAGCGGTTAAACGAAGTGAAAGTGGCCGCTTAACAGAGGCGATCGCTAAATGAATTTTAAATGAAAAATGCTACAGTTTGGTGATATTAGATTCAAGCTGACCGCTTAGTACATGTGACAGCTAATACAGGTTCAACTGTATGTGATTTGATTATATGCACGTATGCATTTGGTTGTATGGGTATGAGTGTGTGTAGGGTACGTGTGATTGTATGCGTGTCCGTATAACAACGTGTATGTGTTTGTAAGTGTATTTGCGCACACATGATGGTATGTGTGTGCGTACGTTTGTACGTGTGTGCATGTGAATTTTTGTGAGGCGTGTGTGGTTGTGTGTGTCTGCGCATGTGATTGTCCATGTATATGTATGCATTTGTGTATGTGCGTAGGTGATTTCATGTGAGTTACCGTATGCATGCTCGTGTTTGTAACTGAGGGAATATAACAAGAGCCACTTAAAAAGATACCAACATATAAAAGTATCCCAAGAAAGAATTCGCTGATTTTCATTATTTCATTATTCATAGTTATACATTATAATTTATCTATTTTTTTTTTTTTTTGTTCTCAGAAATATTTCGCTAGATAAACGGATACTGGATGTGGATTTAAAATACATGTTGATTAAAAAGAACCCCAAAAAACAACACTTTCTCTGTCTGCTATATTTTGTTCTGTTGAGTTTTGTTAATGTTCTGCCCAATCATAGGTAAATTATCATGTTTTAATTGTTGTTTTTTATTGCTGTTGTTGTTTGTATGTCTTATCATTGATGTATCAATGTATTTAAATGATCATAATTTCTGTCTGAATAAAACTGTAGCTCAACCAGTGTTACATTTTTATATGATGTAAAATACAAATGAATTTAAGCACGGCAAGCTCAACACTTTTTCGAATTTAATCTTTCTGTTAACCCTCAAAAATATGATATCAAACATATCACTTTTCAAGCCTTTCGACATCGGGAACTCAAACCTGTTTGTGATTTCAACAACATACCACATTTCAAGCAACATTTCCATATTTACAGCACCAAAAACAAAAAAGAGAAACAGTGCTTTTCAATGATTATGCTGTCTATGAGACTCAAATGATGACCATATCTTCTGTAAATACTTGTACATGTAACTTAAAATTTTTCGTCTTTCTTTACATACATAAAACTGATTTAATACAAAAAAAAAAAAATACGAATTCAAATATAGTTTTAGTATTTACATTCTCTGATAAAGATTTCAATATTTTTTTTTGAAATATTAAATATCGTTTCCAATTCAAAATGTTGTAGATTCTGACGTGTGACTAGTCATTTGTGATTTCACCCTTTTATTCTTTTAAGTTTATTCAATAATTCAATTATTGAAAACTTTAAGTTAACTTATACGTTCTTCGTTTTTAACCTCTCAAATTTTGTGCCGAAATATTTAGTCTTAGTGAGATATTTTTGATTGTCCTTATTAGACAATATATTTAGATATTCGAGGCGTATTGTACATTGATTATCACCAATTATAACTTTACCATTGGGCTGTATTATAAACGTTTCCCGAACGTTGAAAATAAATTACCAAAGAAAATATATAACACTGACCAAATTGTTTTTAGTTTGCTTTTGAGACGTTTAGAAAGAAAATATTCTCTATAAAATATTGGTAAACGAAATAGTAATAAGTCTTATAATATGTAAAAAAAATATATTTTATTAAAAAATGAAAAAGGTAAAAATAGATACAATTTGAAACCTGTTTAAATGCCATTATAAGTAAAATACACAAGGGCTGAATTTCAAATTCAATTCAGCCCCACCTCTCTCTCAGCTTCCCTTACTTACTGCCCCACTTCTCTCTCCATTTACTTCCCAACATCTCTCTCTCTCTCTCTCTCTCTCCATTTACTGTCCACGTACCACCTCTCTCTCCCTTTCCCTTATTGAATGCTCCACCTCTTTCTCCACTTTCCTTATTGCCGAACCTCTCCAATTCCGTTAATCAACACGTAACTCCATCTCTCCATTTCCCTTACTAATTGTCTACATGTCTCTTACTTACTGTCCCATGTCTCTCTCCATTTACTGCCCCACACCTCTCTCCACGACCCTTACTTACTTCCATACCTCTCTTTCCTCATATCTTATTTAATGTCCCACCTCTCTTTCTACGTCCCTTGCAACACCTTTCTCCACTTTGCTTACTGCCCAAACCCTCTCTACAATTCCCTTACTCCCTACCTATCTCCCCAATTTCCTCAAAGCCCACCTCTCGCCCTCTCTCTCTCCCCCCTTTCTCACTGCCCCACATCTCTTTCCACTTCCAGTACTTACTGCCCCACCTCTCTCTCACTCTACTTCCAGTACTTACTGCCCAGACTCTCTCTCTCTCTCTCTCCATTTCCAGTACTTACTGTCCCACCTTTCTCTCCACTTTTCTTACTGTCCCACCTTTATCTCTACACTTCCCTTACTTATTGTCCAACTCTCTCTTAATTCCCCTTACTAACTGCCCCAATTCTTTCTTCACTTTCCTTTTTATCCCATCTCTCTCTCTCCACTTTCATTACTGTCCCACCTCTCTCTCCATTTCCCTTACTTCTAAGCGTCCGTAATTGAACAAACAGCGTGTAACTATGTATACAAATAATGCAAATTAACAAACCATATTCACATTAATACACACACACGCATGCAATCACCTGCACACACATATAAATATAACTAGATTTCATTCGTTGATACGAATGATAGGACTTCCTGCAACATTTTGAAATGTAAAGATTAATACCGTTAGAAAGAATATATATTAAATTCCCTACCTTTTTTTTTTTTTTTTTTTTTTCGTATGGACTTCTCATGCATGAACTTTGTGAAGTAAGCCATATTGCAAAAATGAATAAATCTTTATTTTGATATCGCTTTCTTATAACTTGACCAATTTTAATTGTTGTTGTTGTATTGGGGTTTACCGTCGCTGCGATAGTATTTCAATCACATAGCGACGTCCAGCTAATTACAGGTGGAGGAAGACCCCGAGTACACTGAGGTACCCGGATAGAACCACCGACCTACCGCAAGCCAGCTGGAAGGCTTCCTCACATGAAAAATCCGAAGTCCCTACCGGGATTCGAACCCACAGCGGTGAGGGGCTGAGAGATTCCAATTTTAGTATTCTAGGTACCAAAATATATGTCCTGAAAATCCCTACAATTCAATTGTAGCATATTTGGGTCTAGTTTTTTAGGTTTTCAAAATATAAGCAATTAAACGTCAACCTATTCATTCTGCATATCAAAATTCTTTTTTTTAATTTCGTGTACAGCCGCGGAAATAAAACCGTAAATGCTACCATGCAATAGAATCGTCGACGCGTGTAGCCACGTGAGTTAAATTTTAATAATGCTTGTACATACGATGGAGACGACTGTAGTACGTTATAGTTAGTGTTTATTAAGAGAGAATTTAACAGTTAAGAAGCCAGAACGAGCGTAGCGAGTGGCGGCTTCTTAACTGTTTAGTGTTTGAAATTATATTTTGCCCAATGAGATCATTCGTTCCCGGTGGCCGAGTGGTTAGAGCGTCCGCCTCGGGAGCGGGAGGTCGTGGGTTCGATCCCCTACCACGACATTCCAAAGTCGTAAAAAATGGTACTGTTATAGCTCCCTGGCTTGGCGCTCAGCATATAAGGCTAGTTGCAGGACTGGTTAGCTCGGTATCAGGATGATGTGACTGGCTGTGGTATCATGCCACATGTCTACGTTGTGATACGGCAGTGTGGCAGCACTATACCCGCATGAAGTAGACATCGTCTACAAATGACTGAAATACTGCCGGTGGGACGTTAAACCCAACAAACAAACAAACAAACTTAATAAGTGTTGACAATGATTTAATGTTGTGTCAAATCATTTTATTTACGTTACTTATACATATCAGTTGCAGCATTGCGTTACCCATAATCTTTTGAGCGTTTTGACACATGTCATTTAGACCGTTGTTGAAACATTGCAATTTTCCGACTTTATTGTTGCATCAATCGATAAATGCTGTACAAGCTATATTCCAAATTTACGATAAAAGCTATGTGAAAATATATGTTATAGTACATTGTAATTTAATTGCCAGATTGAGATACAATGGGCGTGTATGAGTGTAGACGTTTGAAACAAAATGATCAACACATGTCATCCGTTCAAGACGCTGCAAGCTAATTTGTCCGTTAGCAAAAGGGGTCAAATGGAGTAACTTTGTTTAGAGTTTGCCCGCTATTTCTATCTAATCAGTTAGCCTAACATTTCAAATTCCTGGTCGATTTAATTTGTTAAGAGTTCGAGATTTTGCGAGACTTGTCTACTTAATTGTGATTTAACTATTAAGAGTTTACTCTCCAGATCTAGCCCCACCTGAGTTTTCCCTTTTCCCAAAACTTAAAAAGTTCTTTTCTGGTTGTCGATACATATTTCGACAGACCATTGGCTCAGCCATCAGTCAGTGCATCAGAGGTGACACATTTCAGAAATAGATTCAGAGATTGAAAGTGTTTCAAACCGTGGAGAATATTTTAAAGGGATGTAATGTTCATTTGACTATTTGAGTCGAATGCTTTTGAGATATCGTACAATACACATTACATATCGAACAACCCTCGTATGGATCGTGATCAATGGATCGTGATCAATAAGATTTGCATCGTTCGAGCATCTGCTATTCAAATCGCCTGTTACGAAACAGTTTCCTAGTGTTTTATACTTGTCTAACTCTATTTCTAATTCTTCGAAATAGGTCATTGTTAAGTTTTATCCAAATAATACTTTTTTGTTACTTTCTACAACTTGTAAACAACTAGAAATATTTCTATCAGAAAAGATAGTTATCCCTCCACCATAACGGTCTTTTGTTATAATTTTGTTTTTATTTCCAAATAAGTGAAAACTTTCGTATTTTTGTATCAATATTAATATGAGTATTTTTCGAAATCCATGTCTCTGTTGATAATGTTACGCGCTATGGCTTCAGTGTGTGTGCGTTGAATTGTCAGGTTCTAGGATGGTCCATTGTCTTGGGATGGTCTTGTCTTTGCCGCAGGCTATCAAGTTCTACAGGTCTGGCCACAGGTTATTGCCTCGGTACTTGCACTTACATATGCTGTTACATATAGTCTCTGTCAGCATGTGAATACTTTAAGATCTGACCTGATCTCAGATATGATTGTTTTCTGTCGTACCGTCTCTCGTTCCTTATATTCGTGGAATTTAACAACGACGGGACGGGTTTTTTGGTTTTTTTTTTTTTTTTTTTTTGCTTTTTTCGATCCGAGTTTATGTGCTCGGTCAAATTTCATAGAGTCGAGGACTAGCTGTAAGTGCTCTTTGATAAAGTCTTTAAAGAGATTTTCACAGTTTCCATGACTGTGACATCTCCTGGATCCCACTAGGTTTTTCTTTCATTGATCTAGACTTTAGATCTAGTAATTTATCCGTTGTTTCACTTTCTTTTAAAATTTTCTTACGGCTTTTCTCAATTTCTTTAATTTGAAATTGTACGCGTTTAAGTTCATTCTTTTGTATGTCTGTTTCAGTGTTTATAAAGTTACATGCTGTTTCTAGCTCATTGACCTTACTGGCAACCTTAGTTTTTATGAGGGCCATTTTCTATTATGTCGACCTTGGGATGGACGGTTTAATTGACTTCACGTCTTCAAACTGCTGCATCGCCCAAGGGGGGAGGGTAGTCACAGTGTTACCAGGTTGGGAGGTTTTTAGGAATATAGTTTGCGTTGGTGTTTGAAAAGCATTTGGGATTTGCTGTGAAAAACTAAAAACAGGAGATGCCGAATGGTTCCTTACCGGCACCACGTACTCCTCACTGTTGACTTTTGGTACGACTGATTGAGCTGTTATGTCTAATCCAACATGAATACTTGCCATGCTCGAGCTTGAGCTATCTTGAATAGGTGTAGTATCGTTGCTAAAAATACACACGAAACTGTATTTCTGCTTACTTAAATTGATAGCAATTTTATTATGAGGTGACAGCCATTTATAGGGAAAAAAAAAACAAACGCAGCGATCTTGAACACTTGTCAAATTATGATAATGACAGGCAATTTTGTGTTAAACGAACCATTTCACAGGTATATTTAAGTATAGGGACCTACAAATTCTTTTGTTCTACCCGATGTTTTGTTAAACCCGATTTTATCTTAGGCGGGTGGGAGTCCATAACAATAATGAAGGAAGTAGTCGGGGAATTATTCTTATTTTGTATTATGCGGCTTTTTGTCCCGAGTTCGTTATAAGTGAGCTCTACTGCATAGCAATTACATGTATAACTTTGTGAATAAATCACAGAAAGTACATTCGGATTTAAATCGTCGATTACTTCTAAAACAATAAGAAAGGAGAACAGTGGGGTTTATTCTCATCGGGAGTACTAGCAGCTTTGTAGGTCAATTTATAGAATCATTAATTTTCGTGAGGGACAGATTTTCGTAGACGGCCTTATCCCACGAATATTAATCCCTGCGAAAACTTGCCATTTCGTAGACCTTATATGTCCTAGAATATGAATCCACGAAGATATGTACCACCGAAATTGACTTTATCACAGATTTCTCGAGATTTTAATGTCAATGAAAATTAATGACTTTACAATATCTCAGCCAAGTGAATGTCAAATATTCAATTACATCTACATATTGAATTTGATATATTTATTGAATGTTACCTAGACTTCTTTTGTCCAAACAAACGGTGGGGTTTTCTGCTTTGCTGTTTCAAAAGCTTTTCAGAACTTTTCAGTACAACATAAACATATTTTGCTATCAATAAATATGTATCCTCGTATATATTTGAAACAAAACAGCGGGACATATGCAGAGATTTACGAAAAGAAGTTCTTATAGTTTCTTATTTGATTAATACGTGGAACTACCGTATATTAAGTCCAATTTGAAAATTTTGGTATGACGTACTTTACTCACTTACTTTGCTTACTTACTTTACTTACTTAATTACTTTACTCACTTAATTTTCTTCGTGACTTTATTTACTTACTTTGCTCACTTACTTTGCATGCTTACTTTACTTACTTAGTTACTTTACTTACTTACTTTGCATACATACTGTATTACTTAATTGCTTTACTCACTTAATCTACTTAATTACTTTACTTACTTATTTACTTTCCTTACTTACTTTGCATACTTACTTTTCTTACTTAATTGCTTTACTCACCTAATCTACTTAGTTACTTTACTTACTTACTTTACTAACTTAGTTTGCTTAATTACTTTACTCACTTAATTGACTTAGTTACTTTACTTACTTACTTAACTCACTTAATTGACTTAGTTACTTTACTTACATTACTCACTTACTTTTTTTAATTACGTTTCTTACTTAGATACTTAGTTATTTACTTACTAAGTAATTTACTTACTTAGTTATTTAATTAATTAATTATTTATTTATTGACTTTACTTTCATACATACTTGCTTACTTATTTGCTTAATTATTTACTTACTTAACTTAAATATTTACTTACTTAACTTACTTTTTTACTTCCTTGAAAACGCACTTTTGAATTTACTTAATTACTTTACTTCCGCAATTTCTTACTAACTGAGTTAATTTACTTAGTCAATTTACTTATTTACTTATTTACTTACTTACTTTATTTACATTCTTACTTGCTTTACTTTACCTACTTATTAATTTTCTTTAATAAAATAGTTATTGACTTACTTAATTTACTTCCTTACTTATTTGCCTAATTTTTATTTACTAACTTGATTCAATTTTTTTTCTTACATATTTTCTTACTTACTTAGTTATTTACTTACTTATTTACTCACTTTACTTAGTTTTTTTCTTAGTTATTTTCTAAGTTACTTAGTTATTTATTTACTGACTTATTTATTTATTTATTTACCTGTTTTCTTACTTTAATTACTTTGATACTTAATTAATTTAATGCCTTCCTTCCTTTCTTTAATGCCTTCCTTCCTTTCTTACTGACTCACCAACCTATCTACTTACTTACTTATTTACTTACTTACTTACTTACTTACTTACTTACTTACTTACTTACTTACCTAAAAACTTTAATCGATATTTCCATTTCAACTAACAGGTGTTTCATCTCCTGAGTGATTGAACATTGATATCTTCTACGCAGGTATAAATTCAAATAGCTCCTTAGCAACAAAATGAGTGGGGCCCAGAAATCTTCGGAAGAGTTCGATCCTCTTGTCTGCATCCCATGCAGTCTTGACGGAAAATCCAGACCTGTATATGGCTTTTGTGACACGTGTAAGGAACATTTGTGCATGGTTTGTTTTAAAAGTCACCGTATCCCCTTGGTGTTGAGAGACCACGTTATGCTTGATCAAGTGTCCATGCCAAAAGAAAAAGTGATACCACGTGACCATTTGAAAGAACAATGTGGGAAACATGGTCGTCTGATAGAGTATTACTGTAAAAAACACAATGAACTTCTCTGTTCTGTTTGTATCACTTTAAATCATCCAAGTTGTGGCGCAAGTTTTATACCCGACGAGTCTAAAGATATCGGAAACAGTCAGGAGTTATCTCGTCTCCGAGCCAACGTGTCAGATTTTATTGAGAGAGTAAAGAAAAACAAAGAAAAGAATGTTGGAAACAAGGCTGACATTGAAAAACTTAAAGAGGACACGAGGTTGCAAGTTCGACAATTGAAGAAGGAATTTGTTGATTTTTTGGATAATCTGGAATTGTCCTTAGTTCGAGAAATTGATCAAATAGCCGAAAAGGACTTCTCGCGGATGAATGAGGTATCAAGAAGTTATGTTAACATTGAAACTAACCTGCAGGAACTTGCAGAAAATCTAGACGAAAAAATAAACAAAAATCAAAACAAAAAACTGTTTGTCGCTATGAAAAATGCAGAGAAGAACATGGCGAAGTTTCAGTCTGAGATTGATTCAAATGATTCAAAAAATGAGGTTTTTGATCTCGAGCACGTGAAAATGTCAGTGAAGACCATCGGGAAGTTGCACGTTACAAGTTGCCACAAGTTGAAAGCGACCCTCGTGCGGAATATAAACGTATGCAGTAACTCGGACAGGTATGAAAGTTTGATCACAGGTATCGCAGTGATATCACATGATATAATGGTCGTCTGCGACGGGGATAACTGTTCTGTAAAACTTATTGACACAAAACGTGACCAAGTCAAATCTCAAATCATCCCCTCCTCCCCTCCCTGGGGCATGGCGCTTTTGCCTTGTGACGTCACCGTGAAATCATCTACTCGTGACCTCATCGTTACCCTGCCTGAAGTCAGTAAATTACACTACGTCCGAGTGGTTGGAAACCAACTCCAAGACACGCACAAGGACATCTCGGTTGAAGGTCAGTGTCGAGGGATCCAGGTCACGCGAGACAAGAAACTCGTTGTGAGTTATGAGTATTATGCCATTCCGGGGAAAATTGAAATTCTTGAATTGGACGGCCAGGTCCTTAGGAAAATTGATATAGATTATAGAGGCAACATACTGTTTCGTGGTCCAGAATATTTTGCGGTCAGTCCGTGTTCCGGGATAATATATGTATCGGACTTTCAGGAAAACAAGCTGACCAGTGTCCGTACCCGGGACGGGAGAGCAATGTCCGTGCTAAAGGGATTGGATACACCGCGTGGTGTAGCAGTAAACAGGGCGGGATTAGTGTTTGTCTGTTGCAATGATAGAACCGTTCGTCAAATGGTCGGTACAGGCGACCAGAACAGACAGATATTGGGGGAGGGAGATGGTTTGTGTCGGAACCCCCGGACAATCGCCCTGAGTCCCGAGGATGACCTCATGTACGTGAGTGGTTACGGTAGTGATTACGTTCAGGAGTTCCGTCTAACGTAGAGCGACAACAGAAGGTAGGACTTATCTATACTCGTATTTTCTTTTTTCTTCTTTCCTTCATTACATAATTAAATGAATATTTTCCGGCAGTAGTATTTATTTATTTATCCTTTCTTAATTAACAGCGGGATTTACTGGATATGCTGACATGCAAAATTCTATTTATTTATTGTAAAAAAAATGCAGTATTGTTTTGATTCTACTGATGTTTATCTTTTACATTCGACAGCCGCTATTTTGATGAGCAAATAATAGTTGTTTATTCATACCAGTCTATGCTACTTATATTTTATTTATTTATTTATTTATTTATTTATTTATTTATTTATTTATTTTGTAACTTAGGAAAGAAATTATTTTGTATGAGTTTATCTTAAACTCTTAAACAA
>CM037791.1:39250188-39279109 GCA_021229015.1 Solen grandis
TGTCCAGACAAACGGTGGGGTTTCTGCTTTGCTGTTTCAAATGCTTTTCAGAGCTTTTCAGTACAACAGAAGCATATTTTGCTATCAATAAATATGTATATATGTTTTTATGAAACAAATCAGCAGAACATATGCAGAGATTTACGAAATTAAGTTCTCATAGTTTCTTATTTGATTTATACGTGGAGTCCAATTTGAAAATTTTGGTATAGGCAACAAAATTTCTATCTACCTTAATTTACTAACTTACTTTCCTCATTTACTTTGCATACTTATTTTACATACTTAATTACTTTACTCACTTACTTTGCATATTTATTTTACTTACTAAATTACGTTATTCACTTAATATACTTAGTTACTTAAAAGCATTTCGAACTTACTTATTACTTTTTTACGTAATCTTAATTACTTCTTATTTTTTACTTACTTACTTATTTACTCACTTTACTTAGTTTTTTTTCTTTGTTATTTTCTTAGTTACTTAAAAACTTTAATGGATATTTGCAATTCCACTTACAGGTGTTTCATCTCATGACGTGTCCGAGCGATTGAACATTGACATCTACTACAAAGGTATAAATTCAAATAGCTCCTTAGCAACAAAATGAGTGGGGTCCAGAAATCTTCGGAAGAGTTCGATCCTCTCGTCTGCATCCCATGCAAACTTGACGGAAAATCCAGACCTGTATATGGCTTCTGTGACACGTGTAAGGAACATTTGTGCATGGTTTGTTTTAAAAGTCACCGTATCCATTTGGTGTTGAGAGATCACGTTATGCTTGATCAAGTGTCTATGCCAAAAGTAAAAAAAAGTTACCACCTGACCATTTGACTGAACAATGTGGGAAACACGGTCGTCTGTTAGAGTATTACTGTAAAGAACACAATGAACTTCTCTGTTCTGTGTGTGTCACTTTAAATCATCCAAGTTGTAGCGCAAGTTTTATACCCGACGAGGCTAAAGATATCGGAAACAGTCAGGAGTTATCTCGTCTCCGTACTAATGTGTCAGATTTTATTGAGAGAGTAAAGAAAAACAAAGAAAAGAATGTTGGAAATAAGGCTGACATTGAAAAAATTAAAGAGGACACGAGGTTGCAAGTTCGCCATTTGAAGAAGGAATTCGTTGATTTTTTTGATAATCTGGAATTGTCTTTAGTTCGAGAAATTGATCAAATAGCCGAAAAGGACTGCTAGCGGATGGAGGAGGTATCCAAAAGTTATGTTAACATTGAAACTTACCTGCATGAACTTGCAGAAAATCTAGACGAAAAAATAAACAGAAATCAAAACAACAAACTCTTTGTCGCCATGAAAAACGCAGAGAAGAAAATGGCGAAGATTCAGTCTGAGATTGAGTCAAATGATTCAAGAAATGAGGTGACTTGGTACAGGTTTGAGCCGGATTTTGATCTCGAGCACGTGAAATTGGCAGCGAAGGCCTTCGGGAAGTTGCACATTACAAGTTGCCACAAGTTGAAAGCGACCCTCGTGCGGAATATAAACGTATGCAGTAACTCGGACATGTATGAAAGTTTGATCACAGGTATCGCAGTGATATCAAGTGATATAATGGTCGTCTGTGACGGGGATAACTGTTCTGTAAAACTTATTGACACAAAAATGACCGAGTCAAATCTCACATGATCCCCTCCTCCCCTCCCTGGGGCGCTGCGCTTTTGCCTCGTGACGTCACCGTGAACTCATCTACTCGTGACCTCATTATTACCCTGCCTGAAGTCAGTAAATTACACTACGTCCGAGTGGTTGGAAACCAACTCCAAGACACGCACAATGATATCTCGATTGAAGGTCAGTGTCGAGGGATCCAGGTCACGCAAGACAAGAAACTCGTTGTGAGTTATAACGATCATTATGCCATTCCGGGGAAAATTCAAATTCTGGAAATGGACGGCCGTGTCCTAAGGAAAATCGATATAGATCATAGAGGCAATATACTGTTTCGTGGTCCAGAATATTTTGCGGTCAGTCTGTGTTCCGGGATAATATATGTATCGGACTTTCAGGAAAACAAGCTGACCAGTGTCCGTACCCGGGACGGGAGAGCAATGTCCGTGCTAAAGGGATTGGATACACCGCGTGGTGTAGCAGTAAACAGGGCGGGATTAGTGTTTGTCTGTTGCAATGATAGAACCGTTCGTCAAATGGTCGGTACAGGCGACCAGAACAGACAGATCTTGGGGGAGGGAGATGGTTTGTGTCGGAACCCCCGGACAATCGCCCTGAGTCCCGAGGATGACCTCATGTACGTGAGTGGTTACGGTAGTGATTACGTGCAGGAGTTCCGTCTAACGTAAAGCGACAACAGAAGGTAGGACTTATCTATACTCGTATTTTCTTTTTTCTTCTTTCCTTCATTACATAATTAAATTAATATTTTCCGGCAGTAGTATTTATTTATTTATCCTTTCTTAATTAACAGCGGGATTTACTGGATATGCTGACATGCAAAATTCTTTATTTTTAAAAAAAAATTTTTTTTTTTTTTTTAAATTTTTTTTTTTTTTTTTTATTTATTTATTTATTTATTTATTTATTTATTTATTTATTTTATAACTTAGAAAGAAATTATTTTGTATGAGTTTATCTTAAACTCTTAAAGCAGACACGTTTATCAATTATGCATATAGGTTGGTTATCAGAGAATATTAGGTATACCTGAATTGTTATTCAAGTATATCTTATGCAACGGAAACGGGAGGTCGTGGTCGAACCCACGACAACCGTAAGTCGTAAGAAATGGTGCTCAGCATAGAAGGGTTGTCCCAGGCTTGGTTGACCCGGTGTCAGGATAATGTGACTGGGTGTGGTGTCCTGTCACATGTCTACAGCGCCGCGAAACTAGTAGCAGTGGTGGTAGCAAAAGTAGGAGAACATTCTCATTGTGTTATTCAAGTGAGAGATTAATGTCCCGCGCACGATTGTCCTACGTTTTAGAAGGGACATTTTCTTTCATTTCGTCTATAGCAAATCTTTCCAAACTCATTCGAATATGAACACTGGTAGCAAAAGTATTGGCTGTAGTGGTAGTAATAAAATTGTTGATGATATTGGTAACTAGAGTAGTAGTTTAGTCATGTTGTTGTTGTTGTTGTTGTTGTTGTTGTTGCAAATCGCAGCTTTGTTGCTAATAGCAGTAGAGGTAGTTGTACTAGTAGTGGTTGTATTCGTAGGAGTTGTGCTGGACATATAATGAGGAAAAATTGCGGTGATAGCTGGTGTTCTTAATAAACGATAATGTTAATTATCAGTAAAAATGGCAATTTTACAGTACTGTGATTCTATATTTTACCGTTATTAGAAGAACGATCAATATCCGATACAACTATGATACCATTACATGCAGTAGTCTTAGAATTGAACATGATACTAGTTCATCCTTTATTTCAGACGACGAAATCGTTCCCATGATGACATTTCGAGAACCTACGGTTTTATCTGGTGACATTGCCAGATACTCGATTTTATCTATGTTAGGATGTTTTGGTGTCATGCGAATACTGATTTTACTGGTGACATTGCGAGATACTGCGATTTTTTCTGTTTACATTGAGTGATACTACGGTTTTACCAGCTGACATTGTGAGACACAACAGTTTTATCTAGTTACATTGCGGGACAATAAAGTTTATCTGGTAAAATTGCTAAAAACACTACAGTCTTAATTGTGAGGCACTAGTTTAGTCTGGTGACATTGCAAGATACTACAGTTTTATCTGATGACGTTTTGAGACACTTTCATTTTTATTTATACTATTTTATTTAACCAAATACCGTGTGTTTAACAAATTTCCCAGTGTGCATGTTTTGTGATTTGCCATTGTATATTTTACCTTACATATTCTGCATTGTAAATAACAAAATAAACAATCCCAGGGCCATACAGTACAGTCATACAGTCTATTGACAATGATTGATGAATGCTTTGATCGTTTGATTGCTTTCCTTAAGACAGGGGTTTTTGTATACATGTATGACTGGTAGTATGTGCCTAAAACGTGTATATATTTTATATAATTGTATATAATTAGTTTTGTTGTATAAATTACGGTATTTTGTTAGTTCGTCGTATATTGAAAATTAACTATAAGATAGGCTGAAATACACATACATCAAACTTGTTTTAAGCGGTCAGCTAAGGGAACAATAGGGATGACCGGTTAATGAAGGTTGAACATATACCAAAATGATATTTTGTGATATTAAAACTGACCGCTAATACAGGTTTAAATATACTCTGTACAAACGAGACTGTATTCATATTACATATATGTACACTATATGTGGTTTTGGAGCTTTGTTTATAATGTAAAACTAAGATATAAAGACTAAGTCATAGCTATTCACTAATCTTGGACATAATTAACATGAATTGGTTCTTCTGTAATTCTTCAACATAGGATGTTATCAATTTTGTAAACTGATCTTACCAAATGCAAATTATTATTTTATGGTAAAGTCCCCGTAATGGTTCTGCTACATTTCGGGCCAATTGCCTTTCACGGAGATAACCAAGGTTTCCTAATGTTTCATTAGACTTGACTTAACTATTTCAGTTTACCGTCGCTTCGACAGTATTTCAGTCATACAGCGACCTCCAGCTAATTACAGGTGGAGGAAGACCCCAAATGCACGGAGGCATCCGGGTAGAACCACCGACCTACAGCAAGCCAGCTGGAAGGCTTCCTCACATGAAAATCCGAATGACCCTGCCGGGACTCGAACCCACGTGGTAATGTTTCATTAGAGCACCTAGGTTATCTTGGTAGAGGTTGAGTGGTCCAAGGCTTAACGGAGCCATTACAGGAACTTTACCCTAAGATGTGTTGATTTTTTACAATAGACCATTTCACCAGAGGATACCCGGTATAATTTCGCTGATTTAATTAATTAATTAAATTGATCATTGACTGGGGAAAAATCTCAAATTTAGGTTTATTTTCCACTGAACTTTGTGTGGAATTATAAGCCAGCATGTAGATAAAGTGTTCCGGAAGTGCTAGTTGATTTGCGTCTCATTACGGAGTGAAATGGTAAATTATGAATGACTTATTGACATCTCATTGATATTTGTATATAAATACGTATGGCAATTAAATGTAATATTTAAAATGAAGTGTTTCTTTTTTATACTAGCCATGTAATTATCTGCACAAATGTGTATTTGGCTCATTGTGGGTAATGCCCGGTTAGAGAGAGAGAGAGAGAGAGAGAGAGAGAGAGAGTAGTGTTGCACTACTTATAAGCGCTTCTATCGGAGAATATAATGTAAGCGTAAACCATTGAGAGCATTGGCGGAGCATCAATCTAAAAAAGTTTATCCTTACATTTTTCTACTGCAATTGGTTCTCTTTTATGATCTCATTACAATATTTAATAATCCTTGCTAAAGAGATTTTAAAAGGTTAGGTTTATATCATTTTCAAGAGATTTTTTCCTAATTACCTATATGAAATATGAGATTTGTTTTTGCTACAGTTACTAAGTCTGTTGTATAGCTTAATATATGATATGTTTTATTTTAAAGAAAGTGTTTTTATTTTTAATCAAAACCAGGAAATTAAGAGATCGATTATGGCAAATGAGGACTTGGGGGTTATATGAGGACCCTCTGTCAGGTCCTCATTACGTCAACTGGATAATCTGAATTCCGGCCATTGTTTAGTTTTACAAGGGTCATACAAAGACAGTTCTCATTTATTTATATGACTTTTTTTGTTTTAAACTCAAAAAGTTGAAGTCTCATTCAAATGCAATTTAGCGGTAGAATGTTCGAATCTTGCACAAAAGTGTGCAAATGAGGGTAGATCTACGAAAAACATGCCCATTTTTGTTTGAGATCTGATAGAAGAATTTTGTTTGCTGCATACGATTTGAAAGACACATACGCACAAAATATATGGGGTGTCAATTGTAGGGAATGTATGGTTTATCCTCTAGAAGCGGTCAATCTTCACTAAAATATTGGAAAAATTAAAATATCAAAACCCCGATTTTTAGGGGTTTTCTCGATCCTCACTTTCGGTTTTGTTCAATCGTCATTATTTTTTCACTGGTTATGAAGTTTAATGTTTCAAAGGGCCTTACAGTCTAAAAAATATAAAAGATAAATCGAAAAGTCATGGTCATATTACGATTTCGGTTTTTATTTTATGCCCCAAATAGCCTAAAAAAAATATCGAGAGTGTATCGACAAAAGTGTAAATGCTTGAAGAGCTTTTCCCAGTGATGTTTGTTTTTTTAAGATCGGGCTTTATTTCGTCATTTTTCGGCAGTTCAAAGTTTGATCCTTTTTTGAACAATGGTAAATCAGCTTTTATGTTTCAAATTGTGATATGTTAAATGTTGTGTACACGGACTTGTCGGATATGCATACTTGACGGCCCCATGTCCAATCTGCAGACCCAGTATGTATGCTCATCTTGGATTGAGTAAATAAATATATGTTGTAAAGCCTTGTAAACATATGTTTAATTTATACATATCAACAAAACAAAAAGAATACCATACTCCTAGAAAAGTTTACTTCACGCTCGTTATTTTACTGTACTTATCAAGAGAAATGATAACTATCGGGAAGATTAAAAATTTCGAGAAGTGTTTCTTAACTTCCATACCAAATAAAAAAAACTGGTCCGATATAATTTGTTTGGTTATCATTGTCCTTGTTTTTGTTGTTGTTGTTAATGATGATGATGATATTTGTTTTTTGCATTGATATAAACACAGCCTTATTAGCTAACTGTCTGGAAATTTAATACATCTCTTCCAATAAATTACATAAAAAATAGGGAATCACCAAAATGCATCTTTGCTGATGTATATATTAGTTAATTTATTGTATCTTAAACTATCATGATGTAATATGTCTATTTAGGTTTTCGCCCCTGCTTACTCATTTTTTTATTCTTACCACTTTTTTGCACGACATTGTGGCATGATGAGAAAAGCTTAGTTGTTATATTTTAGACACGCAATTACATGTATCTGTATCTGATCCTGTGCCTAACGGCGATCAAAATTCAAGTTTGTTTCGACGTTTGTCGCCATGGGGATGGGGGAGGGGGCGCTTTCCTTGTAATAACTCTTTTGCTTATAACTATAATTGAAGACTGATTCAAATGCGATGAAATTCACATCTGCTCACAAACAACGGAAATAACACACGCATACACACATGTGAGTTAAACTAAGTCAAATTTCTTTTAGCGACTTATTGTCGCATTTTTATTTTTTTATTTATATATTTTTATGCAGGAGAGTGTTTCGCGGCGAAACTCGCTAATTTAAAATGCACAAAATATTTTCCTGGCTTACAGTAGTGGTTTTTTCATCGGCCCTACATAGTTCCAAAACTAAAAATAATTTATCGAGAGAATATGAATAAAAGTGTAAGTGCTTGAAAAGCTCTTTCCATTGATGTATCGTTTTTGATGGCATTATCATTTTATCGTTTGGTTTGGTAATTTTATGGCAGTTCAACAATTGTTGAACAATTGTAAATCAGTTTTTATGCTTCAAATTATGATATCTAAAAAAGATTGTTCGACACTTGCGACCTGAATACTAAATTGAAATAATTGCTATATTGCTAGATACCTAGTGGAAAAATTTTAATCTACGAGGACTCATCGATAAATTCGCGGAATTTTCCTCTCACGAATTTATTTGATCATCAAATTACATGAAAACTATTATACAAGAATAAATGGTATCCAAAGCATCTACTGTTAGATGGCTTGAAGCACGGTGTTATTTCCCATATTCTGAATTCATTAAATATTCTAGTGCGCAGTTAAATATAAAGCAAATCTGGCACGAACGCAACTGACGTTCGCGTAACATTTCGACGTCATATCCGTAAAATTTGATGACGTTGTGTTGGATGGTTATTTCACAGCAGCGTTTTATGGCCATGGCTTCAAAAATCGGCGTGTGATGTCAACAGATGACATTTTCATGTGTGCGGTTGTTAATTTTTGTGTGGGACTCAAACTGTCGCCGGCATTTGTTTCGAAGTATGCCGCTAAGGGGCGATTTGCACGTAATCACCTTTTTTGCTTATAATTCAAAATATTGAAGTTTGATTCAAATGCGGTGTTTATATAGAGTATCATGTTGACAACCTGATAAAATATGATGGGATCGGATACGAGAAATATTTGGTGCTAAGAGAGGCTGAATGTTCGAACCTTGCAAAGAAGTGTGCATATGTATGTCTACGAAAAACATTACCATTTTTTTGTTTCAGATAAGACAGAAAAAATATGTTTGCTGTGAATAATTTGTAAGAATACATGTATATGGGGTGGCAATTTTAAGAAATGCATGGTTTGACCTCACTAAAATATTGGAAAAATCAAAGTTTCAGAAGATGATAATTTCTGTTCTTGTCGCCCCTGACTTTATATTTTGTTCAATCTTCATGAAGTTTTCACAGGTTATGTAGTTTTATTATTTCAATAGGGCTCACAAATTAAATGTTAAAAAGAAATGGAAAGGTCAAGGTCATATCGTGTTTTTTTGTTGTTGTTGTTTTGTTGTTGTTGTTGTTCTTGTTTCTTCAGTCCTTAATAGCTCCAATTCTAAAACTATTTTATCGACAGAATATGTGCTTAAAGAAAAACTAAAGCTACAATATCAGCATTGAATTGTATGGACAGATACTGATAAAAGAAACAAATAAACCAAAAAATGAATAATTGTTATTTTATGTTTCATCTTATTCAGCCCTTTTTCTGCCTTTTTAAAAATTTATTCGACTCGACCTTGACCGATGATCAGCTAAGTTTAAACTGCTGATTCTCTACAGTTTCTTTCGAGCGTCTCGGTGACATTGCTGGTGTAGTTTTGTTTTCGATTTAGTCACAAAATCTTCTCAAAACAATGGATTTCAAGTCAGCACAAGTGTTCATTTCAGGTACATTTGCTTCTTTCATCAGTAACTGTCCATACAATTCAACACTGATATTGTGGCTTTAATTTTTCTATAGTTTTACACGGGAGATATTGGCAAAATTCTGTCGGTGAGATCTCTTCCGACCAAACACGATTTCGACTTCGCGAACTGTTGTAGCGCGATTCTTTTGATATGGGGGTGTTTTTTTTTTGTACCTGATTGACTTTATTTTTCCCTTCCACGCAAAACAAGACCAATTTTAATGAAAATCCACCAAATTTCATAGGAGTTACGGCAATTGAACAACATGGTGTACGTTTTGAGTGGAAGAAAGTACCTACCTTCTTATTATATATAAGGTCATTGATTTTAATGGGCAGCAAGGTACCGGGTACCTTTGGATTTACATGGAGTTTTAAGGACATGGTAACCCGGTGATAATTGGTAGTGAGATCCGGTAGGCCAAAATTCTTTTCAGAGCTTAAGCTCTTAGGTTGTATAAAATACACAAGTCTCTGTGGTGTTAAATAAATATATTTCAACACAGATATATTTATCCAATCAGTAGTATACAGTATTCTGTATAAATCTTAAGCACAATATTTAAATCAAATATGCATGGAGATTGTCCTTACAAACTTCTGCACAGGACCGTGGTAAAAATTAGAATCCTCTTTTCTTTATCAAAAGCAACAAATATTATAACATAGTACAAAATAAAGTAGATATGTCAATCACGCCTCAGTGGGCGGAGTTTCGTGACAGCCATAAAACTGACAAACAGATTAACAAAACTTGCCGCCAGATTACCTTAGATACATCTAGATACTATACTTATTCAAGAAACACAAAATTAGCGAAATATAAATAACATAACTTGTATGAAAATATAATATTAATCATGGAAATATGTAATTATTTAAATAGACACAGACCTACATAACTTCATGCATATCTACATTTAAAGGAAGATACAGAAAATTATCATTATTTTGTATGTTTTATGTTACGGTAACATTAAAAGTATATTTTATTAGTTTTATTATATTTAATAAAGTTCGTGATTTTATTGTACAGGAGAAAGGGCTCCAGCAGGAAACCGTAGACTAGATACGGATTGAGCGAGCGCACAGGTTGGGTAACACTCCAGCTCCATCTTCAGATCCATCGGGAGCCCCTGGTGGTAGCCAACGTGGATCATTTCAGAAGACGAGGAGCATCGTGGTGAAATTTTCATTTTTTAAAGATCGTGAGCAAGTGGGGCGTGCTAAACACAAACTGAAACACACACGCTACTTTGTCACCGAACAATTTCCCAAAGCAGTGTCTGATCGCCGAAAAGCGCAAATTCCAAAGTTAAGAGAAGCCATCTCTGACGGTAAGAGGGCGTGGCTTAGCTATGACACTCTGTTTATTGATGGTAAACCCCAGCCCCTCCCTCCGTTATCTGCAGACGAAAATAAGGATCAAGCCTTGGGTCAGCATCTCGCTGCATCGGTAGCTGGCGGTCGTGGTGGACGGGGTGGTCGTGGTGGTGGTCGTGGTCGTGGCGGCAGTGGTAGGCGTGGCAAGAACCACTAGGGTTTATCGAGGGATGGTCTGCGCATTCAGTCGTGGAAGGTTAACGGACTCAGCCTCAGTAAGCTGCAAAATAATGAATTTATAAGCACAATATCAACGAATGACATTTCATTTCTGTATGAGACATGGACTGATCAGCACTCTAATATTGATATTTCTGGTTTTAAATGTTACAACTTTTTCAGAAAATTTCAAAACAGAAGAGCAAAACGCAGAAATGGGGGCGTAGTTCTTTATATAAATGAGGATATTATAGGGGGAATTACCGTTATTAAAAATCACTTTGATAGCATTATATGGATAAAACTTGACAAACAGTTTTTTGGTTTTGAGAAAGATATGTTCAAAGCTGGATCATATATATGGGTAGAAAATTCACCTGCCTTCGGGGTAGTAAATACAGATTTCTTTCAACTACTACAAGATGACATTGATAATTACCAGGAGAAAGGAAGTGTTTTTATATGTGGGGACCTTAATGCTAGAACTGGTAACGGGTCGCGTAATGACTTTTTAGTATGTGACACATCCATTGACTACATTGATAATTTTGACTATATACCTGATAATCCCCTGCCGAGAACCTCCATGGACTCGGGCAGCAATGCGCATGGATTGAAACTTCTCGATCTTTGCAAATCTACGTCACTGCGCATAGGGAACGGTCGACTGCACTCTGATGAATCGGGGTCATTCACCTACGCTAATCAAATGGGAGCAAGCGTAATTGATTATATACTGTTGCAAGAGCAAGATTTTCACCTGATAAATAATGTTCAAGTACAAAACTTTAATGAGTGGTCAGATCATGCACCCTTAGTATTCACTGTAAACACTGGCCCGTTAAATAGTGATGGCAATGGTGAACCATATAAACGAGAGAAATGCTCGTGGAAATGACATATAAGGATAATTTTCGTAAGGCTGTAATTGCTAAATTGTCTGACCTTAATAATATTGTTCAAAATATTGACATTAACGATAAACAATCTATAAATGATTCCATAAACAGTTTTTCTTCTACAATTAAAGAAGCAGCCGATCCATTGTTCTGTAAAACGTTTGTATGTAGCAAAAGTAAGGGTAATTATACTGACCATAAACTTAGCGAACAATCGGACTGGTTTGATGAGGAGTGCTTTCAAGCAAAATGTAAGTATAAACACACCCTTCAATAATTCAATGGTGATAATTGTGATGACAATCGAAAATGCATGTTTTTAGCTAAGGCGAATTATAAATCAATTATAAGGAAAAAGAAACGTCTTTTTGAGCGTCAAAAAATTAAAAGATAGTAAGTTTAAAGCACAGTAAACCCAGGGATTTCTGGAAACTTTTTAATTCTAAGAAAGCAAAACAAGGAAATATATCGCTTGATGAGTTCTTTAAATATTTCTCCCAATTACAAAGTGATCTACCTACCACACTGGATCATGATTCTGAAAAAATAAATGAGAATGGTCCTTGTGATCCTTGTGATCCTATATTTGAGGAACTAGATGCTAAGATTACTACTGATGAAATTAGATCCGTTATAAAATCACTGAAGCGGCATAAAAAGTATGGTATTGATGGACTATTAAATGAGTATTTCATTGAAACCTTTGATATAATTTCAGGACACATAACGGACATTTTCAATGCTGTGCTAGATTCTGGACATTTTCCTGACAGATGGTCACAGGGTATTATAGTTCCGATCTCAAAAAAAAAATGATCCCAATGATGTAAATAATTATAGAGGCATCACCTTAGTAAGCTGCATGACAAAAATATTCACGGGTGTTCTTAATAACAGGCTTAATGTATGGACAGAAAAATATAACATATTGTTTATGCATTTTTGTATTAAATGCTATTGTGCAAAAAATTATGCAAGAAAAAATAGGCTATATTGTGCATTTGTGGACTTAAAAAAAAACATTCGATAGTATATACTTAAATGGTTTATGGTACAAAATACATAAAATGGGTGTCAATGGTAAAATGTTAAATATAATTCGGGGCATGTATAACAAAGTAAAATCATGCGTACAGGGTTGTAATACTTTGTCTGATTTTTTTTGAGTGCGCAGTTGGCCTTAAACAAGGAGAAGTTATGTCCCCTGTCTTATTTTCCCTATTTTAGATGACTTAGAACTTTTTTTGCAAAATGATATATAATGTGGTTTGTCAATTGATGATATTACCTTTATTATAATGTTGTTTGCAGATGACATGGTGCTGTTTGGGAAGTCAACCCGGGATCTTCAGAATAGTCTTGATATGCTGAAAATATATTGTGATAAATGGGGTTTGTCTGTTAACACTGTTAAAACTTAAGTAATGGTTTTTAGAAAGAGGGGGCCGCTCAAAAATGATGACACATGGGAATACGGAGGGAAAAGTCTAGATGTTGTTAATGATTTTAATTACCTTGGAACGGTCTTTAATTACACAGGTTATTTTGATTTAAATCAGGAAACTCTTGCTGGTAAAGGTTTGAATGCTTTAAATGTTTTGATGAAAAATATAAGAAAGTATCATTTACAGCCTAAAATCTCTTGTCAGTTATTTGATGCATTTGTTGGGGCAATTTTAAACTATTCTGGAGAAGTCTGGGGTTTTACAAAGTCCAAAGAGATAGAGAGAATACATGTGAAATTTTGCAAGACTATTTTACATGTCAAAGCATCAACTAACAATATGGGTGTATATGGGGAATTAAAAAGATTCCCAATGTATGTTAGTAGATATGCCAGAATTATAAAGTTTTGGTGTAAAATCTTATTATCATGTAACATTATTGTTATCAAATTGTATAATGCACTAGTGACTGATGTAAGTTATGGAAATAAAAGCAATTGGGCTTTTAAAGTTAAAAAGCTGCTTGATGATTATGGGTTTTCTTACGTTTGGAATAGCCCATACGAAGTTGACCTTAAGCGCTTTCCAATAGTATTTAAGCAGAGGGTATATGATGTATTTGTACAGTCATGGGCTAATAATATAGACAGATCTAACAATCTATTATTGTATAAGAATTTTGTACATAAAGAGTATCTAAATATTTTACTACCTAAATATAGAGTTGCTTTGTCTCGTCTGAGGTTCTCTTCTCACAATTTGAGGACTGAGACTGGACGTTACTCTCAGAGTCGAGTGGAGCGGCAACTTTGTCATTGTGCATTCTGCAATAATAGAGATTTAGAAGATGAGTATCACTTTGTGCTTGTATGCCCTGTGTGTCATCAAATTAGAATTAAATATATTAGTGCATACTATTACAGAAGACCCCACAAATTTATCCAACTGATGCAATGTACTAGAAGTAGCATATTGAAAAAACTAGGGTATTTTGTGTACGAAGCATTTGCACTCAGGAATTCGTTAATAGAAACAACTTACCTGCAGTTTCAACTCCATAACTGTTTATTTCACCGTTGATAGCAGTTACAGCACGTGTCCTCAAATATTTAGGTAACCGCGTCAATAATCATATTGGCCACGGAGTGTGAGAGAAATTAACAAAAATAAATATGCTTACGAATTGTAACTATTAAGAAAATCCTTTGTTTTTGTTTTTCATTCCATCTTGTTTTTAACATCTTAAACTGGAAAACCCCGGTGGCTATGTCTGTTGTCACCTATTCCAATGCTTGTCAGCCAATCAGGTTCCTTCAATGTATCATTTACACCAATCGTTGTGGACTATGTATCCGCGCAGACGACCTTTGACATTGCTGTACACTCCTATATTAAGGAACTAGGTTAGGCGGTCATAGCTCCGGGCGTTTCTAACCGCGACATGTTTATATAGTATATTGTAAACACCCGATCACCCTCGGTTGATTATGAAAATAGCTATACGTGTATTTGAGACTATGTTTTTTTTTTGTTTGACTTTGAGACTATTGTTGTATTGATATAATATTGATATGTATATGTCGAGGTACTCTGTAAAGTTCAAGGCAATAAAATATTCTTCTTCTTCTTCTTCTTCTTCTTCTTCTATTTTATTAGGTAGGTGAATGAAGGTTATGACAATATAAATACATATTTTATTTTCTTTACTCCCTCCATCTTTCTTTCTCTTCCTCTCTAGTTAGCTCTTTCTCTGTCTTTCTTTCATTTTTCTTTTTTTATATACATTACACAATATAATAAAAAAAATTATTTGTTGATTGGAAGAAATATATACACCTACAATACATACAATGAATTTTCCTCTGTATAAAATAACTGATGCTTTTGACATTTATAAAAAAACGCTATTGTACATTGTCGAAATGTATAAACTCAATGTGTTGTACATGATAAAAATCATAGAGGCTAACAGTTTTCTTGTTTATTGGAACAAACATTTGTGATTAATGGTAGTTTATTACAACAATAGGCCACAGTATTGATTGTGCATATGGTAATGATCGAGGTCTAACAAACGTCAATTCATTGGTTCTTGTATTAGATTCAGACACAAGTCTGTCATTGGTTTTTGATGTAGAATAGTGTTACTGCGCAATGAAGGTCAAACATGAGTTTGTTTTTTTTTCATTTGCTCCTCTAAAACAAGTTTCTTTTGATCAAAAATTAAGTCAGTATAAGACTGGTAGCCCCATAGGCAAGTAGTCACGGGTTCGAATCCCTGTATGGCTGCACAATCTTCTTACTTGCGTGTATTTGGCACCGGAGGTGGGATAATTGTGATTTAGTTTTTATATAATGGACTAAAAGTAGCAGTATTAATTGAAAGGTTTGTGTGAGCGGTCCGGTAACAATATAACAGTTTGTGACAATATTTCCCCAGTTTTTTATTAAACTAATAACGATATAACAGTTTGTGACAAGTATTTTCCCCAGTTTTTCCATTAAACTAATAAGGATGTAACAGTTTATGACAAGTATTTTTCGCAGTTTCTTTTATGAAACTAATAAGGGTATAATAGTTTTTGAAAAGTATTTTCCCAGTTTTTTTTGTGAATTAATAACGATATAAAAGTTTATGAAAAATATTTTCCCAGTTTTTTTTCTTGAAACTAATAAGGATATAACAGTTTATGACAAACATTTTTTGCAGGGAAAGTTCAAAGATTTAAAGCGCAAAAATCCAAACAGTCAACATGTTCTATCGTGCCAAAATTATCAAAGACGGTCGTGTAGAAGCCGATATGTTTCCGCTATGGGATAAAATTCTGACGGGCAACCGTGTAAGCATCCATTCCGCTTATACTCAAGACTCAACACACGCCCGTGTAGCACGAGCCACAAATACTGAGCAATACCACGTCCAGTCCCGCAGCAACGTAAAGGACACAGACAACCAAAAGGACATCCCTGTCACAGAGTGATCCCGTGTATCTCGTGACCATCGCTCTCGGTCTACGTCACGTGAGTCTGGTAGATCAACGCCGGCGGGTACCCGCTCGCCTCTACACCGACACCAATCTCGATCTCACTCTCGTCGAGGCTCAAATCATGCACCTTATCGTGGGAACAATGCGTCCCAGTCACGTGTCTCATCTTCGAATCGCAATTCAGCACGGGATCCTGCAGCAGACTCCACAATCTGTCGCCCTGGGACAGCTCAACATCAACTGTAAACAACAACAACAAGGCATAGGTCAGGCGGGGGAACTTACATGCTTTAAATGAACAATTACCTTCTATCATGTTTGGCAGTTTAAACGTCAGCGGCCTTAAACAAAAATTAAACTTTCCAGACTTTCTTGATCTTGTAATAACTACGAATATTTTGTGTTTCTGAGACTCATGTTGATGCATACGATATTGTTGACATTTCTAACTTTATTTTCTACTCCAACCCAAGATCACGTGATTATAAAAGAAAATCAGGGGGCATAGGCATATATGTACGGTCAAGTCTGTCAAAGTATGTGAAATTAGAAATAGACCCTACTGAATATGTGTTGTGGGTGTCAATTGATAAATTGATTACTGACTTTGATGACAAATTAATTTTGGGAGCCGTCTATATACCACGCGAGAACTCGCGTTTTATTTTTTCTTCAATAATGACGACTTTGAGGCATTTGAAAATTCTGTTATACACGTATGTAGCCAATACAAATACGTATTCTTAGCAGGTGATTTTAACTCAAGGACCGCCGAGCTTAATGACTTCATACCGTCTGATCCATTTATATGCGATTTATTTGACATTGGTGACGATATGCGGGCACACTTTAATAAATATACAATTTTGGAAAATAACGGAATATCATTAAAAAGGAATTCAATGGACCGAAAAACTAACACACATTGTTTTTGACTGATTGAAACTTGTAGAAATTGTAATCTTTTTATTTTAAATGGTCGTTCAGGAAATGATTTGTCAGGAAAATTCACATTTAAAGAATCATCTGTCATTGATTATGTATTATCAACTGCTGATTGTTTTGATGATTTATTACAGTTCGATATCATCAAAGATTGGTCTTTATTCTCTGATGGCCATAACTTGTTACAATGGCACATTGCTTCAAAATCTATAAAAATGACATAACTGATACCTACTGTAACACAATCCCGTCCATTATGGGAGAATCAACATGCGTCGTCGTTCCATAACAACATTGATATTGATAATCTGAACTCAATCATCAGTCAACTTGATACCTTCCCGCAATCACAAAATACTGTAGACTATATTACACAAGAACTCTCGCAAATCTTCCATCACTCAGCACAGTCCTCATTCACACCTGTAAAGAAAACGTACACAAAATTTAATAATAAAAAAACCTTGGTTTGGTCCGGAATGTCACCGTGCGCGTAAACGTTTCCATAAGGCAAAAGATAAATACAGAAATTCATCGACAGCCTTTAATAGAAATGAATTTATCTCTGCAAGTAAATCTTATAAAAAAAAAAAAAACAGTCAATAAACACGTCAGTAAATTCAAATGTAACCAGTCAAAACATCTGCGTGTGTTAGCATCAAATAATCCAAAACAATACTGGAAATTTTAACAATCTTAAACCTAAATCGACAGAAACCCCAGCATCGACATTAAATGAATTTTATGAGTATTTCAAAAATGTCAATATCAATGACCACAGCGACAGTTACACACCGAATGCCACAGATGACTGTATCATTACATTAAACACTCCTATATGCTCGTCAGAAATATTGAAGTGTATCAATAAACTTTGTAACTCAAAAACATCTAGCCCTAGTGATAATATTTTAAACGAATATATCAAAACCACAAAAGATCTTATACTGTTTAACTGAATTTTGGATACCGGCATTATCCCTACCAGCTGGCTGGACGGAATTATAGTACCAATCTTTAAAAATAAAGGTGATCCAACTTTTGCATCGAACTACAGGCCAATTACTATTCTAAGCTGTCTCGGGAAATTATTTATTATTTATCTATTAACGGTAAAGTATTTCAAGTCATTTATAATATGTAATCTAACATAAAATCGTGCGTGTCTAATAATGGCGCTTTTTCCCCTTTTTTGCATGCGAAAACGGCCTTAGGCAAGGAGAAAATCTCTCGCCCATATTTTTTTCACTGTTCCTAAACGACTTGCAAGATTATATTCAAAGTAACGGTGGCACGGGCATAGACCTTACAGACGCACCTGATGAAGCGTGCTGGCTTAAACTTCTACTTCTACTTTATTCCGATTACACAGTTATTTTGTCTGACTCAGCCGCTGATTTTCAAGTTTGTCTAAACTCATTTCATGAATACTGTAAAAAATGGCATCTTAACGTAAACTTAAGTAAAACAAAGGTGATAGTCTTTGGCTCCCGAAGCACAAATAATTTTAACTTTTCACTGGAAAATTTACCACATGAAACAACAGATAAATACCATTATCTTGGTGTAAATTTTTGAAATTCCGGTTCGTTTCTAAATGCAAGAAAACACATTGTGCAACAAGCAAAAAAAGCTATGTACCTTCTTCTATCCAAGACATATAACGCCGACCTCCCCATTGACCTTTCTCTTAAACTTTTCGATCACACTGTGATGCCTATTCTTACTTATGATTCAGAATTTTTTGGTTTTGAAAACATAGAAATGCTGGAATCAGTTCACAACGATTTTCTTAGAAAAATAACCTGCAGCAGGAAAAGTACACCTACCTATATGCTTCAGGGTGAATTAGGGAGACATCCGTTATCCGTCACAATTAAAAGCCGCATGATTGCATTTTGGTCGCGCCTTGTAACAAGAGAACAAGATAAACTATCATTTCGCATTTATAATTACATGTGCAACTCAAGAAACATAAATTCAAAATGGAAGAATAAAATTAAAAATATATTAGACACTACTGGAAACTCTTACATTTGGTTGAACCAAGGTACATTGTCTATCCCACTTAACTTACACAAAAAAGTCAAACAAACACTAGTAGATCAATATACACAAGAATGGGAGACACAAATCAGACAATTAAATAAAGGTCGAAATTATAACATTTTTAAGCAAAACCTTCAATTAGAACCATATATAAAAATCTTACCTTTAAATGATGTAAAGACTTTCTTCAAATTCAGAACTGCTAACCGTAAGTTACCAATTGAAACAGGCCTCTGGGATGGAACACCATTAAATGATAGGATCTGCACATGCTGCAATAAAGGGGAAATAGTTTCTGAACAACATTACATACTGAGCTGTAACTTATTCGATAATGTACGGAATGCATTCCTAATTAACAATCAGATCACTACAACTATTATTAATAGTTAAAATAGTTTTAAATCTTTGTTGCGGTCCGAATCTTACCAGGATCTTACAAATATATGCAAATTTGTAAGAATAATAATGAAGCGAATAAAATGATTGTCCCCGACGCTTATATCCTGAAATATATGCCTATGCTACCTTACGCACTCTAAATGCAATCATTAATAATTGCAATATGAATGTGTTGTTATGTAAATACATAAATTGCAATGTCATTTCACAGAGAAAACAGGCTTACCTTCCATTAGACTCCGAATGGCAATTAGGGTCACAGTCTGTGGTGTGTACAGTCTGTGGCATGTAGATAAAATCTATTTTTAGACTCGCCAGCGAGTGTCAAGCTGAGTATTACACGCCCCTCTCTCTCTCTCTCTCTCTCTCTCTCTCTCTCAACTTTCTCATATATCGACCGTTGACTATATCAACATCATATATGCATTTTTGTTTATTTGTTTGTTGTTTTTTATTCTGTTTTAATATTATTAATAACGTTTTGTAGAAGTAGGACTCCTAATATTGTATCTTACCATTAATTAACAACCTTAAGTATTTCTTGTCTAATGACATATATGTAATTGCCTTTCTGTTAATAACATGATTTATATAAGCTATTTATGTATTTCCATGTATTTGCGTTATATAGCTCAAATTCATACCTGATCTGTAGCCATTATGATTATCATCATTCATTCATTCATACATACATACATACATACATACATACATACATACATTTATTCATTCACTTTTTCGCAGTCAGTGATAAACATATTTCATATTCAATATATATTTTGTATTGCCTCCCCCCCCCCTCCTTCTGCATTTTATATAACACATTGTACTAATTACAATATTACAGTTTGTGACAAGAATTTTACCCAGTTTTTTTATGAAACTTATTACGATATGACAGTTTGTGACAAGTATTTTACCAGTTTTTTATGAAACATATTATACGATATGACAGTTTATTGCAAATATTTTTCCCAAGTATTCTATGAAACTTCACAGCTACATAGGACACGTAAGTGCCCTAAGACGTCAACTCCTACATCAACTGCTTAACTTTTATTAGACATGACAAGTTTATAGGGACCATATTGATACATCAACTGCTTAACTCTTATATTTGACATGACAAATGTATAGGGACCATACTGATACAACAACTCTTAACTCTTATATTTGACATGACAAATGTATAGGGACCATACTGATACAACAACTTCTTAACTCTTAAATTACACATGACAAATGGATAGGGACCATACTCATACATCAACTGCTTAACTCTATTTCTCTCCGTATATTTGTCCAAAGTTGTACCAGATTTTTCTCATACGTCTTTTGAATTTCAAGTTCGTAGGATATGATAAATCATGAGAATTGTCCTATAGAAGGGACGATTGGAATTGATATGTGTATACTAAATTAAGAAGTTCATTTTTACCATAATTAATGCGGCATATATTCCTTTATACGATAAATGCATGTACCGGAAAATAATAAGCGTTAATACTATGCAACACAATGCATGAACAGAACTGCTTCATCCAAGGATATAATTCCCTTACAAAATAAAGTGGTAGATGTGCTATGGAAATTAAATAAACGCAACATGTAAAAAAGAAATTCATAAAAATAGCCATCAATGTGAATACATTTGATCGTAATAAGAGTTTCTGCATGATAACACATGTTTACCTATAGACAGCATTCCACTCCAGTTGTATTTTGATCCTTAATATTTACACACTTGTTTAGGCAATGAATGCTTCCAACATAATCTAGACCTCGGCACTACTAATTGTAATTTTATATCGCACCTCACTTAAGATTCGTGTGGACAATAATTGCTTTATTCTTACCTGTCATACTCGTAAAAGTGAAAAAAAAATTGCTCTGGACCTGTGCTCATTTGACAGTGTCCCGTCGCCAAGTGTTTGGTCGCACTTATTAAAATGCCCTTTAAACATATATAGCTCGCAATAAATATGTAAACTCAATGCTATAAAGAAGTACAAATACAGCTCATGTTTATAACCTGCATGCGTACGCAATTAATGTGAAAATATCAAAATAATTATGCGAAACCTGCAGAAGGACTATCAGTGCCTTTAGCGCTTTGATTCTTGAATAGGTATATAGCGCCTACATGTACCACTTACCGGTGAGAGATTGCGTAAGCGGTCCGACAGTTCAGATGCACTGTGTCACTCGCCCCGTAATCGGTCGTCCCAGGAGCTGGGCACACAGTTTCTATCCCCGGTCTCGACATTTCAAACTAATTATAAAATGCCACTGTGCTTAGCAAAAATTTAGGACAGATACAGGACTAGTTGCGTCGGTGCCAGATACTGTTACTGGATGTTGGGTGTAGTATCATACTGCGTGCTATACCGTGATTATACTTGTCCTAGTTAATTTCCATTTACTCAAGATAACTCTGTCATAGATTTTGACCATATTATTCCCCTTTTTGACTTAGAATCTTGGTTAAGTTCTCCGCACCATCTCACTTTTTCACTGAACCCTTTGAGGTATTGCTTCGAAATTTGATACACTTGTTTATGACCATTACCTCCACCTGTAAGCAAAAGTACATATTTGTCACGGATTTTGACCAAATTATACCCTTTTTTCGACTTAGAAATTTGGTTAAGTTTTGCATAACACCTTATTTTTTCACTGAACCTAATGAGATAATGCTTTGAAACTTGGAATACGTTTACGTTTTGATAATACAGATATTCATATTTAACCCTTTACTGTATTCTTCTTTATTGACAAGCACGGAAATTGTCGAGTGTTGTTTTATGGACAGCTCTTGTTTAAATTTCGCGTGGAGATGATATTCCAAATTTTGTTTTCTGTCTTATCACTAAATGGAGATATTTTTTATTTTTATTTCAGGATGATTGCGATATGGAAGTCGAAACTGAATTAAAATGTGTTTATAATCGACGCTCGAGATAATATTTTTAATAAACTGAAATGAAAATAATGAAAGTACGCCAGCGAAAAAATCGTACCTCATTCGGAGATATTTTGAATCATAACTAACTGGAAATTCAAGCGACAGGTAGCTATATGGGGATAAAATTTACCCATGTGCAACAGTCGGCCCATTTTGCCGTGGGTAAAATAGTTTGCCATTCAAACGGCGTCACTAAAGTGTGTGGGTTTGGGTCTCAGCCAAACAATCAATTTTTACAATCTTAATTTTATTTTTGAAATATAAGATACATATTTTTATTATCTGAATATCATTAATTTACCTATATTAAGTACATGTGTATAAAATATGAAATGAATAGCTAAGTGGTAGAGTGTCCGCATTGCGTTCGGGAGGTCTGGGGTTCAAATGCAAGCTGGGGCACTTTCTCCGGTGACCGCGTCAAACCAAAGACCTATAAAATGGTACCAAGTGCACCCTTGCCAAATGGGGTTGCTATGGGAAAAATAGGGAAAAAAATAAACAAACAAACAGGACACACACGTAGGAAATCATTGACCGGGAGGTCAAAAATATGGTTATAATAATCAGAAAATGATTGCTAGCCATAACTAAAAAAAAAGTTAAAGAAAACATAATTTAGCAATGAAAGTTTTCTGTTTTAGATATTATTGCATTCTGTTCCTTGTAAGCATAAAGCACGGATTTTAGCTATTGCATAAGTCTTATTAGTCGACCGTCAATATCACCGGTAAAAAGGGGGGATAAATTGTCTTTAGATGCTTATGATTTAAATGTTATATTAATGCACCATAAACCTTATTATCTAAAGTTTAACTAGCATCATTTTAAAGTTCAACTGGCAAGAATCATTAACTTGATCTATCATATGGGAAAACAGATATGAAAAAAATTAAAATATTGCGATCTTATGGCTATTCTCGTGTAACATTTTCGTCTATCTTGACAAATAGTTTTAAGCTCGATTTATAATTGCAAAGCTATGTTCAAAAAATATTTTTACTGATTATTGAATATTTCACTTTTTCAAATTTTAATTTAATTGCAAAGCTTTTTTTTATCGCAAAATCATAGACATTTCTAAAATATCGCGAAAATTTATCATAAAGAACATAGTCATGCGCATTCAGCAACTTTGTTTATTTCGTATAAACCAGGAGATACCTAAAAATATTTATAAGAAAAAAGAATAAATCTAATTGTTTAAACAAAATACATATAGATAACTAAGTATTTTCAAACAGCTTATTTTGGTATCTATATTTTTTCCAACGAAAGGGAGTCGTTTTATTAAATAGTCAAAGGATAGTGTTATAGGTGCTCTATATCTGTTTACAATAAGGCTCTCAAGTGGTCCAGTGGTTTCACTACTTCACTGTCACTCGTGTGGGTTCAATCTCAGAAGTGTATAACAGAACATGTTTTTTTTTTTGTTGTTGTTGTTTTTTTGTTGTTGTTGGGGTTTTTTTTGGTTTTTTTTTTTTTTTTTTTTTTTGTTTTTTTTTAGTTTAACGTCGCTGCGACAGTATTTCAGTCATATAGCGACGTCCAGCTAATTACCGGTGGAGGAAGACCCCGAATGCACGGAGGCATCCGGGTAGAACCACCAACCTACTGCAAGCCAGTTGTAAGGCTTCCTCACATGAAAATCCGAATGACCCTGGCGGGACTCGAACCCACACGGTGAGGGGTATTACAGAATATGATAAAAGAGAAAAAAATGTATAATCAATTGCTTATTAATTGCCAGTGTCTTCAACGCTATGATTTGTTGGAGCAAATGGATGAGCCAAATTTGAAAAAGAAATCGCTATTTCAAATGAAAAACTTGATTTATCTTTACTTTATATTTTATTATATTCATATATGCATCTGAATTATAGGGTTCTATTTTTATCGTTCATTTATTTGTGTTTTGAAAAAGACCTATTTGAATGCCAACTTTATCATAATTCTTCAAGGATCTGACTTAAACGGTATTTTGTTAAAAAAATCATGGAATGATCACTGACACACACGTTATGGCAAAGCCACTTTATGATTAAAGTTACACAGCAGATTGGTAAAGTTTCGGACGGTGTTTCTAAGCTGCAGCCCGTCAAACCCTCTCTTTCTCCTGAGACACACACAACTCCAGTGCCTTCAATGCTATAATTTGTTGAAGTCAATGGATGAGCCAAATTTGAAAAAAGGAGCCATTTTTTTTTCTTTTCATGAGACATTTTATTAGCCAATAGTATAACCAAAACGCGAATATTTTTAGCACAAATTATGACCTCATTTATCATGCATAACATTAATAAGGATGTTTCAGCGCTTATATAATTAATTACAACTTTTTTAAAGTAAGTTGATATCTTCTGAATTGTGTATTTCAAAAGAAATTTTCAAATTGCCCCATATGTCATACGTTTGAAGTTATCATCATTTTTATACTTATGTTTTTGGGGGGTTTTTTTCTAGTTAATAATGTAAAAGTTCTTTTTTACATTTGTATGCTTACAGAGATACCTAGATACGTTTTCTTTTTTTTTCAAGAATCATGTCAGAAATGAATAATTAATATCTAAGCCTTAATGCAGATGTTACAGAACATAACCCTAGCCCTTGCATCCGATCTCAGCCATGTGTAACCATTTGCCATGCTTCAACAGGAGATGTTGGCATACTAAATCTATTTTTAATTACTATTAGAACACACGAATGAGACGGGGAAAGATGAGTTGATCAAAAAAGTATCGTAACGTAAGATATATACCTTAATGTTGTCGGTACTTTATCTTGTTTGTGCTCTTAACATCGTTCTATGTCAATCCGTTCAAAATAGATTTCAATGTATCTAATCATTAAGACAAATATGTATTACCCTGGTGGGGCGACGCTTTTAATAGCGTTTTTAAATTTTCGGTTTTTCAAATCAATTGTACGCACGTAAGTAAGTGCGTTAGTCCAGGCACGCCTTTGTATTTTATAAAATGTTCATACACTTGGTCAACATGCTGAGAGGCTTAAAATAATCCTTTCGGGTTAAGTAAAATGCAGTAAATGTAGATGAAATTGTTGACTGTCCGCCTGTACCCCAGTATCTGTTTAGGTCTAATGTCTAGGGAAATTAAGGAAGCTCGCAACTATGTTCGAACCATGCAACAAATTTCCTACTGAATGGACAATTGTTAACAATTGTTAGGTTTTAAAGACATGTTTTCGCAAAACCGGTGAAGTCCCGATGCGCCTCTAGTTTGTCTTGTTTTTCTGCACGAAATCTTGACTCAGTAAAGTTAACAGAATATCATTACTCATTCTGTATTCTCTCCTTAGTAGTATTTATCAACAATTTACCTGTTTGTTTGCATTCATGTATGCGTGTTAATTCGCACCTTTGTTATTCTCTCATTCTATTGAAAACACTAGCTGCCCGTCTGATCAGAAAACAACAACAACATCAACAACAACTACCTTTAATCAGGATAATTTCTTTTGCAACAACAAATCATTTTATTACATAACCGCACAATATATAAAGTGTCCATGTTCAAGCATCTTATATTAACATCAAGACAGAAATTAAACCAACAAATTGTCCCTTTGTATTTTATTTTCTCTTGGAATATTCACCGACAAAATTTCCTTTATAAAATAATAAGTATAATGCGATTCTTTGACTAGCACAACCTAATTGCTGTATCCATCAAGATCTGTCTGGGATTTATGCATAAGGAAGACGTCCAGACATTTAAAGCAGGGATAGATCGAACGACAATGGATTGTGCCAACTTTGATTTAGATGATTTAATGATCAGCATAAAATATAGTTTCCTAGACATTCATTACCACTGAAAAAATCCTATATACTCCGCTTGTGTTTGATTCCAACCTTCTGTTAAGGTCTGCTCACTAATTAGTAAACGATGATAATCAAATTTACTCCATCCTACTTTCAATTGCATTTCGGTTGAATTAGTAGAAAAGCTCCACCCTTTGAACTGTTACACTTACACACATTAATCGTGCAGTCTTTAAGTATTAGGTAAAAAATTAGTATTAGGCAAAAATTGATTTTTAAGAAATTATTTTTAGCATGAAATATTTGGAATTTTTAATTGGTTTCCAAACATTTTTTAATATCTTTTTGAATTCGTTCCAAAATATTAAGTCCTGAACAATCAGAGAAAGAAAAAGAGATATTCTTTCACACAAATATATAGGAGGTGGTTCAAATGTTCACTTTTTTTTCATGCAGTAGTCTGTGTGAGCATTTAATTCAAACTGTCAAATATATATACAAAACAAATTCAATATTGACTAAATCAACCCATCCTATGTATACAAATTGTTAACTGCAACAAAATTTTTTGTATCAATAAAAGCCACCATTGAAGGGTTACAATCCAGAATTAACAATATTAACAATAAAAACAACACAAATAAACAATACCATTCTTTTTCGTTTTACATTACAAGCAAAATTCTACAAGATAAAGTTTTTCAGAGAGATTTTTTTTTTCAGAAAACTTTATTCTTCGACTACAGTGTGGCCATACCATATCTTTTGTTAGAAGAACATCTTTTCCTTACATTCGTGAAATTGTTTGCTAACACGTGAAGCATATCGCTAATAATGTTTTTCCGAAAGTTAGGAAATACTGTACATCTGACAAAAGAATCATTAGGGTTTAGTGTAGTGCACAATTTTCCGCCTCGCATGCGCTATATACCATTAAAATTGGTAAAGAAATGATAAACATCAGTTTTCTCTTTCGAATCGAGGCAAATTATCTCTTTATCTTTTGTAATTTTTACACGCGGTGATCCGTACTTTTTACAAGGTCATAATAAGACCATCAAAGGGAATTAGATTTAGATTTGAAAATCGCTGGTAACCTATACTCATAAACGATAACAGTTTTTTTTCTTGCCCCTAACATGGACATTTAAGTTGACATAATCGTTGAAGTCTGTTTAAAAAGTAAATATCATTTTCATCTAACTTTCACTCTGATAATGACGAATTCAAATTTAACACAATATAGGCATGACTGACTGGGCAGATTTGACCCTGTGTGATGATAACCTGACACGGTCAAGTTACACTAAATAAATATTTTAAAAAGTGTTATACTTTGGGATAAAAACGGTATTTTTGTAAATCTTCCGATGAAGATAAATGTAAAATTACCTTGGTCTAGGTTTTACCGAACTTGGAATCAGCACTATCCTGACGGTATCATAGTACCGCTTTTTTCCATTCCGGTATATTTATATACCCTTTCATCAAGTAATAAATTATGACAACACACAAACAAGATAGCTGCGCAAAGAGCGCGGAGCTTGAAAGGGCAACCCAAACCGGCCATCACTAAACAATATTGAGAGACAAAAATGCTTATAATTATCGGAAAACATCAATGCATTGCCTTATTAAATCATTAAAATAATAATCCGTTTGAATCATAATTTTGGATATAGATAACTTGGCATTAACGGCAATTATTAAAACATCACAAATTTTATTTCGTCAATAGAGACACATTACGTGTGCATGTTTGGACTAAGGTCTCGACAAGCGCGTACCGGCCATAATTTACCATACCCACATTCTTATAAACATTGAACATTGAAGATTAATATCGACAGTATCGATCTGCTTTCTATTATGCCCACTGTCCATCTTATTAACTTCAGATACGGCCATAACAAAATAGACCCTTATTTCTAAAGAAATGGTTAGGTTTTCATTGAATATAGTAACAACGTGCCCCTCATCAAATGTCAATATACCCTTATTACATAGAACAACAATGTCGTGCACGAAATATCGTGTAAATATTCACAGATACTGTTTCGCATGCACACGAATTTATTTTCTTTAGATCACGTGTACGGCAGTTTCCTAAACTCGACAGCATCAGTATTTGTTGATACAATTCTTATTGCAGGTAATCCGCAAGTAAAGCAATGATGATGATCGTTTTCTTTACCAAAGTACATCATTAATAAAAAATAAGTTAAACGACTTTCAGAGGAACAGATAAGCAGGGTATTTGAGTATTTACCAAATTGGCAAAATAAAATAGCATATTTTTTATAGAATCATGGGGTAACAAAAAGCAAAATAATGCCTAAAAACTGAATTAAAATGTTGGCAGTTGTATACAAAATATACAGAATAACCAAATCACATTTTGTCAAATACTCAATTCATATAAAAGTCGTAGGGTAAAAATCCATTTCATGAAAAAAGTTATCTCTAGCTCTGGTCTTTCGTATCTTACAATCTGAGAGTTTTAGAATATCGATCTGAATTGACTTATCTGTAATATTGAATTTAACTCCTATTTTTTTGTAATTGCGCATGTTTAATTTATGTTTAACGGGAACGAATGTGGTAAATTAAAGCAACAATTTAACTTTAACATTTATATTTAGCCACCACGTATTCTTGAAAAATAAAAATGATATTTAATAATAATTTTTATACTCAGACACAATGATTCAATAGGGATATTAATATCGTACTCTAATTTGAGCCTGATATCATGCGAGAACACGAGGCCTACACACTGCGCGTAACCGATCGACTTTTACACTGTCCCGTGTTTTAGACCGTCCTAATTATGACAGCTCTCTTGTTTCCGGTTCCCCTTGTTATACTTTTACTACCGAGGATATTCTTATGAGCGGATCGACAAATATATCGTCGATAAATCTATATCGTTTCTATCA
>CM037791.1:39279209-39329209 GCA_021229015.1 Solen grandis
ACAGCATAAAACCTGATCAGCCTGCGAGTTACTCGCAGGCTGATCTGGTTCTATGTTGTTCACATAGGTCTTTTCATGGTTTCCTCTATGAGGGAAAGGGTTAAAGCGTTGTTAATTAAAAATTAATTAAGAAATATATACAGTAATTCCTAGTCATTTAACCATGTCTTTACAAGGATGTTACCCATTCAGAGTTTTCATAATTAACCAACCAATCAAAATGGCCGTGTGAATTGACATTTTGGCCAGTTTAAATTTGGAAAGGTTTCAAAATGCAATGGTGGTATCACTATGCTTTTCATATATTTAACAGGAAAGGAATTGCTTGATTTCATAGAAATTTTGATGGGAGGGAGGTGGCCGTGCTCCTAAACCCCCTAGCAGGCCTGTTAGATTGTCCCCTTAGACTGTTGAAGCAAAACATAGTGAAAACCCTTCCATTGCAGCATAACCCTTCTCTATACATGTACATGTAAAACTGCCCTGTTATTTCAGTGGCAGCTGGAAAAGTTTCAAATAAAGAGATAGACAACAGGCTGGCCAACTTAAAAGGAATGGACCCAAACCGATACACAGCTTCTGCTAAACCAGTGAGTATGGTCTTTAAGATAATGGCAGTCATGTATTATATGAAACATTTTATGAATAACAGAAAACTTTGAAGAAATTATTTATATGAGAAAATTAGCTTGTTTTCTTGCCAGGATAGCTGATGGTTGCAGTATTTCTTTACTACTAAATGAATGTATAAACACAGTATTTTTGTAAAAAAAAAAAAAATCTGAAAAAGCACATATCAGCAGTCCTTGATATTAGGGTATTAGACCTCATGGCCTTTCACGGAGATAACCAAGGTTTCCTAATGTTTCATTATCTTTGTAGAGATTAAGTGGTCCAAGACGTAGCAGAACCAATACAGGGACTTTACCTTAAGTTGTTTTGATGGACAAGCACAGCTCCTCCTATTTTTGTAATGTTTTATCCATTACCTCATGAATACCTCATGAATACCCCTGATCTGGGTTGTCTCTGTTTGCCAAGGAATCAAAACTTAACTTCCCGGTATATGAAGTAAAGGGACAGTAATATTCGCAGCAAGCCCAACTTTATAAATTTGAATAAGCTTGAGAAGTATTGTACAAACTTTTGCTAGTTTTGACCACTCTATCAGGCATATCTTGCATCAACATTACCATAGTTCTGCTGTATGTGTATTTGCCAGATGTACCATCCGCCAGACAGACGAACACAACAGGAACAGATGAATGACTTACTAGATGAGATCAGCAGTGAGGTGGAACTGGATGCCAGACTTCCAGACCCTGCCACTGAAATCGCAGAACGGTTAGCGCGACTGAGAGAGAAACCATCATCTTTGCAAGGTTACTTTTTTTTTTTAAATTTCAAGTTTAAAACATTTAAATGAGCTTAAAAGTAAAACAAGGCAAATGTTTTTGCTGTATATATAATATTTGATATTTATGAAGAACTTATTATGAATTTACTGTTTGTCCCACTTTTTCAGCTAATGAAATAGCTCTTTTTCAGTCCAAATTAGATATATAGCTTTTTATGTTTTTTTGCCCAGGTTATGTGAAAAATATTTTTTTTTTTTAATGTTACTTGAGTCTACTGCAGATTTAAAAGGTGCCGCTGTAGCCTATGTGACAAAAGTGAGAATAACGGTAAAATACTTATAGTTCATTTTTAAAAAATATGGAACTCAACCTTAAGCTCAGCTTTGCCTCCTTTGGGTTAACTTCCATATTTTTAAAAAAAAATCAACGGTAAGTTATGTGTGCGCAATATTGCTATATCTCTAAATTAACTCACTATTGTGTTTATGGTATGTACAAACTGTCAGGAAAAAGACTGATGATATTGGAGTATTGTCTTTCCTTTAATTCAGGTGACCCTGACAAAAAAGAAGATCCTGACAAAAATAATCTTAACAAGACCTCATTGAAGGATTCCCAGAGCTTTTCCCGAAATATTTCCATTCATGCTACGGATGGAGAGGTGAAGGGTGAAGAGAAATCAACTCCCGACAGTGCAGGCGAGGATTCTATTAGCTCTGAGGAAGTCAGCAGAATACTGAATGAAACTGCCCAAGAATTAGAGGAAGATGCGAAAAAAGCTTTGAAAGGTAATAGTTTTTACACATTTTTTTCTAACTTCATTTTAGACATAATCTTGGATTCTTTCTGTTTGCCAAGTAGTCAGGGCACCTGCCCGGAAACTGGGACATCATGGGATTGATCTTGGCTCACAACATACTAAAATTGTTAATATGATACTGGCATATCCTTCTTGGAGTCATGTGACCTTTATTACATCATAATTATAATATATGTCAACTTTTATGACATTTAAATGTGATCTTGGCTTGATCATATGTTTTTAATTTCAATAAATAATGAAATTATAGTACTGTTGTTTTGGTGGCCACTAGATTTAATAAAAAACTTATTCCAGGATTGATTGGCCCAGTGTTAGGATAATGTGACTGGATGTGGTAGCATGCCACTTGTTTCTGACTTCACATCTTGACTGACATATGACAGTTAGGGTAGGCACCCTATGGAAAACAAACATTTGGCATATCAGATATTGGGACTTAAGGTCAATCCCGTATGTACAACAAAAACTTGGGTTTGTCATTAAGCAAGAATACAATAATTCGTAATGCCCATGCATGTTGGATATTGAACTGAGAGGTCTTGTGTTCATTCCCCTGCTCTGACATCAAAATCATTGAAATGGTACATGTATGTCTCATTTGCTTTAAATTCAGCACATAAGGGTCATGCCAGGACTGTTTGGCATCAGGATCATGTGACTGGGTATGGTAGCATACTGCTTGTCTATAAATCGATTCTGGCTGTGAGGCAGCACTATATCTGTCTTATGTAGACAGTCCCCACTTTAAGAAAAACAAAAACAAAAAAAAAATAATTTTTTAATATTTTGATATTTTCAATCATGTTGATAATTTTTTATGTTGATATTTTTTCAAATTAGGTAAATAATTTCTAATTATGTTGATAATCTTTTAATTATGTTGATATTTTTTAATCATGTTGATAGATCTTGAAGAGGACAAGGAGATTATGAAGAAGCTTCAGCAAGTCAAACAACGACGGAAAGAGAGCAGCACAGATGTTAATAAAGGTAGGGTCTGAAATAATAATAATGGCTTAGATAGTATTCATGTTTGATATTGGAAATCGCTCATGAGAAGATTTTTTGAAAAGGCAAGTTTATAACTTTCTATTTACTACATTTTGCATTAATTTCACAAAATTATAGTTATGTTTACTGTAACATTCATTAATTCAGGTATTATATTTGTATTGTAATTCACACTAGAATGCAGAAAATAGAAGGAAGATCAAAAAGATATTGACTTTTGAAATATTTCTTTGAATTTCACAGATAGCTGAACTTGGTTTTTCAGCATGCTTACTAAATTACCTGTGGAGGGTTTTCATTATGCATTACCAACGCTCCCTATAATTTTTATGATATTTTTAGAAATCTTTAAGTTGCAAATCCTTAACAATTTATGCTGCTATAAAATTGAGTTTTGACACATTTTCTACCCAATTCATTGGAGCATTGAACAATTGGAAGAATATTTATTCAAACATTTGTTAAGCAGATCATCCATTAGATGGCTTGCAGTTATACTTACCAGTACACATCAAGTTTCTGCAGGATAACTTGTTTTATATTTTATTTCAAAACAAATATTTCTTTATATCATAATTCACTGGTTTCTCAGTTAAAGCAGCTCGTTTACAGATGGTCATTGACTAAGAATTTGATTTTGATATGGCGCCGGAGGTGGTCATATATTGGCGTCATCCTCCCCTCTGTCCATATGTCCATTTCTTGTGAACACAACTCCTACGTTTCTGACCATACCTTTTCAAAACTTAGTGTCATTACTGGTTTTCATCATGACTATAATGGGAAGATGGGCATGAAGCAGCGATTTTACTGTTCATTACTTTTGCAAGAGTTATGTCCCTTGAAACTAAGTCTCTGTAGTTTATTGACATTGAAGTCTTGTGAATGTATATCAAAGTGGTTGCATTTTTACTATCCATCAACAGATGAAGACATTGAAAACTCTGATAGTGAAAATGAAGATGATGATGAGGATGATGAAATGATGGAAGCCAGGATAATAAAGCAGGCTCTAGAAGAGTCCAAACTGGATGAGGCTGCAGCCAAAGATGGGGTCACTGTCCCAGAGAAGGTGAACAAAAAACAAACCAAAAAGCAACCTAAAAAGTCAAACCTGGCAGAACAAGGTGCTTCTGATATGGATGATGACGAGGTTGGTTTGATAACATTTAGTATGATTACAGACTTATTCATAAGTCAATGGAGATATTAAGGGTCAGAGAGCAAAGTTTGCTTTAATTTTTCTGTGTTTAGAAATACTTCACACCCCAAATCATTAATTTTGAATAATTGTAACCAAGTAAAATTCTACTGCCCTGACCTGGAATCAAACTCTGGACCTTCGATATGCAAGTTGGGCACTTCACCACATTGCCATGAAAGCTAGCTCTACAGCAAGGGAGCACCGGTGCCATTTCATACATCTACTACATGATTACAATATGGTCCAATGTAATGTGCTACTTAGGTTTAGACCTCAGAAACATTGTTATAATAGAGCCACCATGTAGTCCTAATTAAAGTAGGACATTTAAGGAATGAACAAAAGCCACCTTCTCTTACAAATGGGTTAGGTTTGGCAGCCTTCTGAGAAGCAATCTTCTGTGATGGGTCTGAGATAGTTTAGCAATCTTTTCAGATGGATTAGAATTCTGAGATAGATAAGAAATATTCTGAGATAGATTAGCATTTTTAGATAGTTAAGGAATCTTTTGAGATAGTTCATCAATCTTCAGAGATAGATTAGCAATCTGAGCTAGTTAAGCAATCTTCTGAGATAGTTAAGCAATCTTCTGAGATACATGTAGTTAGGCAATCTTCTGAGATAGATAAGCAATCTTCTGAGATAGTTCATCAATCTTCAGAGATAGATTAGCAATCTGAGCTAGTTAAGCAATCTTCTGAGATAAGCAGCTCCCTGAACTGACTGGTCAACAAAGATTACTTGTGATTAGAAATGATTACTGGTAGATAGTTCCTACATCAAAGATTTAACATCAAATGGGAATAAAATTTGAAAGAAATTTGAGAACTCACCGCCCTAAACAACTTTTTGGGTAGTATTTCTATTACTTTTTAACCTCAAATGAAGCACCAGGAGGCTGTTTCACTACTGTTCAACAAATGAATAAATATTTAGAAGTTATTCTACAAAGTCCTTTTTCTCATTTTCACACCAATACATGATGAAATGTGAACATGTTTATATTTTAAAGTCACTTTTGACTAGACATATGAATATATTAAACCACCTGACAGTTAAATACATCATATACATTTGTAGGATGTTTTGATATTTTTTTTTTTTACAGTGGTATGATCCAGATGAGCTACCGTATTGCTGCATATGTACGGAAGATGCAACGCTGCGCTGTTTTGGATGTGATCGAGATCTGTACTGTAATGCGTGCTTCAGGTAATTGTATGAATTTATAGAGAAATTGTCACTCAGAGCATTGTGTAGATAACTGATGAATGAATTTGCTTTTCATATAATAAGTGAGGCTTGTTAGTCCCCTACTGGTGTTTACACTGGAGGGGACTATAAATTTGCCTTCCGTCTGTCTGTCCCTCTGTCTGTCCATCCAAAAACCACCTTTCATTCTTTTATCATAATTTGACTTTTATAATGTGTTGTATAACACAGAATCTTGTTTTGAACTTAATACAGCTTTGTCTGCAAAGTCTGCATGGTTAAATATTTTTCTATTTCAGAGAAGGGCATAAAGAACTTGGATTAACAGACCATGCATCCATAAAATACTCACCACCAAAGGAGAAAACTTGAGACCCTGGCTTTGGAGTGTCACGTGAATCTTTTATCTATTAAACACTGCTATAATGCAATTAGTTCATTCCACAAGTCATTTGTGTCTTCCTGTGATAATTTGAGTTAGCATTCAGTAAAGCTAGTGGTAGTTGTTGTGAAGCCAATGGAACAGACTACCTCATAAGTTACTCCCGGAAGGATTGGCTCAAGATTTGACAGGGAGTTGACTTTGATCAAATTCTTGTTACAAGGTAGTTTGTACTAGTCTATCTGTAGATTGTACTGATGGTTTACTGTCTGGATGTTGTGAGTATTTATGTATTACAATATTACGTTTTTATAGGCTGGGGCTTGCCTCTATGGCTTTACAGCTGTGCTAGATTTCCAATCTCCTATACTTATCAGGGGATGTAAAATTCCACTCACCTGCTTGCAGTGGCAAGTAAACAGTAGTTCAGTGACTAGTGAAAAACATAGTCTTCTTGATTTTGTTATATCAAATTTGAGAACATTAAGTGATGATTTTAGGAAGTCTACACACCTGCTTATTTGATTAAAGCATGAAGTATTTCCATGTATATTGTGCAGAAAGCTGTTCAACTTGGATCCAGCAAAATCATGTAGTCCTAGATTAACTTATTCCATGCTAAATTTCTAAATTGGACTTGGCCTTTCTTCATTTTGGACTGTACCATCAATTGCTTATGAGGATGCTTACTGAAAATTTGTTGACTGAATAGTGAACAGTGCAGACCATAATCTGACTTCACTGATGTGCAGGCAGATCTTGGTCTATACTGCTCGTAAAAGGTGTTTTCAAGTACCCAACAGCATTGTAAGGGTTATTTGTTCCTCTGTAAGAATTTTTAAGCTTTTTTTTATACATTATGTGTAATTCATCAATTGTTAAGCAAATGTGTTAATAACTGATACTATACTATTTAGGGAAATTGGTTTATAACAAGCTTTGCATTATTAAGCAAGTTCAGCCTGTGAACAAGATAATACAAATCAAGAAATAAGTTAGTAAAGAGTTGTTGTTTTTTTTTCCCCTCAAAAATCAGCATGTTCTTAAATTTAGACACTAATTTAATCAAAGTGAGAAGTGAAATTTGCAAAGAGGACATCTCTTCACTACCCTTGCATGGGTTAACAAGTGCATGCAATATACTAATCCAGATTGTCTTTTGGCTTTATTACGTAGTTAACGGTCTAAGGTTTGCATCTCTTACCAGTGTAACTCAAACAAATGTGAATTCTGTCAGATTTTTAGGCAGAAAAAAATTATTTCTTTTTTATAACATTAATTACTGGTTGTGATACAATGGACCTGTCCACAGTGTATATATAAAGTACAGGATTGCCTAATAGCTACATTTATCAATTATATAATACACATTACTAAATATAGTAACAAAAATATGTTGTGGAAAAAACAATGATCCGTATTTGAAAAGGTTTATCACAACTTTGCCCTGCTAGTAGGAGGGCAATTATCATGATAATCACCCTTGGAAAAAGCGCACGTGAAAAAGTGACGTCATTTTTAACTTTAAACATGATCGTTAACAGGATTTGTATCTTTTGAACAGTCTTACCATTTTATCACCAATTGATGTCAAAATTTGCTAAACTTTCACACTTGTAAAAACGTTTTATTGAGAATATATAAATTACATATGTATGTATATGAAGAGGATATAAAACGCGCATGTATTTTTCTTTTTAGTTATTATTTGCGTATGCACTTGATTTTTAATTATAAGTCAATTTGGTCATTTAATTGAAATATCACTTGACTCAGACATATATTTATTTTATCAATATATATAGTCTGTCAGTATATTTAGGGTGAATCCGATATGCGCGAACAACATACACTGGTTTGACTGCTGTTAATTAAAACCAGTTCAATACTCAAAATGTAAAGATATGTATCCATTTTCAAAAGAGTAAAAATAATTAATACCAATATTTACAGTATTTACGTTTTGACTAAAGTTATAAATAGAATGCTAAAATAACATTAAAAATATTTATATTAAAAATATTTATTGTACAGAACAATGAAAGGCTAGTAGGGGCATTTGATTGATAATAGCCCAGTCTAATTGATAATTGCATAGCCGAGGCAATTATCACTCAAATGCCCTGACTAGCCATGTATTATTCTATAGTTGATAAACAGTTGGACTTGATTTACAAATGAGAAAATAGGTTTGTTGGTGATACCGATAAAAAGTATGGGATGAATATACCGGTACCCAAGAGCAACGAGTTAAAACTTGGACTTAAATTTTTGCTGCAAAAGCTTTAACAATTGAATTTTCAATTATTTAAATGAGGATTAACAAAGTTTCACAACATTTAAAACAAAACAATTTATTATACATTGGAATGTACACTAAACCAAAATTGAGCAAGAATTCAGTTGCATACACAGGAAGCTAGGTCCAGCCTGTACTCCCAGTTGTTACCATAGAAACCAGCACACTCGTAACCGCCTGGACCCTTGCGACCAAACTCCGCACCAGTGATAACAAAATCTGGGACTAGATTTGAAAACTGCAAAGTAAAATGTATCAAGAATATGAAGTCAAAGACTTTGATTTAGAAGAGAGAAAAAAAAATATTGTAGTAATTTACAGTTCAAGAACCTGTCATGTGACTTTAATTTTTAGCTTGTCTGTTTCGAAGAAAAAGTAAAACTATCATGATCGCTAGGTTGTTGTTAGGTTGTCGTTAATGTCATCATAGTGCAAAAACTTTAATATAGCCCATTACTTGGATATTGTAAAACAGATGAGCAGTGGCGTTGCTCTGCGGAGCTCTTGATTTTTGAAACTATACTGGTCAAAAATTGAAATATTTCAATATGTAAAAAGAAATGTGGTAAGAAAATATATACTGGCTTGAAAAACACTGTTAGTCATCATAAGTTTATAATTAAAAAATAAATGTTTTGTTAACATCTGAAAAAGTTATCTTAAACAGTTTTAAAGAAGCAGAGGGGAGAGATTTAGAGAGCATGTGTCTAATAGCTATGGATTATCTTAAAGGCATACATGCAAAATACAGTTACTCTATATATAGACATAATGAAAATGACTGAAAAGAGCAAAAAACTCACTTTCAGGGGCAGATAACTCAAAAAGTAGAATGGTGACCCCTAGTTTTTTCCCCATTAATTAGTTTCTAATGTAATTCTCTATAATCATGCAAAGTTTTAGAAAATCATCATGGCTAGTTTTAAATTTCCTTCTTTGTCTATATAGAAAATAACTGCATTGTGCATGTATGCCTTTAACTGAGACTCAAACCTACAGGAGATCTTGTCATAGGAGGAATAGTAGGGGATGCTAGAGACACAATGTCCTGGAGCCCAGCTTGACTGGTACCCATCAGAAGCAATGCCAGGTTCAAGTCTCCATTAGGTGCCAGTGTCAGTACTCCAGTCCTTGCTTGCTTAAACTTGCAGCTTCCCAGAGTTGCACCATCTGCAAATATATTGATACATGAAATAAAGCTTAATGCTTTACCTCATAAAGAATATTTTGAAGACTTGGCAAACCAAGCTTACCCACTTAAGACAGCTCCAGAAATGTTTTCTGATCAGGGTCTCCTCTGTTTGCTCATAAAAAATTGATGCTTAGATTCTACAGTGGCAATTTTTTTTTTCAACGACCAATTTTCAGTTCAGTACATTAATATTAATCAAGTCTATGTATTTGTACATTAATATTCATGAGGTAAAGGGTTTACATAAAGTGAACAAGAGCTGTCAGAGGACAGCACGCTCGACTATTCAAAATGCTTGTTGGTAAATCAAATGAAATCTATTTAACTTCTTACCCTTCACATATCCTGCACATATAATAATCAAAAATAATATACCTTGATAGTCCGATACCCCTTAATATTTTTATGATGTCTAACATCAATCCCATGCCTAGTTAATGAGACATAAGCACAATAACACTGTGCATGCAAAACTTTAACCAAAAATCCAAGTTAGAAAAGGGCCATAATTTGTATAAAATTCAGTCCAAAAGTTATCCTCCTTAGTTTTCTGATGCCCCTGAAGACACTCCTTAACTTTTTAGTCAATTCCACAAGCAATTTCTGAGATATAAGCTGGACAGTAGCTTGCATGCAAAAATTTAACTAAAATTCTAAGTAAAAGGGGGTTCATAATTTTGAATATATTCCATCAAAAGTTATCTACCTTGATAATATGATACTTCGAAACATATTAATGATGTTTCAAATCAATTGCATGCCTGGATACTGAGATATTAGCATGAAAGTACCTTGCATGCAAAACTTAACCAAAATTTTTAAGTTAAAAAGGGGCAATAATTTGTAACATATTCTATCAAGAGTTATCTACCATGAAAGTATGATACCCCTAAACATATTAAAGATGTTTCAAATCAATCTCATGCCTGGATACTGAGATATTAGCATGAAAGTACCTTGCATGCAAAACTTTAACCAAAATTTCTAAGTTAAAAAGGGGCAATAATTTGTAATATATTCCATCAAGAGTTATCTACTATGAAAGTATGATACCCCTAAACATATTAAAGATGTTTAAAATCAATTACATGCCTGGATACTGAGATATAAGCATGGGAATATCTTGCATGCAAAACTTTAACCAAAATTTCTAAGTTAAAAAGGGGCCATAATTCATATTTAGTTCAGTTAAGAGTTATCTACCTTGGTTGTCTGATGCCCCTGAACATATTTATGAACTTTCAAGTCAATACCATAAACGGTTATTGAGATATAAGGTAATAGTAACTTGCACGCAAAACTTTAACCAAAAGCTGCAACGCCGACGCCGACGCCGACGCCAGGGCGACTACAATAGCTCTCATATTCTACGAATAGTCGAGCTAAAAAGTATCACATTGTTTGCAATATTTCATCATTAAAACAAACATACATGCAAGACATAAGAACATATCTCAAGAATTTTTTTTTGTTGTTGTTCTTACTATGCACATCTATAATTTTATCAATATTTTATCATATGAAATAAATACAAGAATGTGTCGAGAAATTTTACTCACTTGAGTCCACTGCAATGGGTATATGATGCAAGAAAGATGCTGTGTGGACATTCTCAGAAGCATTGCCTATTACAATCACGTTTGTATTGTCTGTAAAATAACAAATGTGCATCAGTGTCATCCCTCACTGCTTATAAATGCTGGTCCAACAAATTCCAGGCATGATTAACAGCTTTAGAGATTTATGTGCTACAGAATGACAAGTATTCAGGTACACATAGATAGCCACTGGTCTGATTATTAAAATATTTTGATTTGAATTGCAGTAACCTCATCCTGGCTAGTCTCGTTTTCACTCACTGAATGCCGGAATTATGGTGTTGGGACCAGACTTAAGAGTGCAGATACTTCACAAAATACAAAATACACATACTTCTGCTACAAAATACTTCTTAGCCTTGTGGCTAGATGAAGAAGTTGGTCCAAGAATCTAGACTGGCCACACAAACTTAACATACAATTTTCTGTTACAAAATATCTTTTCTATGCCTTGTGGCTAGACTAAGAAATTTGGCCCAAATTCTAGACTGGCCACAATAATTTCACAAACTGTTTGCTGTTACAAAAATACTTCTTAACCTAGTGGCTAGACTAAAAAGTGTTGGGCCCAGATTCTAGACTGACCTCAGAAATTTCACAAATTGTTTTCTGTTATGTTTCTTCTTAAGCATGTGGCTAGGCGAGGTTACACAGACTATTTCATCAACTTAAACTACTTATGTCTGTCTTCTATGTCTGTGTCCAGGTCAGGGATCGTATGTGTATATACGATCCCTGTCTTGGTTTACAAAAGTTTTCATCCGAAAACATCAAAGTCACATAAAAAATTACAATCAGTTCTATTATTCAGTGAACTACAAATGTATTAAAAGTAGCTGTTTCTGAATATAATGTTATCATAATTAATGAGTGTCAAAATGTGCTATTTATCTCTAAACATTATCAACTTTTAAGTCAAGCACTGACTTTTTCATAATCCTACAAAAATACTGCACTACCTAGTTCCTCTGTAGAAATGTCTGTGTCTCTAACAATGTCCACTCGGCTATTTGATGTGAGGAAAAAGAGATTACTGATGTAGACAGCTGCCTTCTGGAGATAGATCTGGGATGAAAGGGATCCAGATGTACCTGGAACAAACACATCGCCATGGTTACGAAAGAGAAAATAGTGCCGGGTAAGTATTAAAGTAAGTAGGCATAAAATATACAATATATACAGTGTGGCCATTCCACGTGGTATATGACATCATTTTAAACTGTCGTAAGCTAAGGGATAATCAGACTATGATACCTACTCCAGTTATACAAGTAGCACTGCTAAGGTGTAGTTTGTTTACTTACCAAAAATTATTTTAAGAGGTTTCTCTGCTATCCTTCGAGCTGGACCCAGTGTCTCTGGTCCCCTGTTTATCTTAGAAAATAATCCTTCATCTTTTGACTCCTTCCACTCACCTGGAGATATACATGCATATTGATTGAACAAAAACTGTCATTACAAACTATGAAATTCATCACAGTATCTCATACAATACAAGAACATTCCCTTGGAACACATGTATCACCTGCTGAAAGAAGTGTGACGGAAAAATGTGACAGCAGGTGGCAAATAATCCCAACAGTTCATGTCTGCTTACAGCAGGTGACACGACAAATATATGACAAAAAAAGGTATGTAATTATTAAAGGTGCTACAAAAGTGCACTTTTTTTTTTTAAATGCTATTGGATGCTTGATAAATCTCTTTTTTTACCAAAAGTGAAAATGCCATATAATATAAAACATCTGAGTTTGTGTCATTTTCTAGGACAGAAGACCACTTACCAGTTCCTTCTTGCCTTATTAATGTCACTCCTTTACTTCCTGTGATGTCCAGTGATTTGATACTGATATCATCTACCTAAGAAATATAAGATTAATGAACTTTATGTACTGCATCGTTGTATACCAACGGCCGATCAATAGATCATCTTTAGGTCGTGGGATATTACGGCTGAATTTTATCGTTTTAGGGTTTGTCAAATTAAGCCATTTCATTGGCTGCATCACATTTTTAAAACCAATCATAAAGGCTGTTTTATACAGCTGACGAACAAAGACATTTCTTTATTTCTTACCTGACTTTCAAGCTCAAATGCGGTTATGCCGATGAGTGTTGCATTTATAAGTTGTGTTTTCATTGGTCAATAATTTAATCAATAACTACTGTATTTAGACAGTTTCCTTGCCTATTTCCCCCGCACATGATTTCATGTAGTGAATCAGAATAAATTAGTCGGGGAGTATTCAACAATGTATGTACTGTAGTATCATTAATTTTTTGGGGGAACTAATTTTTGTCGATTTAATGGACGGTTTCATCCACAAATATCAATCTCCACGAAAACTTTACTTTAGAATCATTAATTTTCATGGGGAACTAATTTTCGTTTATTTCGTGGATGACTTTAACCATGAATATTAATCCCCATGAAAATTGTTTATTTATTAGACCTCACATTTTCTAGAACATGATTCCATAAATATATGTACCAGCGAAAGTGATTTCATTACAGATTCCACAAAGTTTTATGTTAACCCTTTCCCTCATATACATGTAGACTCATTTTGACGCACTCAATAGGTACCACATAAAGCCTGATCTGCAGAAAACCACAGTTAAACCTTAACAAATTTAATTACAAAATCCTCATTTCCAGAGCACTGAGGAGCAGCGAACAGCATAAAACCTGATCAGCCTGCGAGTTACTCGCAGGCTGAACTGGTTTATGCTGTTCGCATAGGTCTTTTCATGGTTTCCTCTATGAGGGAAAGGGTTAAAGAGGCCTCACAGATTTCTAAAATTGAATGTGAATGAAAAAATCATGATTTTACAGTACTTGACCTAAAGTTCTCAAAAATATTGAAAATTATACTCATATTAAAACTCAGGTTGAGTTAAACCAGTGATTCACAGCCTTATTAGGAAAGTATGAATCTAAACTAGATCTATCACTGGAGGTGATTAATATCCCTTTATCCCACTTTGACTTTTTGTAATATAAGTGTAAGAAAAGGAAGTGACGGGACACAACAAGCACGATTCCTATATAGCCCCCATTTCTGTAAAACATATTACCTGCAGATCATATCTGTCCCAGGCTATCTTCCTGTTGGGTGCCTGTGAGATGTAGAGAACCCTCACATTTTTTGTAGTGATGGATACTTTATCAGTCTTGATATCGACCTGAAATGTATGAAATATTTGACAACAATGCGAAAATAACACGGGTGCATAACTCATGTTAGGAAACATCCATACAAAGATGTAAGACTCTGGCTAATAATATTTCATAGTTCCCGAGATATGAGTAAGATAAGATCTTGAGACAGATGAACAGGATGAGATAACTCCTTCAATGTGGAGATATAAAAATGACAATATAAAAATCTTTTTGTAACTATAAGGAAAAATAATATAATGACATCACATAATAATTGACTGACAAGAACTCTAGGAATACCTTTGGTGCTGTTAAAATTTAAAACAAATTCTGAAGGAAATTATTTTCACACGCTGCTAATCTTAAACCTTTTACCTCATAATGACATATTTTGACGCATTGGAAAACAAAGCAGGCCCAGATCAGACAGTACCTTCCAGGGGATTATGATCAGGGTCTCCTCTGTTGCTCATATTTGCTATATAAACCACTTTAATTTCAGTAAATTGATATTCATTGGGTCATAAATTCATGAGGTTACAGGTTAATAACGTAGCCGTAACTTAACCCTTTCCCTCATAGAGGACACCATGAAAAGACCTATGCGAACAGCATAAAACCAGATCAGCCTGCGATTAACTCGCAGGCTGATCAGGTTTTATGCTGTTCGCTGCTCCTCAATGGTCTGGAAATGAGGACTTTATAATTAAATTTGGTAAGATTTAACTGTGATTTTCTGCAGATCAGGCTTTATGTGATACCTATTGAGTGCGTCAAAATGAGTCTATATGAGGGAAAGGGTTAAAATGAGTCTATATGAGGGAAAGGGTTAAAATGAGTTTATATGAGGGAAAGGCTTAACAAAACCCACCAGAACCTCGCTCCTTCTGAAGGGAACACTCTGCTGCATGACCCTGATACCATACATGCCCTCCCCCAGGGCAGGGTTGTACGTCACCAGTTTAAAGGAGGTTCCTGATCCGGCTGTGTACCAGACTGATCCGGATGCTGACTGGCAGCCATCTTTAGTACAAGATCCTTCCTCAGACTGGGTGTAGCTGTCTAGGTGCCGATTGGTGAAGTCTCGTAGATATTTGTCATTCACAGCACCCCCGTCATTAGTTTCTCTGGTAGAGTTCAGAACATATTTTCATGCCTCACACAAAAATTGTTTTGACATTAAAGCCATCCATCAATATCTTTGGTTATAGAGGTTTGTTATACTAACCACATTTCCATTGTATGAAACAGTGCATTCAACTGACCACATTCTCACTTAAACTAGGGAGAAATCTTGAGAGAGAAAAAAAGATAACAAAACACAAAGCAATGCCTGGAATTAAACAATCATTTTCAGGCTGAAATATAAGGGTCATAACTTGATGTATTTGTTTATCCCATGCATAAAAACTAACTTGGTTACTTTTTGAAACTTAAACTTCTAAAAAGAAAAATCAGATTATTATGCTACTTTCACTGCCTTAGCATTCTGACCTCCGCTGACCTTGACCTTTAACTTACACAGTGTCCCACCACCAGTGCTCTTTGTCCTTGACCTCTATGTAACTCACACTGAACCCTTCTTCCTTCAGCAGGCGGTACATGCGCCTTGCAAAGAATGGATGCACAGTCCGATCTTTGGCACCAATCCTCGTAACCACGGGAACACCATGCAGGTTGGACACATGCTGGTCAGCATCATTCTCCACAATACATGCCTCGAGTAGGGCCTTCACAGCTGGTTCCACATGACTTGTTGCAATGTCATGCCTGTTTAAAATAGTATATTACAGTGAAGAATGAAAGTTGAATCTTCCTCACGCATGTACTTCATTTCAGTTTAAATAATTTGTCATTTTCTTCCATTATTTATAAGCTACATACATCCAATAACTAGTAAGTCATGGGTTAGAGCCCTGACTGTGACATATCAATAAGTGGTTTACATTTGTAAATCTCCCTTGCTTGGCCCAAGGAATATTTTTATAGTTCCAGGACTGGATGGTCAAGTGCCAGGATAATGTGACTGGGAGTGGTATCATGCCAGTTGTCTACAGCATATCGCAGTGCGGTAGCATGTAGACAAAGCCACCAAATCACTGAAATACTGTCAGTGGTACATTTTACACAAGCGAATATGTTTTTTTTTCTGTTTACTAAAATATACAAACATTGATTGATAACAGATGTTGGGTTTAATGTCCCACTGCCTGTTTTTCATTCATTTGGAGATTATGTCTACTTGAGACAGATATAGTGCTGCCACTCTGCAATATCACGCCAGAGAAAAGTGGAATAATATCACATCCATTCACATTATCCTGACACCTGCCCAACCGGTCCTTATATGCTGAGCACCAAGCAAGGCAGCAACACCAGTACCATTTTGTATGACTTTGGTCTGTCGCAGCCTCCCAATTCTAGGGCAGATGCTCTAACCACTTTAGAAATATTGAAATATTCTCTACATACATGACCAATGATAAATATGTCAAAACAGTTCAAATCCATACTCAAAATATATGTCCAAATTGAAATATAAAAGTACATGCCATAATTTATGTAAAATTAAATCAAATTAATATCTTTTTAAGTATTAACATAAATAAGGACCACTATTGTAGATATAATGAAAGCAAGCAATGATGTGCACAAATAAACTATTTGATGAGTAGAACCTTTAAAGCATCTCTCTACAAACTGAATGCATGTACACTGGTTGATATAAGGCCAACAATCTGAATGACAAGATACATGATGTAATTCCTATATATAAACTATATAAAGTTTCATTTCAGAATGACATCAAAACAACCCTCACCTGAAGAAGAAATTACTGTCTCCATACTCCTCCTTCTTGATCCAGCCTGCCAGAGACACAAGGGCAAGAGCTCTGTCAGGGTAGTGGGTAGCAATGTGCCATGCCCCATGACCCCCCATGGAGTGACCTGAGAGGGTTTCCAAATCATAATTATTTATAACTTTTAATACATGAGCTATTATGATGCATATTACAAATTTTGTTCAAATGCCATTTGGTTGCCAGAATCCTGATTCTAGTAAAATTTTACAGTATGCAAAACTTTTATTGAGATTTTGGCAACTTTAAAAATAACTAAATTTGCAGATTAATCTATTAGGCTTATTATACAATGACACTTTCTAAATTTACTTTCAAGGGCTTAGACATGTACCTGCATAAATGACATGATTGGGATCTGCCTTGTTCACTATAGTAGTATAGGTATTGAATGTGTCTAGCTCACTGCGGGTCTAACACACTTCAAAACCCAGACGCGCTAATCCGCGCGTCTGGCTTATCATGTGTAAACCCCCAAAAAGCAGTCACATTCAATACCTATACTACTATTAGTTAAAAAAAATTAAAAAAATCACACTAATGTAAAATTTAAAAAAACACATGTGTAAACTTTTTAAAAAAAAACAACAATGAAAAAAATAAAGAAAATTATGTTTTTTCCTGAACCATTTTTTACCACTCTGAATATGGAGGAGGAGGGTTTTCTAACGTATTATAAAAATTCAATATTATACAGTTTTTATATTTTTGGATATTATCTCCATTGCCTCTTTTCTCCCCTGTTCTATTAATTTTTGCCTTTCTTCTTCTGAATAGTTTTTTGGAACCGCAGAGTTTTTTGTTAATTGTTTAAGCTCATTATATTTTTCTAATTCATCTAATATAAGTTTAAATTCTTGTTCAGATATCTCTCCATCTGTTAAAGCTTTAGAGATTAAATTTTTTATACTATTTAATTTACTGTTAGCAATAGTTTTAATATTATCATGTTTTTTAATTTTATTCATAAATTTACGTCTAACAATTTTTACAGAGGCTCCAACTCCTCCACATACAAGAGCTACAATTTCTAACGGAAATAGAATAGGAACAATTAAACCAATAGTTCCTATAATTATACTAGCAGACATAAAAGCTGTGTCTACTCCATCTGTTATATTTATTCCTCTTTTATATTTTTTATATAATGCTTTACGAGTATCTCTCTCATTAATTAATGTTTTCTCAATCTCTGAGATTTTTTGTAATCTATAATTTTGACTTGGTTCATGAAGTTCTACTTCCGACTGCTCTGCAGCTGTTCCATAGTCTGGCTGTGAATCTAGTATTTTACTATTTAAATCAGGGTATAAATTTGGGGCCGTTGGTTGCTTCATTTTTAAGTATATTATTTGAATTCAAACAATAACGAGGCAACAGTATTAACTACAGTTGTATTATCTACCAGACTAACAAAATTAATAACACTTCCAGCCTCAACTAAAAAAGGGCGTTCAAAATTATCATGTTTTGCTGTTGTTGTTTGTAAAGTAATATCACACCCACTTAAAAGCTCTCCATCAACCAACACACCAACTCGCACTTCACCACTTGTCCTTTTACTCGACAGACCAATACCAGTAATATAACCACGCCTTATCACAACATAACCAACATCTTTTTCTCTACCGGCATTTCCAAATGAAAACACCTTACTTTTATATAAAGAACCTTTTATTTCAGCACTTATTGTAATGTTTTTTAAGGATTCCTCTATTCTTTTTACCACAAGGTCTAATTTTGTTAAAGTGTTAAGTAATTCTCTATCTAAATTTGACTTTAAATTATTAAATAATTTACTTTCTAAATTTGAGTTTAAATTATTAAAATATGAATCTATCTTACTATTATCTAGTATATACTTTTTAGAACCGAATATATTCATTTTTATAGATAAAAAATAAATTTTATATAATTTAGTGGAACAAAGTTCTAGCAGTTCCCTATATGATCTCTAAAACACAATGCATTGGGAATTCATGATTATCTATTTTTTGTCCTTTTTTATCACAAACACATATATTTAATTCAGAAATATGTCCCATAGTTAATTTTTTATACTCTGGATTACTAAAGTTTATATTAACAATATCTCCAAATTGATTACTCTCAACAGGAATAACACCAAGAATATTACTAGGTGTACCATTAAAAAAATTATAAGAACTATTTATTTGTTCAAGGTGAACATATAATTGTTTATAAGGAACTAAATCTATTGATTGTTCACCATGGCATGGGAGGTTAAGAAGAGGTGAATTTTCCAAATAATGACTCTCTTTAAATCCTAACATTTTTCTTAATTCTTTGGTTATTATTAATCCATAGGTTATATCACTAACTGAACTTATTGTTGGGTATTCTTCTGCTTTTAAACAAGCAATACCATTTTTTTCATCAACAGTTAATGTTATTCTGTTGTCAAAATTTTTAAATACATCAACTATTTGTTGAAAATTATAAAAACCATCTGAAATTATTTTTTTGGGTGGTGGGGATTTACGAATGTTAGTATCAATCCATTGTCCAATTAAATTATACCAACCCATAGTATAAGTAAAACCTCTCAATCCAATTTTCTTATCTCCATGTTTATTATCTATATATTGTTGTAGGTTTATAGGTTCATTAATATTAGAAATTATATGATTCATTTTTATTGATAAAAAATAAATTTTATATAATTTAGTGGAACAAAGTTCCAGCAGTTCCCTATATGATTTCTAAAACACAACTCATTGGTAATCCATGATTATTTATTTTTTTCCCCCATTCATCACAAACACTTATAGTTAATTCAGAAATATTTCCTATAGTTAATTTTTTATACTCTGAATTATCAAAAATAATATTAACAATATCTCCAAATTGATTACTCTCAACAGGAATAACTCCTAAGATTTTACTAGGTGCTCCATTATGAAAATTATAAGTACTATTTATTTGTTCAAGGTGAATATATAATTGTTTTTCCTTCTTCTATTCTTTCTTTTTCTCTTTCTATTCTTTCTCTTTCTATTCTTTCTTTTTCTCTTTCTAATATTTCTCTTTCTATTCTTTCTCTTTCTATTCTTTCTCTTTCTATTCTTTCTCTTTCTATTCTTTCTTTTTCTCTTTCTAATATTTCTCTTTCTATTCTTTCTCTTTCTATTCTTTCTCTTTCTCTTTCTCTTTCTCTTTCTATTCTTTCTATTCTTTCTCTTTCAAACTCTTTTAATATTTCTCTTTCTTTTTCTCTTTCAAACTCTTTTAATATTTCTCTTTTTCTTTCTCTTTCTCTTTCTCTTTCAAACTCTTCCATTATTTTAATTTTTAAATGTTTCTAATAATAATTCTAAATCACCTACATCTCTTTTTTTTAAATGTTTGAGTGGAGAATTTGAAAAACCCTTTATTTGAATATTTTCTATATTATACCATCCTATAGTATAATTAAAACTTTTTAATCTAATTTTCTTATCTCCATGTTTATTATCTATATATTGTTGTAAGTGTATAGGTTTATCAATATTAGAAATTATATGATACATTTTTTACCGATAAAAAATGATCCCTGAAGCTTTTAAATATAATGAAGATGTTAATTATTTACATGGAGGAGTGTTTAAAAAAAAGGATATTAACATTATAAAACAAGAAATAATAATTTCATCAGATGGAAACGGAATGAAAAGTTTTAATGTAGATTTCCCTAATATATTTGAAAAATATTTATTACATAAAGTTACATCAGAAGAAATAGTAAAAAGGTGGGAAAGTGATTGGATGTTATTTTGGCAGAATCAATTAAACTTTGCTATTTGGTGTTCAACTACAGGATGTGGAGTTGACATAAAAAATCATATAAATGCGGGTAGTGTTTCACAGCCGGACAAGGGAACCGCTATGGACGGAGTCCAGCTGCAAAGCATAGCGAAGCACAAAGTCCGAGGATTAACAGGTTCTTTATTCTTATTCCATATTTATTATCAAACAAGAAGAATATTAAAAGAATTATCTATTTCTCTTCCACAAAATAAAAGTTGGAATGCTTTTAATAATAATTATGATAGAGAAGCTTATGAAAAAATTTGTAGTGAGTTTAATGTAGATCCTAATACAGATTGGAGACATAAAGAAGGTCTTGGAATTGTATATACAACAAGTCATACAGCTTGGGAAAGAACAGATTTTAGAAGAGATAATTCTTCACAACATATAAAAAGCAGCACTTCTCAAACTTTAGATTTATCAAAAATGACATTTGGTCCTGAAGTACCTGGAGGAAGACATTGTGGTATTTCAAAATGTGAATATCTCCCACCTAAAAAAGTTCATATTGATTATCTCCAACAACCAGATGAAATTAAAAACATATGGACAACTTTTATTCTTGATGAGTCAAAAGGTTTTACAAGAGCAGGAGTTGAAAGAATTAATGAGTCTATAAGAATATATTGTTGGGCTATTCTTGGAGCACAATCTCAAACTAAAACAGATATTTTAGGAACAGGAATGGCATTTGATGCTCAAAAACAATTTTTAGCAAATGTTCAAGATGCAGTTGACAGTCCAATTGATATACCTACTCAAATAAAAAAATATGAAAGTGTATTAAAATATGCAAGAAGCAAAGTTGATTATGTTTATGGAATAGGATTATATATGTCTCCTAGTGATATGGAATTAAGAATTGGAACAATACAAGATTATAATAATGAAATTGTAGTAGCAGAAGAAGAAGAAATTCAAACACTTGGAATAAATAATGATGTAAATGTTTCTCATGTTGAACCTACTACTACACAACCCACAGATATAAGTGGTACACCAACAAAAAAATCTTTACCAGAAATAAGTAAACCAATTGTTTCCCAGCCGGACTATGGAACAGCTGCGGAGCACTCTGTCCGTAGAAAACCTAGTGATCTCATTGAAACAACGGATGAACATGAAGATGATAAAACAGCTATTATAACAGGAAGTATTACAGTAGGACTTTTAGCTTTATTTATTTACGAGTATGTTCTCTAACGCTTGTTACACTCGGGTAACAGCTGTATAAATCATTCCTATAACTAAAATTAATAAAGCCCATAAATTATTACCAAACCATGCAAACTATGTTCCTGTTGTTTTCAGTACCATCCACAATAGCTCCAATAATTCCAGGTAATGCTTCTACGCTTTCCTGCAAGTTTTGCTAATAGTTTAGCAATATTTGATAATTGTTTTTTTATCCAATCTCTTACATTTCCTCCTTTCCCAGGAGGTTTAGGTGTTACAGTTCCACCACCACCAGGAATAAAAGTCTCAACAATAACACCAATAATCATTCCAAAAGCAGTTAAAATACTAACAATTGTTATCCCTTGTTCTCTAAATAAAGTTTTTATTCTTTCTGCTAATGTTGTATCTTCATTTAATACTTTATGTATTGTCTCTTTTATTCTATTTATTTGAGTTCTTAGTTTATCTTTTTTTCTAATTTATTTTTTTTCTTGCTAAGTCTTTATTTGTTTCATTTAATTTAGCTAATCCATTTGCAAGCTCTTCTTTTACAGTAGTCATTGCTTTAAGGACTCCATCCATTCTCTTTTTTTCTATAATTGTTTGTGTTCCTTGTTCAATTCCAACTATTTCTTTCACTCTAGTTTCTTCAGAAAAAGATGTTTCCATTACAGTTTCAGCAGCATTTGCTACAGTTTCAGCTGCTCTAGGTAAATCAGTCATTTCCATAGTATTAATGTTATTTTCTATATTATTAATCTTATCTCGTTCTTCAATTAATTGAGCCAACTCTTTTCTACCATGACTAACCCTTGTAGAATAAGATTGAAAATCATCTACTCCTAAAACCCTTCGAACAAAATCAATACGATATTTCCTCTGAAGTGTGTCAAGTGAATAATATTTTAATGTTTCATTATAATTGTTTGTTTCATAATATGATATAGGATATTCTTTATTACCATCTAAAACATATAACACAGGTCTGTTGAATTTATCCTTTTTTATTAAGGTATTAATTTCCCTCATAGGTTCTTGGTTTCTTTCATAAAACAAGTTCGTCATATGTTTCAATAAATATTCAGGGTTTGTTCCTGTATCAACATTATTATAAACATTATCCTTCTGCCATTTTAACATTACATAAAATGTTTCACAGCTGGAACTTTGTTCCATTTTTCCCTCTAAAAAATGGCAGCTTACGGAGAAAAACTAAACCCATACAGAAGAATAAGAGAACCTAGAGGTATTAGAGGTATTCGTCAAAGTGTTGTAATAAGCAATAATCCTTCAACTATTGATCAAAATCAACAATTGTTAGTAAGATTTCCTAATCTAAGTGGTAATGATGTTATTGTTCCTGGAACAACAAGATTAGCATTTGAAATTGAAATCAAAAGTGATAGTGATGCAAATGCAACAATATATCCAAACATAGGAAGATCAATAATTAAGAAAACTGTAATAAAAATATCAGGAAATGAAGTAATGTCAATTGATGATAGTGATATATATCATTGTTATATTGATTTATGGAAGTCTACTACAGAACGTGAAAATATGGCATACCAAGGAATTGGTAAAATAAACATGTTAAGACATAGAGTTGGAGCTGGTAATGCTTCCTCAGATACACAAGATGAAGCTATTGTAAAAGCTTATGGAAAAGTATCTGAATTAAATTATTATAATAATTTTGTATTCCTCTAGATTTGAATTATTAGAATCACATATGCCTTTTTATCAAGCGGGTCTAGGAGATAGACTTGAATATGAACTTACATTTAATGATTATAATAATGTAGTTAAATCTAGTGATAATAATGCTTCTTATGTTATTAAGAATATTTGTTTAGAATTTGAAAGTGTTTCTGTTGAATTAGCTAGAATAATTAGAAATAGATTTAGTGGTAAGATGGTTATTTTATATGATAATATTAGAATAGGAAAATAACAAAAAAAAAATACTTTGGAATATTAATCTAAATGTTCCGGCTAGAAGTATGAAAGGTATTCTAATGTTATTTGAAGATCCGGATAGAGCATCAACAGAACATTATTTTAATCCTGAAATAACAAAAGTAGAAATAACAATAGAAGGAGTTCCAAATCAACTATACAGTCAAGGAATGAGAGCTTATCAACAGTGGGATGAGATAAATAAATTCTTTGCTTTTAATTCAAAAGAATTGAAAATGCATCAGAAGGTATAACTATACAAATAACAAAAGACGCAGGATCGGATGAGCCAATAAATCTTTATCTGTTTGTTATACAAGATGCACAAATTAATTTTGAAGATGGAAGATTTAAAGAAATTGTGTATTAGTGTTTCATAGTGTTATACAGCTGGACTTCATCCACAGCTGGAACAAAGTTCCATTAAAAATGGAGTTACCTAAATATCCACACTGTGCAATTATCTGTGGACAAACTGGATGTGGAAAAACAGAATTTGTTTTAGATCTTTTAGAAAATGATTATAGAGGTGTATTTGAATATATTATTATTCTTTGTCCTACTATTCAATGGAATAAAGCTTATAAAAATAGACAATGGATTGGTGATATTAGAAATCCAAAAACAAAGAATTTAATAATTGTTAATCCTATTGTTAATGGAGAGAATTATTAAGAATATTCTTTAATAAATATCAAGGAAAACCAACACTATATATTATAGATGACTGTAGTGCAACTAAACAATTAACAAAGAAAAAAGATATGTTATCAGAGTTAGCTTTTTCAGGTAGACATGCAGAACAAAGTGTATGGGTTATTTCACAAAGATATAATTCAGTTTTAAAAGATCTTAGGGAACAAACAAAATGGTTATGTATTTTTTATACTAAAGATAGAGACAGTTTTGAAAACTGTTTAAGAGAAAACGATGTAATACCTACATTAGAAGAAAGAGAAAGAATTAAAGAAGAATTGAAAAAAAAGAAACATAGTAAATTAATTTTGAAAACTGATCAACCTACTAATTATTATGTGGTTGATTAATATGTTTACCTTAAGGTATACATAGTAATGCTTAAGTAATGTAAAAGTAATGCTTATATATACCTTAAGTTATACATAATAATGCTTAAAAAATGTTAACAATCCTCTATCAAACAACATCGGTGATAACAAATATTATATTCTTATCAATATTGCTCTGCAGCTGTTCCATAGTTGGATATGGAATATTTAAAATAAATTTACTTATAAGTAAACTTAAAAAATTAATATATAAAATGGATGCCAAAGAATTTCTTAATCAAAATAGTGTTTCACAATGCTCCGCAGCCGGACAAGGGAACCGCTGTTCTGCACAAAGTCCACAGCCAGACAAAGTTCGTAATGCTACGCAGCCGGACTTTATCCGTAGCACTATAGATGAAACAAAACGTGAAAGATTATCAGCTATTGTTGCTGGTGGAGGAAGTAAACAATATCTTGGTAAAGACTTACAAATGTCAGACATTGATAAAATAACACCAGAACAAATAAACAAATTATACTGTAGATATGAAGCTAGATTAGGAGCAAGTATGACTAAGACAATAGGTAATTCTTTTATTAATTTATATGTTATGGGTGTATCAAAATATTTTAATGTTGTTAATCCACCAAAACTAATACAAGATTTAGAAGAAGATCCATTTATCAATCATGCTTTAAATAACACTTGTTGTGAATTGTATTATAGATATGGAATGTATCTTGCTCCTTTTACTACTATGATAACAACTGCTAGTCATATTGACTTCGGGCAAAGCCCGGCTACGGAACGGCTGTATAACACTGCGGAGCACTTTACTACACCAGTTGAAAATACACCAGTTGAAAATACACCAGTTGAAAAAAGTGAAAATATCACTAATAAAAATGAATGAAGAAACCCCTGAAGGCTAACTAGTTCCGAAGTTAAAATAAAAATAAAAAATCCAAAACGAGTATCTGCTGGTAAGAAAGGTGCAGAAGTAAAAAAATGAAAGCTGAATTAAAAAGAAAAGAAATGGAAAAAATGAAGAAAGAAAACATTCAATTAAAATCTATTACAAAAGAGGACGCACAAAGTCCGGCTACGGAACGGCTGTATAACACTACGGAACACAATAATGAAGTTAAAGAAGTTCAACATAGTGGACAAAGTTCACAGTTGGATTTCATCCGTGTAAATATATACAAAAATTATATACCTTTATGTTTAGTCGGAGTTTTTGGATTAGGATTATATATATATAATTCTAAACAAGTAATGTTTCACAGCCGTTCCGTAAACCCCATACAGAAAGAAATTAAACCACAAGAAAAAGTTGATCCACAAGAAAAAGTTGATCCATTTGATCTTTAATATTCCGTAGCTTAACACAAATTTGTTTTCTAAAAAATGGCGGATGAAAAACAAATTGTTAATACAGCTTATCATGCAGGAGTAGTTTCTGTTTTAACAATTGGTTATGCAGAAATAATTAAAAAGGTTTTAAGAAAACCTGCCCTTTAAATTTTAGTGATGTTTCAATGTTAACTATTGATATTCTTCTAGCTACTTATACAAGAAATATGTTAGTTAAACAAGGTATTATTCCTGCTGATATTATGAAGTAGTGGAACTTTTTGTTCCATATAAAATGGCAAGTGCAATAGCAATGATGATTGGTGGAGCAGTGGTTAATGCATTTTCATTTTCAGGTAGTAATTATTTATTTTCTCATATTGGTAAAAAGGATGCTGATGAAGAGAAAAAAAGACATGATAGAGCAATGGAACAATTACAAGCTGCACGTGATGAATGGAATAAAGAAAGATTAGAAAGACAAGATTTTTTAAATGAACAATTACAAAAAGAACAACACTCTAAACAAACCTTTGAAGATGTTGATGAATCAATGAAAGAATATTATTATGCAACTGGTGGTGATAAAACTGATAATGTTCCACAGCCGGACTTTGTGCAGAGCAGCGGTTCCCTTGTCCGTAAAGAACCTACATTAAGTGATTTTTATACTCCTTCTGAAGATCAAAAAAATAGAGAGATTATATTTATTATTGGTGGAATGACATTAACTGGATTTGTTGCATGGAAGCTACATAAATGGTAAAGTATCTATTCCATTTTCACATATATATCTTTTATCATCAAATGGAGACATACTTATTTTATTAACTTCATTAATATACATTTCATGTTTATCAGAGTTTAATGTATACATCTTATTTATTTGTTGTGTTTCATTAAATAAACAATTTTTATAATCATCAAACTTTATATCTTTAGTTATTGTTGTTTTACCTATTCCTTTTAATTTCTTAGTTTCTATTAATTCATTTAACATTTCACAACCATTCAATGGTTTAGATAAAGTATAAGAATAAGCTTTACTTCTTAAGAAAACTATCTCATTCATAATATAACCATTTAATTCATCTTTAAACATACCTATTACTTTTTTATTTTTTTTGAATAAAGTGGATGATTTTTAGGATAGTCCGATGTATCCAAATATTCATCTTTTATTTTTTCTAAATCTTTATAAACATCTTTTGTTGTTTTAAAAGATACTATCAGTATTTTTTAAAAATTTTTTTTTTTAATAAATGGAATATATTTGGTTTATCTATTCTTGTATTAATGTTTGCATTATATCCTAGAGATGTTATAAGATAATGTAAACATGAAAATGTAATTTTACTTTTTTGTGAAAAAGAGAAATTTGATTTCTTTCCTTTCTTATATCCATCTCCTTGGTAAAATCCTCTAAAGTTTTGGAATTTTTCTTTTTTATCAGTATAAAATTTTTCAAAAAGTGTTGCCATTACTTTAATATTTCCTTTAGGGATAACTTTATAAACTGCAGATGATCTCATACAATCTATTATTTTAAAATCTGTTGGATATATTTCTTTACACCATTCTAAACATTTATTTAAAAGATTTAAGTCTTGATTATTTAAACACCAACAATATTTATTTTTTGGATAAATTCCACTAGATCCATCTGCTAAAAAGAATCCTTCTATAAAAGCTTTTTTCTCTTCTAAAGTTGTTGGTTCTAATTTTAAAAATTCTTCTTTTAATGGTGGATTTAATGTTTCTTTATAATTATCGTTAAATAAAAGATTTGTATTTAGTGTTAAATCTTTAGGTTTAATAATTTCATTATCATCTTTTATTAAAGAATGATCTTCAGTTACATCAACAAATCCTACTGGTGTAACAACTCTAAAAATTTCTTTTTCTGTTTCATGTTTAATTACAGTTTTTAATTTAACAAATCCTTTACTCGTCCAAACTTCTAAATTTATAAGTTTACAATAAAATTTACCATTTGAATATTCATATTCATCTATAATATCTTCTATCTTATCAATATATATTTTGTTTTTATATCTTAGTATTATTGGAGTATCACCTAAAACTGAATCTGAAGCAACTAATTCATTCTTTTCCCATAGTTCATTAAAAACATCATAATAATGTTGATACATTAATAATTTAGAATAATCTAATATAGCTTGTCCTAAATAAATAGGTTTATTAAATGTAATTTTTTTTTTTTTCTTTTTAAGTAATTTAATCTCATTTCTTCCTCTTATATTTTCTAAAGTCTTTCCATAGAAACTATTATTCATTAATTTCCAAAGATCCTTTTCAAAGTTAGATGTTGATTTAGTTCTTTGTTCAGTGTTAAAATCAATATATTTCTTTAACCAATCTGATTCTTCAAAAAATTTTCTATAAACTTTTGTAACTTTCATTCCTAATTTTATATACTCTTTTAAAATTGAGTGATGTATAATATATTTCTTTTTATCTTTTAAAGTAAGAAATAATTTTTCTTCTTTACCTAATGGTTTATCTCCTAATAAATTTAATTGATAAGGAGAAAGTTCTTCTTTCTTTATATACATCTTTTCAGGTGCTAAAGGATATTTATTTGTTTTCTTTTTACATTTACTCTAAATCACATTCAATTATACAACCTCTACCCAATATTTTTATAATAATTAGGATCTTTTTCCCATTTAAAATCTTTGGTTGGTAACTTTTGAGACATTGCCCATCCATAAAGATTATTAGCATCTAAATATAATAAGAATTTTTCTTCTAAGAATGTAGATAAATCTCCACCATTATTTAATATTTCTTTTGCTTCTTTTTTTTCATATTCATCTAAAATTCTTTTTCCTCCATTATAATTAGGAGTATATTTGTTAAAAGCTTTTACATGTCTAGGACCTAATACTCCTGAAAATCCTCCTCTTATTCCTTTTTCAAACATTTGCAACATATCTATATCAGTTAATAATTCTAACTCTACTCCAGTATATTTTAGTCCACATTGCCATGTTAATCCTGGAGCAGAGTAACAATAACAAGGATCTATTTCATGATGTTTTAAGAAGAATTTTCTAAACTTTTCAAATGCATCAAATAAAACATCTGTTTTTAAATATAATTCATGATAATCTTTTAAAGATTTACATTTATAATGATTGAAAACTCTTTGAGCATGTTGATATTCTTTTTTAGATATTCCTTCTTGTTTAAGTGTAGAATAAAACTTTTCTATTGGAAATTTTCTAATCTTTTAATAGAATCTATATATTCATATGGGTAAACCCTTTTTGTTTTAATAGTGAAACACTATTAAACTCTTTTTCTAAAATGGGAAATTCATCCATTGATTCAGCTATCCCTGCTAACCCTTTACTCATAAATCTATAAGAATCTAAGAATCTTAATTTTTTATAATATGATCCATAATCTATAGAAATATATTCTTCTGAACTTTTTGAAAGAAGTTTTACTTTATTTATTCATCTTCATATTTCATAAGTTCTTCAATTAAAAAGTGGAAATCATAATTAGAACCATTATGAAAGAATACAGGTATTAACTTTGTTACTTTACCTTCTTTTGTATTACATGATTGACATGCTGCTCCTCTATATTTCCCAGAAAGATGATTATGTTCTCTTACTTTACCAGTAACATGTTTTTCAAAACCTTTTTCACAAATATAACATTCAGTTGCTTCTTGAAATTCTTCTTCTTCATACTTATTTAATATTGGTTTTTTCTGTTCACTAATGTAAATCTTATAGTTTATTTTTTAAATATCTTTATTACTTTTTCTACATATTTTTCTATTGCATCATTTCCAATATAAGAAAAGTATTGTGATTTAAATATATTTGGATAATCTGAATGAACATTTTTTTTTTAATATTTTTTCCTGGTTCTTTTTTTTAAATATTTCTTTATGATTAATTAATGTTGTTTCCCTTTGAAATCCTTGTAAACAATTTCTACATGTAAATTGTTTATGATTATTCTTATAACGAAAACTATCTAAATTTTTAATTAAACAATAATGGGTATTTTCATTACTTTCAATGTATAAGAGATCAACTACATTTTCGGAACTTTGTATGGAACTTTGTTCCAGCTGCTTTGCATTTTCCAGCTGTGAAACATTGTTTGAAACATAAACTGGATATAAAGATTGTCTATTAGATTGATCTTCTAATGCGAAAACATTTATAATTAAATTATTTTGTCTCTCTACTTTTGGAATATCTTTTATAGCTACAGGATATTCAATCCCATCCATATTAAGTTTATTTTCATATGGTTTATATTTTGTCACTCTTTCTTTGTTATCATCTGCAGGGAATAACTTTGATAGTATTGCCCAGAGAAAACATTTATTATCTTTTTTATTTTGAACATTAATAATATTACTTGATTTAAAAAGGATAAGATGAAGCTTTTTGATAATTATATTTATATTGTTTTACTTCTACACTTTTAATATTTCTAAAAACAAAACCAGATCCACTTTCTTGAAATTCATCTATCCAAGCTTTAAATTTATCTATTAAACTATTATAGAATTCTTTTATATTATTTTGTGAGGGAGAGTAATGACTTTCTATTATATCAAGAGCTAAAGGGGTTAAAAATTCACTTGTTATTTTTTTATTTTCAAAGGAAACTGATTAATAACTATTCTTTTTCTTAATAACTTAATATATTCAATTATATCTTCTTCATCTATATCATCAATAGTTTTTTCATCAATGAGATCTTTAAATTTTCTTGGTCTCATTTTAAAAGAAATAAATTTTAATTAGGTGTTTCACTGTGTTTCACTGTACTTTGTAGCGGTTCCCGAGTTGTTCCATAATGCTCCGCAGCCATATGATAATTTTTCATATAATCAGGATTTCTAACAATAAACTCTTGATACGCTTTTTTATACTTTTCTTTGTTGTTTTGATAATGTTTTTGTTGATTAGGCTTAAGACATTGTTTACATACAGATTTAATACCAAATCTTCTTCCTGTTTGTTTATAATATTCACTTAGTAGTTTGTATTCTTTACATTTTGTACAAACTTTTCGATCTGCCATTTTTTAAGAAAACAAATTTAAGCTATTTAAAAATGGATCACCCAAAAATATATTGTTTACGTTGTAAAAAGAATACTGAAAATAATTCAGTAGAACAAGTAACAACAACCAATAATAGACAAATGTTAAAAGCTAAATGTTCTGAGTGTGGATCTAAGAAAAATAGATTTATAGGAACAAATGGTTTCACCAAAGGGGATAAATTAGCAGATGAATTACATCATAGAGTTATAAAGAAATTTCCTAAAAGACGTGTTTTTGTTGATTCAATAGATAAAATATGGGCTGTTGATTTAGTATTAAAACAAAATAAACACAAATTTTTAGTTATAGATGTTTTTAGTAAATATGGTTGGTTAATTCCATTGAAAAATAAAACAGGAGTAACAGTAATGAAGCATTTAAAACATTATTTGAAGAAAGAAAACCAATTTTTATTTGGTCAGATAAAGGATCTGAATTTTATAATCGACAAGTAAAAGAATTATTAAATGATAATAACATAAAATTATATTCAACTGAGAATGAAGAAAAATCTAGTGTAGTAGAACGTTGGATAGGAACTATGAAACAACATATGTTTAAATATTTTACTGCTCATGAAACTACTAAATATTATGATGTATTAGATCAATTAGTTAAAGATTATAATAATACAATTCATTCTTCAATTAAAATGACACCTGTTGAAGCAAGTAAATCAGAAAATACATTAACAGTGTATGAAAATTTATATCCAGAAGAAGAAAAGAAAATTAAGAAACCTAAATTTAAAGTTGGAGATAGAGTAAGAATAACAAAAAAGAAAGGTAAATTTGAAAAGGGTTATACTACTCGTTGGACTAGAGAAATATTTGTAATTGAAGAAGTTTTAAATACAAATCCTGTTACTTATAAAATAAAAGATTTAAAAGGTGAAGACATTACAGGTAGTTTTTATGAACAAGAATTACAGATTACTGAGTTTTAAAATATACATATAAACACTTCTCACCAGCTTTTATGAGAAAGTTACCCAGTTATGCATAACCGTTACTAAATATAGCGTAATTATATCGGAATAAATATAGAATAAAATCACAAATGTACATTTTATTTTACCAGTTTAATTCTTTACAAATCTCTTTTATTATTTTACTGTTTTGTGTAAGAAAACTAACAGGAACATCACATTGAAGTAGAGTATCAAATTCTGTAACTAAATTAAACAAAATAACAAGTGACCTGCATTTTTGTGGACTGTAAGTAATGTTGTGCTGTAATAAATATTCATGTATTTGTTGTGATTTGGGAATGTTGGTTTTAATGACCAGGAGAAGCTGTCCTTGTTGTGCTGCTATATGAATTGCTTTTCTATTGTTGCTACTTTCTAATTTGTTTAAGTCTTTAAGATTTTGTATGATTGTCTGTTCATTTGTGAGGTCACTCAGGTCAATGTTCACTTCTCCATCATAAAAATTTGGTTTTTAATTTTTTTTTTTTTTTTCGTTTTTTTGTTGAATTGGCTGCTTTATTTAATATTCCGTCGTATTGTTGTAAAAAGGTTACATTCCATTGGTTTATCATTTCATCTTCTGGATATGTTGTGCGTAGATAGTTGGTGAGTTGATGTAAGTCTACTCGAAGTTGTGCTGCTTCTGTGTTGTCCCTGAAAATAATGTATTAATATACTGTAACACCGTTATTTTTTCTTAACGGTGGTGGTGTAAATTATTCTCTTAAGTACTGTAACACCGTTATGAAACTTAACGGTGTAGACATATAATTACTCAAATATAGCCTGTTATTAAAAAATACACTAAACTAATAAATATAATTACCTACAAACAATGAATGGACGCCAAATTCACGTAAATACGTTCTAGAAAGCAATTGCATTCTAATCTTAACAGAACACAAAATATTAAATAAAATGCAGTACTTACATGGTTTAGCTTTTGATTTGCCTTTTTTAGAAGTTAAGAGGCAAGGTAAAAACGTCTTCTCACCACTGTTAATTTGAAACGAAAGACCGCACCAGTCTGATCGCTCTATGTTTACAGGTATGTTATGACAACGTCCTGGCAACGTTAATCGATTTAGTCTATTCATACTACGCTGTCTATTTGCTTTCGATCCATAAGTGTTATTTGCCTAATATTTTGGATTTTTCAGTTTATAAATAGATATTGGGAAAACCTTTATGTGTTCGCAAGCATAAAATTTTTTATTTTTTTTTCACTGTTGTTTTTTTTAAAAATTTACACATGTGTTTTTTAAATTTTACATTAGTGTGATTTTTTTGATTTTTTTTAACTAATAGTAGTATAGGTATTGAATGTGACTGCTTTTTGGGGGTTTACACATGATAAGCCAGACGCGCGGATTAGCGCGTCTGGGTTTTGAAGTGTGTTAGACCCGCAGTGAGCTAGACACATTCAATACCTATACTACTCACTATCCAGGTATTATTTCCAGTCAGCTGGGCTAGGGCCTCCAGTGCTGTGAGGGCAGTCAGAAGGCCCGGGCCTTCCCAGTTGTGGGCTCCATGTCTGACATAGAAAGGACATGCATTAAGGGCACCATGGTCAAAAGGTACCATACTTGATTGCTGATCCAAAGGTTGTGTGTTTGAACTCCATTGAGGGCAAGAATCTTTCAAGACCTTCCCAGGCACTAAGTACTAGTCCAACCCAGGAACATCCAAGAGGGGTCAGAATAAGTTATAAGAACTTGTGACCTAATTGATTTAAAAAGAAAGAGTTAACAAAATATGCAGATTTCCACCTAATGCTGCATTTGCTGCAATGCAATTTAAGTATTGGTTTCTGGTGTGCATAATGCATGACCAAGATATAGTAAGTTACCGAGTGGGTGTAAGAGTCCAGGCGTGCTGAAAGCCAAAGGTATAGTCCGTATCTCCTTGCTTCATAAACTTATAGCTGTCAGCCTGACTCTGAGGGGATATGGTGGTACCGTGGAGAGACAGTAGGGTGGGGCAGCTCCCCTGGGGACAGTCCTGTCAAAAAAGACAGCATACAATTACATTTATTGTTAAACTTAGTTGCCAAAAACATTACCTGTTTTAACCCTTTCCCTCATAGAGGACACCATGAAAAGACCTATGCGAACAGCATTAAACCAGATCAGCCTGCTAGAAACTCGCAGGCTGATCAGGTTTTATGCTGTTCGCTGCTCCTCAGTGGTCTGGAAATGAGTTTTTTAAATTAAATTTGGTAAGGTTTAACTGTGGTTTTCTGCAGATCAGACTTTATGTGATACCTATTGAGGGCGTCAAAATGAGTATATATGAGGGAAAGGGTTAAGCAAAGAGCTTTCAAATTCCAAAAGTGAATAATATATTTCAATTTTAGGGTAAAAGCTGAGAAAAATTCATAAAAGAAATCTTAATATACCCTATAAATGATAAAATGGTATCATTATCACTTCTATGACAACAAACACAGTCCTCTAAATGATTTCTTTTAGGAAATGGTACATGATTTTAAGGTAACTTAAGGTAATCCATCCATGGTCAATCAAATGCTTAAAAAGACTTCACTGCAGATTCAAGCATTCATTGACTTGGAATTATAGGCTCTTTTGCTCTTAGTCAATTAAGGCTTGCCTTTTCTATAAAATACCTATGTTCACTTGATGGGCCATGATACACAATGTCATGATACACAAATTACCAGTATCTTAACCCTTTCCCTCATAGAGGACACCATGGAAAGAACTATGCGAACAGCATAAAACCAGATCAGCCTGCAAGTAACTCGCAGGCTGATCAGGTTTTATGCTGTTTGCTGCTCCTCAGTGGTCTGGAAATGAGGATTTTGTAATTAAATTTGGTAAGGTTTAACTGTGGTTTTCTGCAGATCAGGCTTTATGTGATACCTATTGAGGGCGTCAAAATGAGAATATATAAGGGAAAGGGTTAAATAAAATGTCAAATCAATAAGACTGTTGGCATTTAATGATCACATATGGTATCCATAATTGGTTGATTGGTTGATATTGCCAAGCAAATGTGAATACTAGAGTGTGATCAACATTAAATATTGCATATTTACTGAAGGGCCATATCTCTGAAAGTAATGTACTGAGTCTATATAGCCCATTTTAGAACATATGAAAAAAATAGAGTGTTAGTAAATTTTGAACTATGGGCAGATAGATACAAGACTGTCTAACAATTCAAAAAGGTGAAAAAAAGGTTAAAATGCAACAAATATAATTTATCAAAAAATACCTCAAGAGGTTGGATACTAGCAGCATGCTGTACAGAACCATCATGGTCAATAAAAGTGAAAATGGCAGACTGTCTGGCTCGTCGACATCTCACAGACACTCGGATACTTTCCTGGCCGAATGAGGTTGAGAACTTCAGCGTAAACTGAATGTCCCATGATGACTCCGGGTCAGAGCACTGTGAAATGACTTGGGAGTCTTCTGACTGGCTGAAAATCTGTAGAACCACAGGGTATACCTGTCCAGCAGCAATTGTCACCCTTTTGTCCAGTCTCACACTGAGCTTATTGAGTATTTTACCATCCTTAGAAGTTAAATCACTGAGAAACACTTTGGAGATAGTCAAGGACTCAGAGCTGTGGTAGTTTGCAACAGTAAGTGTAATATATGTGCCAAATAGGTGGCCATCAATTAAATCTGGTAGAACATCTGGTTCAATGAGTTCAAACTTGTTTCTGGCTATCTCAAAATGACACTGGAGCTGGCCTTGTATCTTGGTGCGGAGTCTGACATACACAGTGTGTATACCCGGACCTAGAGAGACCCCATACCAGTAACGCTCCCTGTGGTAAACATCTCCAGTCACTGGCTGGTCATCTATAAACACAGTGTGGACCCCGAGACACTGGACCTTAATATCCAGGCTGTTGTCATTCACCGCCAACTCACCCACTAACCAACCCTGCCATTCTGTGATTCCAAGTGACCCCAAGGACCTTACAAGGTCATTCCAATCTACTGAAGATGTCCCTACACTAATTCCTTTACTGGTAGATGATTGCTTAATATAGGCCCACTGAATCTCTCCTCCAGATGCCAGCTCTGAATAAAACTTGACATTTTTCTTGAACCTTGACTTAGAAGCATTTCTGATACCTCCAAATGATTCTACAGGGTCTCCATCAACTTCTGTTTTACCAATTACAAAAGGACCAAGAAATGACCACTCTGATATTTGATTTGATATCTTTCCTGTTAACTTAGAAGCATGTTTGAAACAGTTGTTTGCCTGTGATTTAAACCCAAGTTTGGTATACACGGATCCAAGCTTGGTCCACAAGAGCCCGTTGTCATGAAAATCTTTCTCCTTCAGGGCCTGGACAATACAAACAGCTGCTTGGAGATCATCCTGGAAAGAGTATTACAGGCCTAACAGTCGAAGGACAATAATTGACGTAATGAAATAATGAAAGAAGTCAAGAATTACAATACCTTACATTCATACTTATTAAGTTTTTAATGACAGGGAAGATGACAAAAGAAAAGAACAAAAAGAAAAAAAAAAGCATCAAGCAATCCATTTCAAATCAAGTTTGCTATTGATGATAAAATTGGAGAAAAAAAATCAAAATTATTATTTCAAAAAGACAATTATATAAAAATTAAGAATTCCGTAAAGATAGCTTTGAATTGCAACATCAATATTACTTTATTGCCTGGGCTTATTTACCTTCCCAGAAATTCGAAGATGATCCACATTTCTTAAGTTTATTTTCTTTAAATTACAGCTGCCACCCTTCTCTTTCAATCTTTTCTCTTCTTTCTGCAGGAAATCATGCTGCAATATGACAGTAATAAAATTTAGAACAAGAGGACAAAAGCTTATTTTATGCCATCATGTTAAGTATGAGAGTATAAACAAACAAGGTCCTTTAGGATATCACAATATGTTCATCCTGAATGTAAAATAATAAATAAATACATAATAAGAACAAAAAATAATTCAATGATAATCATAAATGAAAAGTTAATTGTCATAGGACAAGTAAAATTAGTTCAAGTCAAACCAGTACTCAAACTCGGAGAGCCTTTCACTTACACGGCGATTGCTCTGAAATAGCACAAGTTACATTACCTGACTTCTTGCACATGTTTCTCCCCTTTTTACAAATAAGTTCTATACTGTGAAATACATACCCACATCAAATAAATACCAGAGGTTTTCTTACTTTTTTTTTTTAACAAAAAGCTAAGTTTCCCACTTGGGCATATGACTTCACATTTATGTCACATCATGTAAAATTTTAAGACCCTAACTGAAATACTTTGGGGGATATAAAAGGCACAAGCAGGAGTTTACTTAAGGATTTGACTTGTCTAGGGGGCTAGTTACTTTGATAATCTACTAGCCCCCAGTGAAAACAGGTTGCCCGATCTTGAAGTTAGTTGGTGTTTGTTAATGTTTAAAACTAAATATGTGCAATATTAAGATGGATTTTAGTTAATACATATCAAAGACAATTTACAAGCATTTTACCCCTGATATACTATAAACAATAAAAAAAAAAAAAAACGAAAGATTTCATTTACATAAATAAACTTGCCCACCGGCTATCTTCTTTGAAAAATCACTTGCCCGCAGTGATTTTAACCCGGCGTGGGCAAGTGGGCATCCACTTAAGAAAACCCCTGACAAGGTTTTTTTGCACATTCTAATTAAAAGGCCAATATCTTCGCTAAACAGGATGACAGTAGAGTTAAAACACCAGGCACACATGTTCATCAACAGATATACCTTCCTGTAAAATATCAATACCCCAACTGAAATAGTTTGGGAGATATGCACTACACAAAGTTCTGTGCACAATATAAGTAAGGGCCCATAACCAGTCGGTGAGTGGAAGATAACAGATGTAAAAAACCCTGACACACCCCTAACTTGTGGATAAACCTGTTTGCAATATTTCATGACCTTGACTGAAATACTTTTGGAGATCTGTATGCGCAACACAAAGCTTTATGCACATTCTAAGTAAAAGGCCCATAACTCTGCTGTAACTCGGCGAAAGTGGAGTTAAAACCCCTAGGGAACAAGTTAACTTGCTGATATACCTTCCTGAAAAAATTCAAGACTCAACTAAAATAAGTTCAGAAAACATATGCTCCACAATGTTTAGTGATTTATGAAAGGATAGAAATCTGTATCTCTCCCCAACCATACATAACAGATTTATAATTTCTTACACCTACAAATTATTGGAATGGTTGATTGGCAGCCCCAAAGTGTCAATCAAAACGATGTGGTCAAATCATATATAACTAAATCTGAACATGAACTTCCTGATAAATAGATGTTATAAACTCTACTGTAATGTTAAATGCGACACGTAGGGTGTACTAGATTCTTCGCGAAAACTGATGATAAATGCATAGTTTTATAGTTGTAGTAGATAGCATTACTCTGTTATCCGCCCCCTTCTGAACTGTAATGTAAAATGAGACAATAAAAACGATCAGCTGGTAAAATTGTTTGAGATTCGTCATGTTTAGCAAGATCTAGTCTCATGACGTTTTGCCGGGTGGCTTTGGGTTAATTCTCTCCCTTTCGCGCATAAAGAGCTTTGTTATGTTTTACGGCAACGTCCTTCAACTTCAAAAGCGGAAATTATATCTGAATGTCAAGGTCCTGATTTTAAACAATCCAAAATGTTTAAAAATAATCATCTTCCATTTAATGCATGCTCAGTATTGATCGAAATACTTGATTTTATGCTTACATGTCGTTTCGACGGTTTTTGGTACCTGTCTTTCGACGGAAGCCAGCCAATCGGAACCCGGCATGTTGTTGTCCCAAAACAATCTCACATGTACCGTTGTTATCTCGTACTTTGGATTATGACTTTTCTCTAATCTCAGGCTCATCTCGTAACATTGACCTGAGACAAGTTCACAACACGACTGCAGTGTGTGTTAAAATGGCAGACCAGTCAAGGAATGCCTGGATATTGAAAGGTAAGGTGGTTTCTGCACAGACTGACAGCCCCTCCCATTTCCCCCTATCACTGCCTAAAACCAATTTCAAGTTGTCAAAACCATGCATTGAGATCAACCTATTTTCTGCATTGCATGGAAATCTATTTTCATTATGTCATATATTTGGGATTTATCCGTAATTGCCTGTTGATAGATGTACCTATCATTAGATTTGAGCCCATGACAACCAGAACATAAGGATGGTGGTGGTCTGATCTAACATTTTTAGGGCAATGGTACTACCAACACACACAACACCAGCATTGGAAACCCACGAGCGCTCATTTAGTTACTTCATTCATCGCCTGTGGGGTTATTAGTTAGCATTTGCTCGTTATCGATTATTTGAAAAGCCGCGCCACCATTTGCAGCCACAGTGGGGATTTATTGACCAATAGAAACTCATACTTACGGTAGTGAAGTGCGACATAATCACTGTGAGGAGTGTATTACTGACTTACAGATTTTAGATCTCCAACTTAAGAGCACTCATTTGTGTAAGCAGCATTTTGATTGGTCGACATACCTCTTATGAATATCCTTATAACGATAAAGTGCTAACCAATTATCCCATGCCTGACAGATGTAATAAGCAGTCATGGGTATCCAACACTGACACAATACCTACCCCCCCCCCCCTTTTCCTCTTGGGTCAGCACAGCACTCGTTGCCACGAACGTTGAGTCGTAAAACAAGGGATACTCCTCCTGTTGACAAAGGTTCATACCCTTCTTGAAAAAATGCCATTATCTCAGTCAGTTATGATATGGTGTCTTTAAATACTTTGCACCCTTCGCAAGCGTAAAAATGATTTATGTAACAGAAAATCACAACTTTTTCACTCATGCAAACGCAATCATCATGCAATGAAACCCGCTTTGCAAAATTAACCCCAATTTTAGAATATTGATATGGGTTCATACACCCTGTCTCCCAGTGTAAATAGTTGCTCTGCGAAAGAACGAGGTAAACCAATGCAATAATAACATTAATTACAGGGTTCCCACTGGCCGTCGCCAATGGCACTTAAAACAAAAATATGACTCAAGAAATTTCAAAATGGTGAAAGTATTAGGCGACAATATTTTTCATGAATGGCACTGCATTATAAACTTGTTATTTTGCTTGGTTCCCAAGTTTTTTTTCGCCACATATTCACCACAATGTAAAAATCAATAACCAGTCACTTTACTCAAGCGTGTCTCGATCCTGCTTATCATGTAATCTTTATGATATTGTTTGTCATAGCAGGTGACAAACGATTCTTCTGATCCATTCATTGAATACATAATCATGCTATAGTTAATGACCAAAGGACATGGGACCTCACATACACTTACAGTGGCAAACTGCAAATTCCAAGATAGTGTTTGTCAAGCTGACATGTCGGCTGCTTATTTACAGTACAAACCACAATTGGTTTCCTTTAAATTAATGTCTTTGTAAATAAAACAAATATCTTTATATGAAAAGAAATATCTAAATTCAATTACTTCATAAAGATTTAGCATAAAATGTTGATATTTTCGAGTAGGTTAAGTTCGGCAAGTAGGGTTTGGTCACTAGGATAAAATGTCTTGCTCCAGTGATTCTTGCTATACACTTTTATAGCACTTAACTGTTGTTGTGGAGTTGACTTCCCAACTTGGTCAAGTTTCAGGAAATATTGAATTCCATTTACAAATATTTCCACTACTCTCCTAAAAGCATGTCTGTTTGAAGTCATTCAGTTTATAGTAACTGTTGTTGTTGTATTGGGATTTACCGTCGCTGCGATAGTATTTCAATCATATAGCGACGTCCTGCTAATTACAGGTGGAGGAAGACCCCGAGTACACAGAGGTACCCGGGTAGAACCACCGACCTACCGCAAGCCAGCTGGAGAGCTTCCTCACATGAAAAATCCTAAGTCCCTACCGGGCTTCGAACCCACAGCGGTGAGGGGCTGAGAGATTTGTAGTCCACGACTGTAACCACTCGGCTACTCAGTTTATAGTGCTGGATTGTGATAGTTGGAAGTATTGTTTTAAAGTTCATCTTGAATAAAAAAAAATACATTTTATTTTATTCATTTGACATGTGATATGCTAGCCTATGAAAGGATTTTATTTATTTGACATGTGATATGCTATGAAAAGTAAAGAAAAAAAAAGAAAGTTATATTGTACTGTAACATAATTGTGAGTTTATATTTCTCCCTGCACAATGTTTATATTAAATAATATATTTTATTATTAAATATTATGTCCTGAGTGAACATGTGTATAACAGTTTGAAAAAACACATTGCATATATACGGTACCTATTTTATAAGGGAAATAAAAGGTAATAATATCTAAAAATATATTGGAGCCACTGGCACTTTTAAACTTCTTTTATTTGGCTCCAATTTTTCTCATTTGGTGATGTGTTAGTGCAAACTTTTTTTCAGCCAGGGTGAACCCTGAATTTATTTTAACAATTTAATTGCTCACACCGGAATGCATAACCTTTCCTCAACCACAAGATGTACAGTAGATTTCATAAATTTCGACCAATTGCCTACTTAAATTTAGCTTTTCTGTGAATCAAGTGACTTTCTGAAGAAAGAGATATTTTGATAAGCTGTTTCTACTTCTACAACAAATTGCATATATAGTTACCTTAATGGTCACGTGATTCGCAAAATGGCTCCTAATAGAAGTGAAAGTATGCTAACATATGAAATTGGCGATAACTACTGATAAAGAGCATGTGCTGGCGCATTGAGAGAATGCAGATGAAACTATTGAATCAGTATGACAGCTCTGATCAACTTCACCACAAACAGATACATATACATTGTAGTGATCTCTATATAAATATTTTTTTACATTTACCACCCAAAGTTATGCAGCCTTACATTTTGGGTTGCATTTGATGGGTTGGCCACATACAGTAGTTATGGGTGCCATGTTCCATTGGAAATTACATGTACCAACCCCACTGCAGATTTGAAGGTTGTGGATTTAAACCCCATAACAGTAGGGCAAGGATTTTTCATTATCTTCCCTGGTGCAAAGTACTAGTCCAACCTAGGAACTGTCAAGAGAGATTAGTATAAGTTGTAGGAACTTGTTTCCTAATCAATGTAGCTTAAACTAACTAAACATAGATCAGTTGTTGACCTGTCATCACTTACATCAGAGTGAAAGTTTAGTGATTTTAGTTTTTGGAAATTATGAACCAAGTGCTTACAGCTGTATGACTCCTAATAGATACCACTACCAGGCACTGTATCATGATTTACTATGTACATTGTACATACGTAGAAAATTCTTTTAAGTATGGTATATATATAAAATTAAAATATATAAATTCTAAACATGTGTTGCAGATGACCCGAGGCTGGTATCAGCTCGACAGAAAGATTTCTTTGAAGATATACTGGATGATAGAAGGATGACCAGTGATCTAAGATGGTCATTTAGAAACAGGGAGGTCCCAGATTACAAATACAACAAAGCTCGCTCCTCTGCACAGTTGAAGGAGGATGTTCTTAAAAGTGACAGGGTGAAATATGCAGTTGAAAAAGTGAGTGTTGTTTGATTGGAATAGCAGCTGCTGTGAATGAAATCCCATGTTATTTTAATTTGTAGATTGAAAAATGTGATTTGTATAGTGAAGTGTGTACTCTGTCTGTGCCTATAAATTGTGTTAGTTATTGTCCTTAAAGGGACTGCCCCACAGATGCTAAAATGAGGAAAAAAAAAAAAACTTCTAATTTCAAGAAAATCAATGTTATAATTGTATGTGAGGCATTGAAATCTGATCACTGATAACTTACATTATCTAAGACATACCCAGATATTGCCATTTTCTCAGTTTTTCTAACGCAAATTTTACTGTGTTACAAAAGCAGTAAGTTTTAAAATTATATTTCTGAAAAATCGCGTGACAGCTCAGGTGCCTGTTCGCACATGTGCATCTAATCTAACAAGCTAATTCAAGCACTATAATGGGGCCGAAAAAACAGCAAGTGCAAAAAAGCATACAATTGCTGCGAGAAAGAAATGCTGAAGATAAAAAATATTTTAAATATTGGTGATCAAGTCACGCGATGGGTTGCCAAATTGTTGATAGACATGGAAGTGTATTTTCCAAAACTGGGGACTTTCTTAAAGGCATTGCACACGTTATTTGTAACTATAACAGCTTAATACTTTAAAACGTCTTGGCGACAGCTAAGAGATTTAACCTTTATGTAGACATCAATCAGTATTGATGTATTTATGATTGGAAATCAAGACGTTAACCCAAAAACCATTTCGTCCCTTTCAAATTCGATCCCTACTCTCATTGAAAATGCATTTATCGATCACGTGATCTACGTGAAGTGCCCGTATAATGAAATCAAAATTTTATTTATAAACGGGAAACTCCCTTATTGGATAAGATTTGATTACACTAATAACACTAATTTTTCAAAAAAAAGAAAGCTACAGGTTGTAAAAAAAAAACTAAAAGAAATTACTATTTTAGAATAGCAGATATCCTTCAAATGACTTAACCCTGTGTTTCATATAGACTCATTTAGATGCTTAGGATAACAGTGTAGATCCAGATCAGCTATAGGAGCTGTCTGATCAGGGTCTCCTCTGTTTGCCCATACAAAATTGTAGCTCATTTTCTACACAGTCATCAATGGCAAAAAAAAAAAACTACAAAATTTTTTTTAAAAAAATGTCATTTTATAAACCATTTAAATATCAGTCCATTACTGTTCATGAAGTCATATATTTGTTATGAATATTGATGAGGTAAAAGGTTAATTAAAAGGTAACCAATAAGTCACACATGATTCTTTCATTACAAATTAGGTGAGTGAAGAAAATGATCTGCCAATCTCTGATGTGATGATAGAAGCAGAGTCCATTTTGGATGAGATGGCACACAACTTACGGACAGGGGTTATCCGCGGTTTTGCGGTATTTCTTGTCAAAGTAATGAAGCAGTTGTTCCAGCGAGTCTATGTGAATGAAGAAGGAATTCAGAAGGTAAAACTATCAGAGATTTTTTTACAACATATATTTTGCTTTTAAATTTTAATATCAATATAAATTTAAAAGGAAATTTTTAATGTCTTATTATTTTCCATGTTTACTTTTTGTTTTGAAGTTCTGGAAGTATTATGAAGAATATTATAATACTGTTTGATTTTTGGGGTGAAATTTGCTATATTTTAAAGTTATTTCCCCTCACCAAAAATCATAATTTTTCTTAACTATTGCTTAGTTATATGTTCATGGGGCCGCATTGGATAAAGTCCCTGACTTAACATCAATACGTCCCTCACCTCACCTCTGACTTGAATCATGTGAGGCTGCACGGTAGGTTACAGGTTCTACCCAGGTGCCATTGTGTCTTCCTTCTCCTGTAAAGAATTGGAAGTTGCTCTATGACCCACTGAAATTATCCTGCACAATAGCTTAGTGGTAGAGTGTCTGTTTTGCATTCAGGAGGTCTTGGATTCAAATCCCAGCCAAGGCACCTTCCTCTGGTGACCTTGTCAATCCAAAGACATATACCAGTATATAAAAATAGTACCATTTTCACCCTTGCCTAATGGCTCTTGGCAAAATAGAGTTGCTATGGAAACTCTGAGCACTAAGTACTGGATCTACCTTATGTATGGGTACTATACACAAGGCACATAAAAGAACCAAGGGGGCTATTCGCAAAATGAGCTAGAGTATCGCACCCAGGCTCCCTTTTATCAATCCACTGTCTCCTTCTATGCTGTCTCTTTAGCAAAGAACAGGACCCCTCCTGTGGTTATGCTTGACAGCAAGGTTTAACTTACAGCTACAAGAAAATGGTTGCTATCCATTACAATAGAAGAAATACTGTTCCAGCACAGTTACCTCACAATATATTAAATAAGTTCATTATTCTGCCCCACCAGGTGCGGACCATGCTGAAAGAGTACCCAGTGCTGTTGATGCCAAGTCACAGGAGTTACCTGGATTTCCTGCTCATGTCCTATGTGTTCTTCCATTACGATCTTCCCTTACCTGTCATTGCAGCAGCCATGGGTAGGTAGTTTTTCTGTCTAGATTAGGAAAATTCATTTCAGTTTTAGATAACAAAATCAATTAATGATCTTAAAAGAAAAAGAAGAAACAGAAAGTCAAGAAATGCACAAAGTACCACACAAAGTTTGTTTAATGATTAAATGATGTTTAGCATCATTTAATACATATTTACTTTTCATACTTCCTTTATTCTCTGTAATTTAACCCTTTTCCTCATAGAGGAAACCTTGAAAAGACCTATGCAAACAGCATAAAACCAGATCAGCCTGCGAGTAACTCGCAGGCTGATCAGGTTTTATGCTGTTCGCTGCTCCTCAGTGGTCTGGTAATGAGGATTTTACATTAAATTTGGTAAGGTTTGAGTTTGGCCTTCTGCAGATCAGGCTTTATGTGGTACCTATTGAGTGTGTCAAAATGAGTCTATATGAAGGAAAGGGTTAAAATGAGTCAATATGAGGGAAAGGGTTAAAATGAGTCTATATGAGGGAAAGGGTTAAATGAGTCTATATGAGGGAAAGGGTTAAAATGAGTCGAATTTTAATGCATTTGATGAAAACATCAGCTAACAAGAATTATATATATATATATATATATATATATATATATATATATATATATATATATATATATGTATATATATATATATATATATATATATATATATATATATATATATATATATTATAACAATTTAACGTGTGATTTCTCATACATTTTCAACATTATATGAATAATGAATCAAACACATTTAATCCAGCTGTTCGAGTTCAACACACTATGCATACATACAGAATACATGTGTGTGACGCAGAGTGATGTAAATCAGCCTAAAAGTCATATGTAACATGTTAAATATAAGAAAATATGTGATGGGTATACGACACCAGAAGCAGCTGTTTGAGCACAGTGTCATATAAATATTTGTCATGTCCCTCTTTACAAGGTGGACTCCTTTCATTTTGAAGACATACATATTTGAGCTTTTAGAGCCTCTGCCCCAGATTGGGAGGTCATTGGGTGATCCCAAGCCGTGGCATACCATAGTCATAAAAAATGGTACTGGTACAGTTCTCTTGCTTGCCACTCAGCATACAATAGTAGTTCCAGGACTGGTTGGCCCAATCCTTGTCAGGATAATGTGACTTGGTGTATCATGTCACATGTCTATGGCATGATACTGCAGTGTGGCAGCACTATAATTATATTGATATCCCAAGTAGATATAGACTCCAAATGGCTGAAATACTATCGGTGGGATGTTAATCTAAATAAACAAACATTTGACACAGAATGATTCAGGGGTATTCTAAAGATAGTTGTACTATTATTAAATGTTGTATTGTATATTCCAGACTTTATGGGTATGAAGTTTTTTGGCTGGCTTCTAAGGAACTCTGGTGCTTTCTACATCCGCCGAAGTTTCGGCGATGACCAGCTGTACTGGGCAGTGTTCACAGAGTACGTACAGACGCACATCAGTAATGGGGACTCACCAGTGGAGTTCTACGTCGAAGGAACACGAAGTAGGACACAGAAATCACTCTCACCCAAGTTTGGTAGGTAGAGCTACATTCGATTTTATTCGCTATCATTTAGTGAATCTATTTAATTTAAAAGTTAAAAATAAATAGTATGATTACAGGTCTTCAAATCTACCGAAAAAATAAAACGACAGTGATGGTCTATTAAAATACAGAAAATGCATTTGAGGTCTAAAGCAAGATACCTTATTATATTTGATTGCATACCGGTAATACAAATTACTAAAAATGGGGTCCATGGTTGAAGTTTGTGTCTGGATGGTATAGTGATCAATGCACTTGTCTTTCATTAGTGCAACTCATTCACATTATTTTGATATACACGTGTGCAAAAGGGCATTCAAACACATGAGATTTCTACAAGTACTTCTGTTTCATGTAGCTTGAAACACTATGCAAATACAACCATTATTGCGAATGAGAAGAATTTCATTAGCAACACCACTTTCTGTTCAATCTTTGTAGGTTACTTAAATTTTTAATTTGCTTTAGTGGTATACCAACACATATGACATACTATGATGTAATATATCCAGCAAGATGATTATCCATGTCTTTATATATTTTACTCAGGAATGCTCTCAGCATCACTGGAGCCGTATTTCAAGGCCCAGGTGCCAGACATCATGGTGATACCCATCAGCATCTCATACGACCGAGTGCTCGAGGAGAAATTATATGCATATGAGCTGTTGGGGGTACCCAAACCAAAGGAGTCAGCCTCAGTAAGTAGACTCTGAGAGTTTTACCTTAGTAGAGGACATTGTCATCGTAAAGTTATGTTGAAAGGTTTGCAAAATCTCAAGTATAGGGGTTTTAGGGGCTGGGGTTGGTCTAAATAGGAATAACTTGGTTTTGTATTGACATCACATGATTGTTTGTAGTTAGTAGCCTTAGGATGCATTATTGATAGTTGCAAGTGAAAATACAAAAAGAAAAGGGGAATTGTTTCAAAATTATAACATGCGACAAAAATTTTAAAATGGAGTCAAGTGAACCCTTGGCATGTAGATAAAGACAAATTTTGAAATATTTGTAGGTCATTTATATAATTTTCTGGTCGTAATGGACAATTTTATGAGTCATGAAAAAGCCTTTGTCACTTGAAATGGAATGATTTATTATCTCTACCACTGTACAGGGTGTGTTCAAAGCTAGAAGTATTCTCAATGAAGATTTTGGAAATGTGCACATCCACATAGGAGAACCAGTGTCTATCAGGAACTATTCAGTGAAAGATGTTGACAGGACCAGTCACAGTATAGAGCCCAGGTAATGGTTGCTGTCACATTGATGCTCATAGACTTTACTGGAGTCATATACAATGATAAATTAGTTCCTTTTTATTCAGGGCAAATACAAACCTAACCAATGCAATATTTTGTTGATTGTTAAAAAAATGGATGGTTTCTCCATAACATGGTTGGTTTCTCGATCACGACCAATAGCGTTACAAACGTATTATAAAACCTATTTTTAGAATTACTATCTTATGTTGTCATAGGACTAATCCTATTCAATCTATGCACATGCTCTCACTTCACAGACTGAACTTACAAACTTAAGTTCAACACAGAATGTAAGCTAACAAAATTCATAAAGAAATTGTTCCTTATTTGGCTGTCATGCTTCATTGGCAACTTGCATATAACAATGTAATTTGAACTGTTCATTCTGGTTTCAAGATAATAAGTGCAGGTGTGTTACTATGATACTTGTACCTTTGAAATGACAAAAATTACCATATAATATTCATCAAGTAAAAAATTCCATTCAGAATTATTTTGACAGTTCACTCACAATTCTTACAAATGAAATATACAGATGATACATGAAATCACCTTGAAGCCAATTAACTTACTTACCTGATGTCTACACTCCTACTCAGGTATATAGCCAGCCTGACATTCCAGGAGCAGGCCCTGATACAGAAGCTGGGTTACGATGTCACGCTGACACACCTTCGTAACATGGCCATCTCCCCTTGGTCCATCATCGCAGCCGTCCTTCTACAGAACTTGGACGGTATTCCTTTGTCCCAGCTACTACGGGAGGTTGAGTGGCTCAAAAGACAGGCTTCGAACCTTGGTGCTTATATTGACTGGCCAGGTAACATTTATTTGAGTCACTTGTATACATGTATAACTACTCAATAGTATGAAATGCTGTCATGCATTGAAAAATCAACATTTTACATGCCCTCAGATCCATAGATTGGGGCATATTGTTTTTGGTCTGTCTGTCTGTCATAAAACTTTGACCATATAACAAAAACAAGGAAGTCCTTCCACCAACAGCCTCCAAACTTCACAGGTCACCTTGATGAGCTCTACCTACACACACACACACACACACACACACACACAGGCATGGAGTCAAATGTAGTGCTTGTTTCAATATATCATGTGAAAGTTCTTTATTCTTGTACTGTTTCATTCAAGAACCTTGAACCTCACCAACAGTTCTGATGACTGGATGGTTACAATGTCCATCCTGCTGTTGTTTTAGTGGAATTTACCATCACTGCAACAGTATATCAGTCATAGCAATGTCTAGCAAATTACAGGTGGAGAAAAACACCAGAAGGCGCCTGGGTAAAACCACTGACTTACCATAGTCCAGCTGGAAGGCTCCCTTACATGAAAATATGAGAGACCCTGCCTGAAGTGTCCTTCCTGTAACCAGGTCCCATGTTCTCAAAAATAACAAGAAATATCTTTAAAAAAGATATTCGGCGTAGGATGAAAGAAAAACGAGATTTTCATTCATGCATAAATATACTTTAAGAAACTTATAAATGGAAATATATGCAAAACACATTTCAAAGACTCTAATGTTATGATAGGTTATAAAAGCATTGTTGTAAATAATTGTAATAAACATGTTAATTTTATAGTTTTAAAAAGTTTATTTTAATA
>CM037791.1:39329309-39376208 GCA_021229015.1 Solen grandis
AGCTGCTTTCAAACTGAAATACAAATTTAACCATGAGTTTTTGTGTAAATCAGGTCAACTGTTGACTTCCTTTTAACCCAGGGTGGCAACTGGATAATCTGTAAGTCAATTTGAAAACATTTGTAAACAAGGAAAAGGTCTATGATGCTTAGTTAAGGAAATGTCACTGTTTTATATGTTACAATTTGTTCTGGATTGTAAAATATTTAAAAGTAAGCTGGTAAAATTGTTCAACATGAGACAGTGTGCAGGTCCATGACCAATATTCCTATAGACCTATTCCAGACTGTTAGCTTTCAACAAACAATACTTTATATGGAAAACAAGGCCAAGGTCACATTCAGTAGATCAAATGTCAAGGTGAGAGATTGAAGGTATGAGCTGGTTATCAAACCTTACTTTCCTTATAGCCCTTTCCCACATATAGACTCATTTTGACACACTCAATAGGTATCACATAAAGCCTGATCTGCAGAAAACCACAGTTAAACCTTACCAAATTAAATTACAAAATCCTCATTTCCAGACCACTGAGGAGCAGCGAACAGCATAAAACCTGATCAGCCTGCGAGTTACTTGCAGGCTGATCTGGTTTTATGTTGTTCGCATAGGTCTTTTCATGGTTTCCTCTATGAGGGAAAGGGATAGGGAAGCTGGTGTTTGTAGGATTTCTACATCTCCTGTACATTTCTAACTAACTGCAATCTATTTTCAGATAATGAGTGAGGAGGAGTCCCAGTATAAAGGAGTTCTCTCCAAATCTGTGCATAAAGCTAGAGCCTACTACAATATGTGCCTTGATGTTGATGCAATTGAGAAAGCTGGAGTCACACCTGCTTTAAAAGTAAATACAGCTTAGGTTCTCTGTACATTTTCATATCTAGACAATTAAGACTGTGCAGTGTTGGGCCTCCGTGGCCAAGAGGGTAAAGTCGCTGACTTTTACACTCACTCAGCCCCTCACCGCGTGGGTTCGAATCCTGGCAGGGTCATTCGGATTTTCATGGGAGGAAGCCTTCCAGCTGGCTTGTGGTAGGTTGGTGGTTCTACCTGGATGCCTCCGTGCATTCGGGGTCTTCCTCCACCTGTAATTAGCTGGACGTCTCTATATGACTGAAATACTGTCGAAGTGATGGTAAACTCAAATAGTCAAGTCTGTGCAGTGTGGTTGTTCATTGCAATCTGTGATAGCTCTAACTAAAAATACAAACTGGTGGGGTTGAGATCCTTTATAAAATGGGTTTTTAATTGGTGTTATATGGTAAATCAAATTCTATCCTTCTGTCTCAGGAGCAGGAGGTGGTGAGTTTGATCCCGGGCCACGACATACCAAAATCGTTAAAAATAGTACTGGTATAGCTCCCTTGCTTTGCACTCAGCATATAAGGGTAGTTGCAGGACTGGTTGGTCCGGTGTCAGGATAATCTGACTGGGTGTGGAATCATGCCACATGTCTACAGCGTGATAGTGCATTGTGGCAGCACTATATCTGTCTCAAGTAGACATTGTCTCCAAATGACTGAAATACTGTCCGTGGAACGTTAAACACAACAAACAAACAAAAAAATTCTGTCCTATCAAGTTAATATAAACGTTTTCGCTTTTTAGCTCACCTGAGCATAGCTCAGGGTGAGCTTTTGGGAGACTTGATTGTCCGTCGGCCGTCGTCCGTCAACAATTTGATGTTTACACACTAGAGGCCACAATTTTGATCCAATCTTCCTCAAACTTGGTCAGAATGTTTGTCTTGATGATATCTTGAACCCTTTCGAAAATGGGTCAGGTTGGATCAAAAAGTAGGTCAGTAGGTCAAATCTTAGAAAAATCTTGTCGTCCGTCAACAATTTTGATGTTTACACACTAGAGGCCACAATTTTGAGACAATCTTCCTCAAACTTGGTCAGAATGTTTGTCTTGATGATATCTTGAACCCTTTTGAAAATGGGTCAGGTTGGATCAAAAAGTAGGTCAGTAGGTCAAATCTTAGAAAAATCTTGTTTACACACTAGAGGCCACAATTTTGATCCAATCTTCCTCAAACTTAGTCAGAATGTTTGTCTTGATGATATCTTGAAGCCTTTCGAAAATGGGTCAGGTTGGATCAAAAAGTAGGTCAGTAGGTCAAATCTTAGAAAAATCTTGTCGCCCGTCAACAATTTTGATGTTTACACACTAGAGGCCACAATTTTGAGACAATCTTCCTCAAACTTGGTCAGAATGTTTGTCTTGATGATATCTTGAACCCTTTCGAAAATGGGTCAGGTTGGATCAAAAAGTAGGTCAGTAGGTCAAATCTTAGAAAATCTTGTTTACACACTAGAGGCCACAATTTTGATCCAATCTTCCTCAAACTTGTCAGAATGTTTGTCTTGATGATATCTTGAACCCTTTCGAAAATGGGCAGGGGCAAAAAAGGTCAGTAGGTCAGATTTTTCTTGATGATATCTTGAACCCTTTCGAAAATGGGCAGGGCCGGACCGAAAAGTAGGTCAATAGGTCAAATCTTAGAAAAATTTTTACATTTTTGGTCCAATCATCCTCAAACTTTGGCAGAATGTTTGTCATGATGATATCTTTTGTGGATGGGGTCAGAAAATTCCTGAACATTGTTTCACCTCATCATCTTAATTCTAAAGCAATCTGTTTTGTACAGGCAATGAATGATACTTTTCTCAGGTGAGCGATCTAGGGCCATCTTGGCCCTCTTGTTAAGTTTGGGCTATATTTTACCGGCATATAAGTACCTTCATTTCAGTGATTTTGCAGTAAAAATCTAATTTTTGTATATTTTGACACAGTTAATCAAGATGCTGGGAGGCTGGACGTTGACCTCTGACCCCGTATCGGGGACATTTGACCAGGCCAAGTGGACGCTTCTGGACGCTTTGATTTTGTCGCACAGACAGAAGTTGTCTCCCCTTTTCAGTATGGGCGTGGAAACAGACATGCGAAACAGCAGCGTTTATATCATCGGGGTAGGTCAAACTTCTCGTGTTTTTTGGAGACACAGGCATTTTAATATAAAATTATGTCTCACTAACTACTAATGAAGTATCGTACAAGAGTTTCACGGAATTGGGGGCTATACATAGAAATTCTGCTTGTCATGTCATGTCCAGTCTTATACTCCCACATTGTCAAAATCCTTGTTTGCTCAGTACGCTTTGCTTCTTAATCGACTTTGGGTTATTTGATAAGCAAAACTTTGTATTCATGAATTATTAATCAGTCGTTTCGTTGGATCTGTGGTTGAGACTGTATGGCAACAGCAGGGATCATTTGATCAATGAAATGGTTGGGGATTTCAAAGTTAGCTTCATTCTACCATTTAGAGGTGATGGCACGCTCCTCAGCAAAGCATAGCAGTTTATCTTGTGGGACAATAAGTCAGTTTTTACTTTTGTTAATTCAATAAAAAAATATTTAAAATACTATGCGTTGAGTCATTTGTAAGCAAGAAGGTGATTAATTTTCATGAAAATGAATTTTTGCAAGTTGAAAATCCCACTGTATATACGGTAGTGATAATGGAATATATATGGTGGATTTCGACACGAAAACAAGGCAGGGGTTATTAATCACCTTTAATGATAGTTCTAGTATAAATCACTCCCTCTCTCTCTCTCTCTCTCTCTCTATCTCTCTCTCTGTCTTTCTCTCTCTCTCTCTCGCTCTTTTGGATGGATCTTTCCAATGTTTATAGAAATGTTCAAATTAGATCATTTGATTGACCAATAACTACACTATTATATCTTTGATCAGTGGCTGACCTTCTATTTTTCTGTCCAAAATGACTATAATCCGGATACCAGTTTCGGTTTCCCTCACAAGAAATCATTTGAGTTACTCTTGGCCCATGTGTATGTATGTAAACAAGATTCATTAACCCTTTCCCTCATAGAAGAAACCATGAAAAGATCTATGCGAACAGCATAAAACCAGATCAGCCTGCGAGTAACTCGCAGGCTGATCAGGTTTTATGCTGTTCGCTGCTCCTCAGTGGTCTGGAAATGAGGATTTTGTAATTAAATTTGGTAAGGTTTAACTGTGGTTTTCTGCAGATCAGGCTTTATGTGATACCTATTGAGTGCGTCAAAATGAGTCTATATGAGGGAAAGGGTTAAGAAATCTATTATAACTTATCATGACAGTATTACAAAAAATATCAAACACACATACCCGTACAGAAAAATAGAAATGTCTAGATTTTTAATCTGGGAATTTTCTCAGTGTTACGTTCTAGTTCATGAAAAAAAAAGCCTGATGTATTTAACCATTGTGATAACATAGAAATTAATCTGCCTGAATTCACCATTAATACACTGCCGAATTGGTGCAATTTAAGCACCATCAAGATACTGCACTGAGGAACCAAAGTTTCCGGACAACTAGATTTCAGCGCATAATTATCCATATTTTTACCCGTTCTAGTTTTCCCAGGCCGGACTGTCACTGAGCGATAGTAGAGAATACTTTCCAAACCATACAAACTATCAGGCCCTGCAAGACGCCTTTCTCAAGTTTGGTCGGGACGTTGTGGGACTACTCGGTGGGTCGAATGAGGTCGAGCGTAAAATTGCCGACATTTACAACTTTGAGAAGCAACTGGCGTACGTGAGTACAAAAATTAAACATCTCAACGTTTGTTCTTTATTTTTATTATTTATTTTTTTTAAAATATTTTTTTTGTGAATATTAGCTGTATGATATGTAAAATATTCACAAAAAATATGATATTCATATAACTTGTATTTGTTTTTTCCCCCTCATCTTCTTAACTTTTTACAGAATGTTTAGTATTTTTAATATTGAAATTTGAAGAAGTATTTGAAGGGGTATTCATTATCCTATATTTTTTATTTATCAAACCATGACCTTCGGTGATATTTATTTATTTATTTTTTATTTTGGCCGTCTCGAAACAAAAAGGATAATTTGGTGTCTTGTAGATTCGTGTTCCCAGGGAGGAGCTTGTTGATCCAAGTGCTCGGTATCATCGCATGACCCTTCAGGAGTTCCAGGATACATATCTCTCTAAAGACTGGGTATGTCTGTGTTCTTAACTATTTACCTAATGAATTTAATCTATATATACCATCCTCAGTGGCCGAGTGGTTATAGCATCCCCCTCGTGAGCTTGAGTTTGTGGGTTTTATCCCCGGCTGTGACATAACAAAGTCGTGAAAAATGGTACTGGTTAGCTTTCTTGCTAAATGCGCTCAGCATATAAGGGTAGTTCCAGGACTGGTTGGCCCGGTGTCAGGATAATGTGACTGGGTGTGGTGTCATGCCACATGTCTACGGCGTGATACTGCAATGTGACAGCACTATATCTGTCTCAAGTAGACATCGTCTCCAAATGACTGAAATACTGTCTTTGGGACATTAAACCCCCAAAAAACCAAACAAACATAATTTATGTATGCAAATTAATGACACAATGAATATTTATTAATTGATCTTAAAATGGAATATTATAGGATTCCTCTTTGCCTTAGAATCTGGGGATATATTCATAAAGCTCTATAGTTTTTAAGGAAAACAATTCCGTAACTGGAATAAATCTCCTGAAGTGTTTTATCTATAAGACTAAAGGAAATCCTGAAGAATAAAGGAAAATCTATGCGATTTTAAGGAAATGCTTAGAAACTAAGGATTTGTTTTCCTTAAGGAGCTTTATGAATACAGCACCTGAGCTACAATATTGTATGAGCAAACAGGAAAACAGCGAAGACCCTGATCAGACAGCTCCAGGGAGTTGCTTCCTCAGTTTGCCGGTTAAGACATCCAAGCACCTCTATAACAGGTGAATTGATTTCCAGGGGCTCTTCCCTTCCCTGTAATAAGCTGGACATCACTATTTGACTGAAATACTGTTGCAGGGACTCTGAGTCAACAATAACAATCATTTCCAAGCATCCTGGATTTTTTCCACTACAGTTTGTCCACCATTTATTTCATATTGACTCATTTTGATGCATTGGCAAACAGAGCAGACCCAGATCAGACAGCTCCTGATCAGGGTCTGCTCTGTTTGCTTATACAATATTGTAGCTTAGATTCTACACCGTCTACAGAGCAAAGAAAAATCAGCTGTTTCAAATACCAAGTTCATTTAATTAATAATTATTCATGATTATAAAGTCATTATATTTGAACATGAATATATATTATATATGAAGTCACATGTACCAAATTATTCATGAGGTGTGGGGTTAAGCATCCTCATTTTACATCGATTAGGAAACTTGATACTATTCCTCGGTAGTACCTGGGTTGGACCAGTACTTTCGGCTTGCGGAGATCATTAACGATTTTACCTCCTTTAGGGTTGAAACCCAGAACTTTGGGATCTGCAGACGTTGATCTTGAGAGCACACTTTCTCTTTTACCTGCAGGCAGTATACCATACAGAGATATGCACAAAGCAATATTATTCTGAAGAGAGATAACTCATGTCTTTATTCATCCTGTGACGAAGTGCTGTGTTACGGGTAAATAGCGACCACTCGCAGAAATAGGTCTTTTTATATCTTATGTAAAACTGCCATTTTAGGGGGAAAAAATGGCAAAAAACAAAAGGGAAGCACTTTAAAACATACAACAGTTCTACACACCTACTTAAAAACAAATTTTTATGGCAGATTGAGATTGATGTCTACATGCAAGGAATATTCCGAGACATCCAGACCATTGCTATGGATACAGAGGTTGTCGTGGCAACGCCGGCATATTTCAAGAGGCTGGGGGCTCTTTTGAAGAACACGTCTGATGAGTAAGTTTGTTTAGGAAGATTTTGTGTCGTATGGAAGAATTTGGTCTCAGTTTCACGAAACAGCTTGACTGGAGTAGCCTGTTAAAGTGGTTTATATTCCAAGGTGTTATCATGCTCTCTGAAAAAAAATAGGGGAGCATGTAGTCGCCGCTTCGTCCTTTCGTCTGTTAAGCGGTCATTTCTTCTTGTTCCCTTGACTGACCACTTAAGACAAGTTTGTAATTGATATAAAAACCCTTAAATTACCCAATCAAAATGTCCGCCAAAAGTAGGGATATTCTTTGATATGAGAACTATGTATAAGCTTGATAGAAGGATATCAGATGTTGTTATTAAATGACATTAAATCCAATACAGCAGCTCATTACCAATCTCCACCCTCTGCAAAAAAAAGAAAAAAAAACAAAGAATAAAAGAAAATTGATGCCAAACACAGGTTCTCTAATGCATTTCAGGACGATGGCCAATTACATAGTTTGGCATGGTATTCAGAGTTATGTCGGATATCTAACCAAGGATATCATTGCAGCTGCATTAGAGATGGACAAAGTAGAGAGTGGCATTAAAGGTATGTTGTTTAACCCTTTCCCTCATATAGACTCATTTTGACGCACTCAATAGGTATCGCATAAAGCCTGATCTGCAGAAAACCACAGTTAAACCTTACCAAATTTAATTATAAAGTCCTCATTTCCAGACCACTGAGGAGCAGCGAACAGCTGTTCGCATAGGTCTTTTCATGGTGTCCTCTATGAGGGAAAGGGTTAATAAGAATCACACCCTGGTGGTCAGGACTCTTCCTTACAGAAGCCGGTTACAGGCTAGGATACGAGCTAGGGTACTTGTCCCTTGTATCTGCATCTATCTCTTGTGTGTAGCTTCACCTGTGTAGAGGTGGTAAGGGAAGACAACCCTGACAGAAAAAGTAAAGGAGAATCGAAGTTAGAGTTGCTAGGCCTTAAAGGTGTTCTCTGTCAAAAACTGCAGCACCATGCAAGATACACCTGAGCGCGAATGCAAACAACATTTATACATGGTTTCAACGAGGAATAATGGTTTTAGAATATAAGATACATGTACTTCAATATCTGAAGCTCTGGAAGTATTTTCTCATATGTACATCATTGTAAGACCTTCAGACATCAAACCATACAATTGAGGTTTAAATTTATTTTTCTGAAACCCAAGACCTGCATATAACTAAAAACTGACACAGGCAATTATAAAGATACAAAGTACATGATTGTGAAAACTTTTTTAGTATTATACGGGATATAAAAACAGAGATCTGATAACTGTCTTAAACTTGAAAATATTGAGGGACTGTCGTATGTGACTCCCTGTCTTATGTGACATTTTTGGCTTATTCCATTGGAAGGTCACATAAGACAGTCTCAAAAGTATACAGTCAGTATGTTGATCACTGGTATTGCCAGAAGTCCTGAAAGTTGGGCATTAACAAAATTATCAGGCCTCAGAAAATGTATTTCTTCCTTGAAAGAATAAATATGTTTGTACTTTTCTGGTGTTTATAGTTACTTGTTTCTTGTTATCTCAGCTTGTATGAATTTATTTGATTTTTTTTAGTGTAAGTTGCATCTTGGTTTGATTAAAGTAAAAAGAAGTAGGTATATTCCTTTTGGCTTTTAAGGTCACATTTCGCATATCCATGAGGGTTGACAAACATCACAAAATTGATGATTGATTGAAATGTATTGTCAGATTATTTGCGGTTGCTGATGATGATTTTTATCTGGTTTTAAATCTCTATTTACAGAGTACCCGGCACAATGGAAGAGGTGTTTAGGCAAGGTGACCGGCGCACTAGGCTTTGCTGTTGGGGCGTTATATGTGGAAAAACACTTTGCCGACGGAAGCAAGCAAGAGGTATTGGACTTGCTGTACATATATGACATAGAAATAGTTAGTTTTGGGTTCCTGTGGGAATAAGTCTTATTGATTGTGATTTGAGTAATTATACCCCCGCGCTTTAAAGAAGTGGGCTAATATAGAAATCAAGCTTATCACGTCTGTCATATCACATTCTAAGCTTATACTACTTAAAGATAAGGTATTAGATGCGAGGGTCTTAGTCTCCTGTAGTGATGGTTCTGGCTCGAATTCCTTAGCGCTAAGTAATACTTAAATACTTGAGGGCAAATTTCATTAGTCTTGCTTCTGTAATAAAAATGACCAAATTTTTCGTTTCTTAAGAATTATTTTTAGTTATTAAGGTATTAGTTAATAATAACTTAGTCAGATACTTGAATATTTCATAAAACAGGAATGGCAGATTGTGTTTCTACCCAGTTTAAGAACTTAAGAATTACTAAGCGCTAAGTATTGTTGGTCATAGTTGAGCCTGGTTGAACATGTTCCATATACCAGTATCTGTACTATAGAGCATCAAAAAATTATCTAATAAACTTGAATGAAATTGCCTTCTTTGATGTACAAAAGTACTAGGGGCCTTCAAGGCCAAGAGATTATGGTCACTGACTTGGTATCACTAGTTATTTCTCAAAATGTCAATATTTTCTGTACCAAGAGATCAACTGTTTGGTTGCTCTTAAAAAAGTGTGTTCTTTGTATAAAGCAACGTCTGCTAAAATTTTCAGAAAACCTTCTCAGGGGATTATAAACTATGGTCAGTGGTTTGAAATCTTTGTGAATCTTTCATTTTTCTGGTGAACAGGACTTTTGAAAGTATTTATACCATATAAAATAGAAGTATGATATATACCAAATGAGACTCACATTCAGTGTAGAGGTTAAAAAAAGTAGGGAAGTAAGCTATCAAAAGAATTTTTTTTGCAATATTTAGGTAAGATGCGGTCAGACTCCAGTTTGGCCAAGTTGTGTCACCTGCTGTAAACAGAGGTGACACACAGGGATCACTTTCCTGTCGTCTGGGTGTCTGGACGTCTGTCTGTCCATCAGTCACATATTTTCCATCGCACTTCAGCAGGTTACACATGTGTTCCAAAGAATACTCTTGTTTGGATAAAAGAAAAAAAAAAATGTTTTAGCTCAAAGATTGAACAAAAAACATATATAATATTTTTTAAACTTGTTAATTTCATGAATTTGGAAGCATGTTCATACATCTGAATCTAATCCCTTTTGGAGTTTTCAGGGTTGGACCAGTAATCGGCACCTGGGGAAGTAAATAAAAATTCTTGCCCCCAGCAGGATTTGAACCTATTACCTTTAGCTCAGTAATTATACATGTATACATTACGACCGAACCACAGCAAAGCTTTTTATTTCTATTCAGGTGGAATCGGTTTTTGAGGACATTCGCACCGCCTTCATAGCCAACCTGGACAGTTTGACCTGGATGGATAAAGAAACACGTGACTATGCCAAGGAGAAGGCAAATGGTGTCACAAAGATGCTGGGATACCCGGACTTTATTCTAGATCCAGTAGAGCTTGATAAGTACTACGAAAATGTAAGTTCTGCGTCATTTATTTTCAAAGGTTTTTTGTTATACCCCCAGATATGAAATATATGGGGCTATATTGGAGTCACGTCTGTTGGTCCGTAAGTAGACGAGATTAGCCCGCCCTATTTCTTGAATATCTTTGGTTGGATTTTGGTTAAAATTTACAAGACCGTTCAGTTCCAAGCTTAGTTGTGTATATAATTGGCACATCATGATCAGCTTGATTTTAAATGAGTTATGGCCCTTTGTTATATTTCTTAAACACAGTAACTGTGACAAAGAAGTATTTTGGGGTTCACTTTATTTTCAGTGATAGTTCTTGTTCATTAGTATAATTAAGCTTACAGATTAAACAGTATCATTTGAATAAAAAAAAAAAAAAAAAAAAAAAAAAAATAGCATAATGCATACACAATATGAAAAAATTTACTCATCTTCAGTAAGGTATAAAGGCCCCTTACCTATCATCTGGAAATGAGATGAAAGCAACATGATAAAATCATCATTGATTTAGTGCAAAAAGGAATGGGAAAAAAAAGAAGGTTAATTGGATTGAAGCCGTCATGGAATTGTGTCGTTCCAATCAGGTGCTTGAAAATGAAACTGCAGAGAAAACAACTCTTTCAAGATGACATTGTTGCTTAGTACAATTATATGAACTCTTGACAGTGTTTACAAATGTATTCAAATGGACTTTCAAGCTATACAAAAGCCTCATTGGGATAACTGGTAGTAAATGGTTGACCTGGTTTTCATGAATGTGATGACAGGATAATAAATAATCTCTTAAGGTATGAATAGCCTAATTATCCATCAATTCCATCGAAGTCATGCATATAACTTCACAATATAAGCTTTTAAAATGTCAAACGAAAAAATCAGGGGCAAGATGACAAGTTATATAGTGACATAAGAGTTTAAGATTTTTTTTTTACCTCCCCTTGATAATTTTGATTTCATGGGTCATCTCCCCAGAAAATTAAAAAAAATATTTTAGATTTTTTTTAATAAATTTAAAAGAATAATATTTATTTTTCTACTGTGAGTTTTTCTCGAATAACAAATGAAGCTTTTCATATTCACATAAACTGCATATTTTCTTAGGCTTCATTGTTAATTTAAATACAGATTATCTCCCCCAACTTAAATTATACTTGAAAAAACTCTTTGTGAAACAGAGACAAAACTTCAAAGAAATATTACCATCCAGTGCAAGATATGGAATATAGCTTTAAAGGCATTGACACCTTAACAATAGGTGAAGGCGGAGTTATAATTTTTATTAAAAAAAAACAACAAAAAATGGGAAAGTTGCATTCCTGATATTTTTCGGAAATTGTCTTGCAGATTACACTAGTGGAGGGGGACCTTTTTGGTTCCAGACTGGCCCTGAGTGCCTTCTATAAGGAGAAGAACTTACGGAGATACGGAACTACGCCTGACAGGACAGAGTAAGAGTGGATAATTTACAAAATTCTATGAGTGTTAGCTGAAGAAAATGATTAATGTAACCAACCAATCAGTGTCAGATATCCACGGCTGTCAGCTGTGGGATACTTGGCTAGCACTTTATCGTTATTAGAATATTCATAAGAAGTATATCGACCTGTCAAAATGCTGCTTACATAAATGAGTACTCTTAATTTAGAGATGTAAAATCTGTAAGTAGGTAAAAGTTTGTATAAGTTCCGTAGGTACGAGAGTTTCTATTGGTCCAAAAATCCCCACTACTTTCTACCTAGTTGGGCTATGAATAGTAGCGCGGCTTTTCAAATAATCCATATCAAGTAAATGCTAACTAAAGATCCCACGGGCGATATATGGAGTAACGGAATGAGCGCACGTGGGTGTCCGACACTGCAAACAAACTTGATTTAAATGTTTTCTGTTTAATGTAATAAAAAATATATGTTATTTTTTTTATCATGTATCCTGTAATTTTTAGTCAATCATTTTAACTTCCCTATAATATATTCAACCAGTTTTCCGATAGAGAGATTAGGCTAATAGTTTGGCATATCAGGAGACTGACTGGTAGGCAATTGCATCATCAAGTTTTCTCCTCTGGACTGTAATTTTGTCATGCACAGAGATATTTTAGAGTGGTGGTCTTATGAGCAGGAAAAAAATCAAAGTGCACAATGCGCTGAAAGACTGTCGGCAGGCTTTACACGCTGAACTAGCTATTAGAGGTGTGGAGTTTTACCGGTAAACTGGTCCTAAGCAGCTTGTGGTACAAACTGGTACAAGGATGAATAATACCGTTACTTTTGGTGGTTTCTGTAAAACAGAAAAGAACGAGTACAAATTTCAATAATTTTGTCGTTACTGATAATTTCATTGTTCAACATCAAAAGCCTGTGTAGATATGATATTGATGTATCAATTTCCATTTAAATATAAGAAAATACAATTTTATTAGAAAATATTCACTTATTACCAATCATGACCATGAAATGAAATAAAAAATGGCTGACGGCAACATGCATGACATTGATTTGTTAGCAACACAAGTCCAGGAATATTTAGTGTGGTATATCGTGGTACGTACCTCAGTATTTAGGTAAAAACCACAGCACTCCATGGTACAGTTACAACCTGTGGTTCCCTGCTCTGCTAGCTATACATGTAATTCCAGCGTTAAAGCAGGGTTTATTTCGATAGAGGCAAAGGTAATGTAATGGCATATTACAGTGGTGCTAACGTATCAGTTGTCAAAAAATACGATTGGAATACGATAGAAATACGGACGATATACGATATGCGATATACGATCTGCGATGTGCGATAGCAGGTCTGATTTACCTTTACGATTCGTTACGATGCGATGCGATGCGTTTATAATCTGATACCATACGATATACGATTTACGATCTGCGATATACGTTATGCGATATACGATACAGGATAAGCACGGTATAAATGGCATTTTTTACAACTGTATACAACTAGAATTTACAATAAGTTCAAAAATATGAAATATCAACTAAGCTTTTAACAATATTTATCACAAGCCGTGTTTTCATCTGAAATAAACAGCGGAAATAAACAAAACGGGAAACAGGAAATGGGGACAAACTAAATTGCGGTTCCTCTAGAAATGTTACGGACTCTGTTGTCTCCGTCAATAACAACCTAAGCACGTTTTCCTAATGAGGACTCATAAAAAAATGTATTAATTATGCTTTGTTATTATGTGCTTTGATATTAATCACATTAAAAAAAAATGATACCAGTAATCATCTAATATCTAGTATTCTGTCATTTGTGGTAATTAAAACAATATCTTCGGGCATTTTTCAAACTTTGCATTTAACCCATCAAACATAAATGTATATATAATTTATTGGATGTATCAAATATCAAAAGAACGCGAGTGAGTGTGGGAGAATAGCACCGTATCTATTTTCTTATTAGAATATTCGTATATATTACAAGTAGGTAACTGTCATAGGTATAGTGTTAATATAAATATGTTTTCATATACTTTAAGCTCGGAAAATCCGCTATTGTTTTAAAAAGCCCTAAGCCCGAAGAATTGTTGTTGGAAATTGACCTTGGTAATTAAACAATTAAATACATGTGCATTAACATGGGTCGAAAAGCTATCTTTGTCGAAAAGATGCCATGAGTGAAGAGGCCGCCGTTTAACCGGGTATTCGTGAGAAATGTCATACGCCGCCATGCGTATACAGTTTAATATGATTTGTTTCGTTAATCGAGTACAAGAATAAAATAGTTGCCAAATCGGTTATATCTCATTTTGACTACACCCAATTCATCTACTGTATAAAGTTATTTCACACCTTTCCAGACATGTTTCCAGATTGTCTAACACATGCATTGCTACATGTAAAGGATATATAACTAATTGTCTCTTATTAAGCAGGGAAATATCATCATGTATTGGGCTTTCAATATTTTGTAATGGTATCCATGTTTTTGACCAAGTATTATTGTAAAATTATTTAAATGTAAAGTATTTGATATTTTATTAAATATTTATGATATAACATTTATATTGTGTGCATATGTATCATCCCCGCACTAATTCACTGTGTCTTCCGCATAAATATGCATTCATCTCTCCTCCCCTCTCTCTCTCTCTCTCTCTCATCCTATATTTTGACCTAATGGTCATTAATGTTATCATGTATGTGGTTTCGAGACACATTTTAATTTGCAGAGATTTTGATTTGTAGACACAATGGGTTTCAATCGGAAGAACAAATTAAGAAAAAAAAGTCTATTTAAAATCTGTGTATTTTACTCGCCGTTTTAACAATCAAAATATTTTAAAGAATACCCTATGATTCGCTCATTTGTAATATAAAAATAAGTCCATAAGTTGCACACATGTGTGCCCGCACACTCCCTTACAAATGTATTTTTGATACATGTATCATCATTATCATCATCATCATCGTGTACATTTAAGATTTTTTTTTCTCTCTTCGAAATATATTCTGTGCCTCATACCTGGATTGGAAACAGTTTTATTATTATTATTATTCTATGAACATTGGTGTGTTTAAAATAGAATTTCAAATTATTGCTAAAAATTGTAATCTTTTAGTACCGGAAATAACATTCACTCTGTGTACATGTCAAAAGTCTTCTCCTCTGGGGGTGGTATACCGGCAGCGGCGAGACATAAAGGTGACATATCCGGTCAAAATAAACACATGCTGTGCCTGCTGATAAGAACTTATGGCACGCCTCCGGTATTGCGAAACACACTTTTTTCACTTAATTATACATAAAAGATTAGGGATATGCAAGAAAATGTTCTAACCTATTATATCTCTAGCAAACTGTAATAATATGGAAATGAGATCTTTAGCGAACTGTAGTAATATGGAAACAAGATCATTTTCTTTTAACTATTAACATGTCAGTGAACTCTGTGTTATCACGGAATAAAATACATCAAATATTTTATAACAAATCTTCCATTCCCATGTAGGTTTTATGTTTATTTTTCTATTGTTATGGCTTGCAATAATTCCTGGTTTATCATATTAAATATTAAGACATAGCAGTGAAGCATATCATGAAAATGTGGTCCCGTTTTATCATTGTTTTTATCCATATGAAAGAGACAGTTGTTGGATACAATTAAGTTCGAGTGTGATACCCATGCTAATTTCGCAAAAAAAATGCTCTTCGAAATATACGTGTCCGAGGTATAGCACCGATATACTGTAAACATGTTCCTGTGTAGAACTAGTACTTAGAGCTCCGTGTTCTCAAAGCAATACCGATGCATCTTGTACACATCATATACGTATTAGGATTTACGCGATCATCGGAAAAAATGCTCCGGTCTGGATTTTCAGTCTCCACCTACCTGAATTTTGATTATCTCCGTACTGATGAAAAAAGGGGGAAAAAAGAAACATAATTTGCACTCATTCAACCATTTTTTTTTTGGAAGTGTGTGTGCGCGCGCGTGTGCGTAATGAAAGAGAGATAGAGAAACCTAAATAAAATAGAAAATAATTAAATAAATAAACTATATTCGTAAATTACAATTATCTTTTGTTCACGAATTCATTAAATAATAAAGAAAAATTGGCATTCGAGTAAATACAGCAGTAAAAAATAATTACACGAAAGCAACATTTCGGACGATCTTGCATAAGTAGGTAAGTTTTAATTTGTTAGTTTTTAGACAGGTTAATAAAGCAAACATTGATCAAACATATCGATTACACATATTTTTAAATTATTTCACTTTAATACTGATATAGTCACGAAGCTATATTAAAGGTATTTACGTCTCTGATATAGTACTTTTCACACGTGCATCATATTATATATCATCGCATGGCGTCTGCTCCTGAAAGTCACGTAGGCCATAACACATGTATAAAATAATAAAAGAAAAGAAATATAACTATTGCAATTGGTAAAATATGAAAAAAAAAAAATGCACTGCATAATGTGATTTAATGATCCACCATTAATAAACCTAAGCAAATATTAAATTTAAAGACACGAACATTAATTATTTCTGAAATATCGATGGTGTCCCGTAACTTAAACTTTCCCAAACTACTGAGTTGTTCAATACGATATACGTTATGCGATTTACGATATACGATTACCGATATACGGTTGCCTTACGATGCGATGCGATACAATCCCGTTTATTACGCCTAATACGATTGAATGCGATAGAATACGATTCCATACGTTACGATGCGATTGAGTATTATATACGTTACGATACGATGCGATACGAACGATATACGCTATTTTTGACAACTGATACGTTAGCACCACTGTACATGTTTTCCTGCAACTCTAGTTACTAGTAGTAAGTTAGTGAAATTCGCTCTTCGTTTCATGATAAACCCGCAGGTTGTCTCTCAGTGTGAGCGCTTTGATTTGTTTCGTTACAATCATGAGTGTGGTTCCATTCATAAAACGCTTACATTTACTGACCTGGTGAAAACAATCACATTGCACTCATACGCTACTGAGCGTGGAGGGTTACAAAACGGTTTTAATAGCTGTGGTAATTATGCAAATAATGATGCCTGCTTTTGAATAACGGACACAAAGGACTGTCAGCTACCGCCAGTCTGAAAACACTTTTAGTGATAGATTCTAGTGTTGATGGCTTGAGAAATAATATGCATTTTCAATGTACCACAGTGTTATACCGCCACACTTTGCTGCCATTACATGTAACTAATATGCGTGTGTTTTTGTTTGTAGGTGGGATATGTTTCCGACGGAAGTCAACGGTTACTATAGTTCCGATTTCAACCACATTGTGTTCCCTGCCGGCATTCTGCAACCTCCACTGTACAATCCTACATCTCCAAAGTATGTGAAAACTTTAGACTTTTTACCCCATCATCCCAGTCTTATCAGCTATTTATAAAGTTTATATTTCAGTCATTTGGAGATGATGTCTACTTGAGACAGATATAGTGCTGCCACACTGCAGTATCATGCCTAGTCAAATTATCCTGACACCGGGCCAACCAGTCCTGGAACTACCCATTTGTGCTGAGCGCCAAGCAAAGGAGTTATACTAGTTCCAATTTTTTTAAGACCTTGGTATGTCATGGCTGGGTTTCAAAACCCACGACAACCCGTTCCCATGGCTGACACTTTAACCACTCGGCCACCAGGGGACGGTCATTTATTTAAGTGAAATAAGCTGTATAGTGCAGGCTAAAAGAATGACAAGTTTTGATGAAAGATAACAAGATCATTTCCTACTTGGTAGAGATGTAAACCAGAATATTTTACAAATACTTGCCTTGTTTGCAGATTTGTGTTTGAGTAAAATCATTTTCCATGGGACACTAATTTTCATTGATTTGTTCATTTGAAAGACCTCAAGCTTTCTAGACCATGAATCCCAAAAAAAAAAAAAAAAAAAAAAATCTGTGAAATTCTCTTTAGTACAAAATCAATGAAATTTAATGTCATGGAAAAAAGTGATTTTTACAGAACCTTTTTTTTTAGGATGTTTCTGTACATTTTAATGCTAGATTTACTTGTGAATATGGTATTCTACTAGGATTAAGCCTGAAATATTCCTTATTATGATCTTAAGTTTCTTAGCTGTTTTGTCTATCTACCATATTTGATGAACATGTTTCCAGATCCTTCAACTATGGATCATTTGGAATGATTTGTGGACATGAACTTACTCATGGATTTGACAACAAAGGTCAGTAATTGTATTGTAGTTTAAACAATATCTATTCAAGAATATTACCATATGTATGAAAAAAAATTTAGCAAAAAATGCTAGAATAGGGGAAAAAGTTGCGAAAACAACTTATACATGTATATTGTATCCTTTTACTAGAGATTGTAAACATACAGGGTGATGTATGGGTACACAGTTGTGCATTGTCCGCACAGGTCTTGAAAAACCCTTGAATTTGATGTCCGTCATAAAAAAACTAGAAAATCACAGTTTGCCTCATAAACCCTTAAAAAACCCGTAAAATTAACTGAAAGGTCTTGAAAAGCCCTTGAATTTGAAATTTCAGTATTGACCATAAAAAGGTGTTTATCAAGTTGTTAAAAAATCGAAGTTCATCCCTTTCATGCCTTAAAATTTAAAACATAAGTTGTGGTTTATGTAAGTCCTTAATTTTGAATTTTAAGGCCTTAAAAAACCCTTGAAAAGCCCTTAAAAAACCCTTGAAAAGCCCTTATAAAACCCTTAAAAAACCCTTGAAAAGCCCTTATAAAGCCCTTAAAAAACCCTTGAAAAGCCCTTATAAAACCCTTAAAAAGCCCTTGAAAAGCCCTTAAAAAAACCCTTGAAAAGCCCTTATAAAACCCTTGAAAAGCCCTTAAAAAAACCCTTAAAAAATCCTTAAAAAACCCTTGAAAAACCCTTAAAAAAAAACCCTTGAAAAACCCTTGAAAAATTTTGCTTCAGGGAATTTATAGGAACCTTGGTATGGCAAATTCAGGAGAATGTCCATCTACTACTCAAGCATTTTCTAAACAACAAAAAACAGTGAGCAGAGAAACTGATTTCTTATTTGGCACAGGGGAAGTAAGCTGATATATCAGTGTTAGTCTAGATTATGTCACTGCTTCATATGGGGAAATGGGACCATATAGGAATTGAATAAACTGTCAAGTTTAGTTGCCTTGAGTCGTGTCAATATTTAGTCAAGCCTTAAAAATTTTTTCTGCGTTTCGGGTAACCCAGCCCTACCTAGCGAAAACCCGCTGACCCTAAAGTTTTTGAATATGCAGGGCCTACTCGGCTGCATTGTCGTGTTTGTTTTGTGCGTTGGATCAGTACTTTGTGCCTCTGGTGATCATGAAAGATTCCTTCCCCCAGTGGGGTCCAAAACTACGACCTTTGGATTGACAGTGTGTACTAACGCTGGACGACAGGTTTTGAGAATGTTTTCGATTTGACATGGTTGTAATTAGTATGATATATTAGTGTTTATCTTTTTTACCATGGCCTTATTTTAACAACCTAGGCCGGGAGTTTGACAAGAACGGAAACATGCGAAACTGGTGGACCAATACATCATCGGTTAACTTCGACAAGAGATCCCAGTGCTTCGTTGACTATTACAACAACTTTACCGTCAGCGGAACCAACCATGTAAGAAGTCTTGATTTTGATATGTTTAGTACCAAATATAATGGACATTTCTAGTGTTTACGTGGAGAAGTTAAGCCCAAACTTTACAGATTGGAATTATTTTCAATGTAGTTTTAATCTGATATCTTGAGTGCTAAATAATATGGAAGTTTCTTGTGTTTGCTGTGAGGTGTTTTACCCAATAATAAGCAATTTATATTTCATATTCATTCACAATAAAAAAAAATAATATGCTATGTCCTTTTGTGCACCTGGCCAAATTTTACACAGAATGCCTACAGCCTTTGGGAATAGATTACTGCGCATCTGAACTCAACCCATATAACCGATATGAAACTTAATTTCTTAGATATCATTCAGAAGTGCAAACTCTTTCAAAGAATGAAAGAGAAGAAAAGGAGTAAAATGGCAGTTTTGACTTTCTTGTCGTAGAGCTAGCTTTTATGGCATGGTGATAGAATGTCTAATTTTCATATGAAAGTCTTCATTTCGATTCCAGCTTAGGGCAGTATGATTTGATTTCTCGATATCTTCAGATTAATGGGAAGACAACTCTGTCAGAGAACATCGCTGACAATGGTGGCATGAAAACTGCCTACCAGGCCTTTCAGTTGTGGATGGCCGATAACAAGGGAGATAACCTGGTTCTTCCCGGTGTCAAATACACCCCGGAGCAACTCTTCTTCATAGGGATGTCACAGGTCAGTGGGCTAAGGTTAAGGCCTTTTTTAGCGCAACTATTTGAAGAATACGAGAGCTATTGTAGTCAACCTTGCGTCGGTGTTGGCGTTGCAGCGTTTGGTTAAAGTTTTGCATGCAAGTTACTATCAACCTTATATCTCAATAACCATTCATGGTATTGACTTGAAAGTTTATGACTATGTACAGGGGCATTAGAAAGAAAATAAGAAAAAAAGACTAATTTTCTTAACATTGATGAAATTTCTCTTTCATCAATGCTTGGGTAAATTGTTGATTGATGAACTTACATAAATAAAAAGAATATGAGTTGACAGCCCCTGAGAATGAAGGTATACCTGATAAGACCTGGTGATTTTACAGAATTTGAGATGAAGTATTGAGGAAAACCTCAGTTTAAGATGTTTCACAAAATGCAGAGTGGTAGGTCCATTTGTTGTTTGTTACAGATCTGGTGTTCACACTATACGCCCGCATATCAGCTACAAGCCATACTGGTGGACGACCATTCCATCGCCAAGTTCAGGTAAAATCTTGAACTCGCTGATTATTTTGAGTGATATATCGCAAAAAAAATGTACATATTAAGTTCAAATGTGCAGTGTCATTTGGATTTTCATGTGAGGAAGCCTTCCAGCTGGCTTGCGGTAGGTGGGTGGTTCTATCTGGATGCCTCCGTGCATTCGGGGTCTTCCTTCACCTGTATTTAGCTGGGCGTCGCTATATGATTAAAATACTGTCACAGCGACTGTTAACTTAAAAATGCGCAGTAATCTTATCACGAAGATCCTAGGCCTGAATGATTAACTCCAAAGCATCTAAACATAGCACTGTTTATTATACTGCAAAACTCTATTTCCATTCTCATACGTTGACTACACAGAAAGTTTTAACTTGACTATTTGACTTGACTATTTGAGTTTACCGTCGCTTTGACAGTATTTCAGTCATAAAGCGACGTCCAGCTAATTACAGGTGACCCCGAATGCATGGAGGCATCTGGGTAGAACCACCGACCTACCTCAAGCCAGCTGGAAGGCATCCTCACATGAAAATCCAAATGACCCTACCGGGATTCGAACCCACACGGGACTGCAAGTTTTAAAAGTGATACAAATGTTTTGATTTCTTCATATTGATTTTTTTTTAAGAGTCATGTGAATGGATATATATACTATTCATGTATTCAGTTGAAACTGTATTAGCGGCCACCTGTACTAAGTGGTCAGCTTGTATTTAGCGGTCAATTTGAATATTACCAAACTAGCATTTTGGTATATATATAAACTTCATTTAGCGGTCATCTCTGTTAAGTGGCCACTTTCTCTTGTTCCATTGACTGACCACTTAAGACAGGTTTGACTGTATATCGGAAAAATAATACATGCTGCAATTCATCTATGTTTAAATATATATAGTATGTTTTGTTGATCAAGTTAAAGAGTTGAATCTCATTTACTTTTCAGAGTTCTAGGACCTATGGCCAATTCTGAATATTTTGCTCAAGCCTTCAATTGTCCAGTAGGTTCTCCCATGAATCCAAAGGAAAAGTGCAGTGTTTGGTGAAATTATGGAGTCAAACTTTTTTGGTATCCATGAAATAAAGATGTTTTTTTAAAATGAACACTTTGTGACGTTCAGGATTGAATTTTTTAACTATGCATATTTAGGATGTATTTGGAACAAAACATTCGATGGAGGAAAAGTTCTTCGATATTCACAAAATAAGAATGGTTTTGGAACCAGGTACTTTTAACATATGCAAGACTGAATTATTTTGAGCTCCAATAAATTTGGATGTTCTGGAACCTAATATTTTGACATGAAAGTCTGATTTAAAATTTGAAACTCGAATAATTTGGATGTTTGGAAACTTATTTGTTTGACTTGTGAACATGTCTGAAATATTTGACAAACACAATTGAATGTTTGGGATTTTAATGGGTTGTTTTTATATATTGAGTATCTATCATGAATTTTTCCAGTGTTTATAGACATATTCTTATTATTTTCAAGAGTCACACTAGGGTAATAGGTATTCAGTGGTTGACCTGGTTTACACAAATAACCATCAAAGGTAGATCTTGAACTTTCATGAGAGAAAGGTGTATTGATTTGTAGACTTTATTTTTTTTTAATTATTTTTTTTTCATAAACATATTTCTTTTTAGAAACCAAAGATATTTCTACTAGCCCTTCTCAACATTATTTTCATATTGACCTACATTATGACAAGTTCCACGAATGGATTTTTTTTTTTTCATAATAGAATTCATTTGGTGTTGGGTATATAACAGTTTTCCTTTCCAAGACAGCACTTAAAACATTAGATAAAATATCTGTTTGAAAGCCTCAGCAGTGATTTTTATCCTTGAATTGTGAATGGGTCCAGTAGCCCTTCGTTTGTGAAAAATTAGCGTTGTTTTTCTCAAAATTGTAAAAAAAAAAAAAAAAATTGCGAAGTTTCTGCTGCTGCTGATATTGTATGGAGAAAATGTGGGCTTTGACAGAATACCTTGCAATTTTTCTGCAAAATAATAGGGAATGCATATATATGTAATTTCAAGAATTCAAGAAGAGATATTGTGGAAGAGAAATTAATTCATCCGAGTAGGAAGGGTTTAAACCATGCCTCTATCAAAAAAGGCTTTTGAATTGTGAATCAATTTGGGTCCCTTCTACAATGTGAATGGGCCCATTTATGGGCGTCGGTTATAGAAGGAAAAAAATCACTGCTCATATTGTAGCATGTAAATATCTTAAGAATACTCCCCAGTGTAAGTCCAGAAATATTTAAGGGATCTCACTTGTACAAATCTTGTCTTCCATTGTCCTAAACAGACTTGGTGTTATGAAGTATCTGGATGGAAGAAATATTGCATCAAGTTCTTTTGATAATATATTTATTGAGGGCTGACTGTGAAATTGTTTAAAGTACATAATAGAAATTGAAGAAAATGTAAGTATTTCATAGTCGGCCTTTGATATGTTCTCTGTATAGAATTTAATGTATGTCATGTAACAAGGGTTCGATCCCTGGTTGTGATATATGAAGTTGTTAACATGGTACAGGTGTAAGTCTAGTGTTGCGTGGTGCGCAGCAAGTGTTTACAAAAATGTATGTTCAGTAGAATCTCATTAATCAGAATTCATTTGGAGTGAGCTGAAATCTTTCAAAATAATTATATTTTAGATTAAAAATAAGATTGTCGACCTTTAATATTCAAGTCAAAATATTTCAGTGTTTTTGTTAGTCAGTCGATTACTTTGAAAGGTTTTAATGTGAAGAATAATTATTTTTTTATGTATTTATGGCATCAATTTTGTTTTATTATTTTATGTACTGCTTAACAGTTTTTATTATGTTAATCCCCCAATAATAGGGACCAGTGGGATATATACATGTATTACTCAGCCTGTCAGACATTGATTTAGCAATAATCACCAATTTCCAGATGGACATGGGCAGATAAACCCACCATGGAAAAATGTGTGAAAAATTTACCTGAGCCATCATTCCAAATGTTTGCCGCAAAAATCAGGAACCCCCCCCCCCCCACCCCCCCAAAAAAAACAACAAAAAAACTTCAAAGTGGAGATATTCTAGTGAATTTCATTTGAAAATGATAATATAAAATAGAAGTGCCTTTTTTTCCTAGTTTCTTATAAGAAAATTAAAATTTTGATGAGTAATCAAGTGACTTATAAAAGTTGAATGGAAATTTTTCTATTGAAATTATTTTAATGTAGACATCTGTATAAGTTAACATGGATAAGGAGTTTTTCTGAACTTCAGGTTTTTTTATAATAGCCAAATTACTTCTTATTCTATATAAAACTATATAAAAATGCTAAAATCAGGATATTAATTTTTTAACTTTTACCAATATGTTAAATAAATCATAAAAAATCCATATAAGATTTATTTAGGTTAATATCTTTAGCAAAAGCTCTCTATTTTAATTTTTATTATAGCACAAACAATTTCTACGCAAATTGAAAATTTTTAATCACAGATTTTTATGCTCAAATTTTCATAACGTCCATTTTTTTCAAGTGCCTTATTCAATATTTTACTATAAATGTAAGAGTTTCACACATTTATTTTTAAATTGATACTCATTATATGTGATCTTGTTTTATATGTGTGTGTATATATATGTATTTATTGAAGAGAAAACCACATATTTATTACTGTTTTTATGCAAGGGGTTTGGGGATATTTTAATTTACATATTGAAATTTATTATTTAAATGATTGCTTGGTGGAATAGATATGTATCATTCAAATACAAATGTTTGTTGCTCTGATTAATTATTTTTTTTAAAAAATATATGTATTTTTGAATTAATTACAAATGTATGTATCTTTGAAATTAATTACATGTGTATGTACTTTGGAATTCATTCTTTGAAATTAATTACAAGATTTAAATGGGTGTAACTTTGATAGTTAATTCAAAATGTCTGTTAGTAAATTTGAATGTGTGTAACTTTGAAATTAAAAGCAAATGTGTGTAACAATGAAGTTAGTTACAAAATGTGGATTGTGCTGTTTTAAAGTCACACACATTTGTTTTTAATTTTTATTTTTTTTTTTTATTCAGTGAAGTTACAGATTTGTGAATAAATTTGTAAATTTATTACAAATGTTTGTATATTTGAAGGAACAAATATTTTTCTTCAAGTGAATGCGTTTGAATGTGTTACTTTGAAATGAAACTTTTTAAAAAAATCAGAAGAGATTTATTCCTTTCATAGATTGGTTAAAATACTCTGAATTGTTTGTTTAAATTGAAATTTATGTAGATTACCATTGTTTTTGGTATATTGTATAACCATTACATAATATATAATAGTACCAGACATTTCAACCTGATTTTTCACTTATTTTTGCTATCATGGAAATTCATGCAAGAGATAAGGCGTTGTGAAAAAAAAATGCATTAAAGTTTTCTGTTTTGAACATAATTACAGTAATTTTTTAGACGGCAGCTTGCTGCCGTCTTTAGTAGCTACAAATGCTTACCAGGCATCGCTGACCTTGCTAATTTGCATATTTTCCATAACAAGTTTAACTGTACCTCTCCGCGCTAAATGTGGATCCACGCAATGCGATTCTGCACTTACGAACATGAATGGAATATGTTACGCAGACCTTTTATTCATAACCGTAAACGCTATTCATGTGCTGTTGTTTGTAAACGTGTTATTTTGCTCTGTAAACATCCATTTTAAGCGTGAACAATATATCCGTGACACTTATAAATCAGAACAGCAACCCATTTTACGTACTTGGATCTACTCCTGTAAAAAAAAAGTAGGACTTTGAGTGTCTGTAATTAACCTAAAGTAGTTCACGCGTAATTTTGGATGAAAGCGAGTTAGGTTTCTCCCAGAGCATTTCTTAACTTTGAAATAGAGACAAACATTCAAGTATCTAAAACATCAAGTACCTTGTCATGTTCTACACTTAAGTAACAGTAGAAAGTGTATATAAATCGGGTCCTAGGGAATGATTTACTTCTGAAGTTCATATATTCAGGTTCATGACATACTTATGAATGCATGCATGCATACATATAAATACATACATATTTATGAATACACATACATTTGAATACATATGAATACACACATACATATGAATTCATACATATGAATACAGACACATGAACAAATCTCTCAGCCCTTCACCGCTGTGGGTTCGAATCCCAGTAGGGACTTCGGATTTTTCATGTGAGGAAGCCTTCCAGCTGGCTTGCGGTAGGTCGGTGGTTCTACCCGGGTACCTCTGTGTAGTCGGGGTCTTCCTCCACCTTTAATTAGCTGGACGTCGCTATATGATTGAAATACTATCGCAGCGACGGTAAACCCTAATACAACAACAACAGACACATGAAAACATACATATGAATACATACTTATGAATACATAATATGAAAACATACATATGAATACATGCATTCTTATGAATACACACATACATATGGATTCATACATGCTTATGAATACATATGAATACAGACACATAAAAAACATACATATGAATACATGCATTCTTATGAATACAGATATACATTTTAACACATGCATATGAATACATAAATGTCTCCGTGCATTCGGGGTCTTCCTCCACCTGTAATTAGCTGGACGTCGCTATATGACTAAAATACTGTCGAAGCGACGGTAAACTCAAATAGTCGAGTCAAGTCTTGAATACATACATATGTAAGAATTATATAGATAGTTATGTATTTACAAACATGAACAAAGGAAATAAAACAATCTTAAGTGAAAATCCGGAAACATTCTTATATAAATCTGATAAGAGATATAGTTGCATAAGGTGATCCATCCATCATTGAATTGTGATCATGGTCCATCAGGTGATCATGGGATTTGCATAGTAAAGGCAAGCCTTTTTTGACTGAGAAAAAGAACCTCCAAGAGCCATATATGGATGCTTGCATCTGCGCTGAAGTCTTTTAAGTAAGTTTTTGAAGGACCATGATTATAATTCAATGATGGATGGATTACTTAACCCTTTCCCTCATACAGGAAACCATGAAAAGACCTATGCGAACAACATAAAACCAGATCAGCCTGCGAGTAACTCGCAGGCTGATCAGGTTTTATGCTGTTCGCTGTTCCTCAGTGGTCTGGAAATGAGGATTTTGTAATTAAATTTGGTAAGGTTTAACTGTGGTTTTCTGCAGATCAGGCTTTATGTGGTACCTATTGAGTGCGTCAAAATGAGTCTATATGAGGGAAAGGGTTAAAAGGAAATTATACATTAACTAGTTAAGAATTAACCCAGACGCATCATCCCGATATCATCAAACTGTGCTTGGATAGCAATGTTCGGATCTCTCATAAATATTGATAAAATTTGTCATTCAGCCGAATCTTATATAGGAGATCCAAACCCCTGGATGTTAACAGGAAATGAGATATGAACAGGATGCCAGGATTTGGATATCTCCGAAATTTTATCATATATAATGATTAAAGCGTCCAAATTTGAATTGCTATATGCAGATTTTAGACTGTCTTTAGTTTACCAATAAATTTGCAAATGGTTAAGACAAAGTACTGGGCTTCGAAGAGAACGAAACAAAATCAACAACAAATATTAACAAATATTGAATCTGCATTAAACTTTTCTGATCAATGCGTTACACAATACAAGTTACTTATTTCAGGACCGGACCCTGTGGCCGAGTGCTTCAAGAGTCCGCTCGGGAGCGGGAGGTTGTGGGTTCGATCCCCGGCTTTGAAATACCAAGGTCGTAAAATGGTACTAGTATAGCTCCCTTGCTTGGCTCTCAGATTAGGGTAGTTCCAGGACTGGTTGGCCCGATGTCAGGATAATGTGACTGGGTGTGGTATCATGCCACATGTCTACAGCGTGATACTGCAGTGTGGCAGCACTATATCTGTCTCAAGTAGAAATCGTCTCCAAATGACGGAAATACTGTCGGTGGGACGCTAACCCAAGAAACAATCGGGTTTCTTGAAAAGAATAGTTCCATATGCCCCATTCCAAGCCCTTTAAATACAGTGTTCTAAATCATGATAAATTATATGCGAGTTTATTTTTAATGACAAATGTCTATACTAATCAGCAACAAATAGACGCAGTCAGCAGGTATGTCGATACCCCAATCACTCGGTATGCAACTTATTAAAAAAAAAAGCCCAGACCCTAAATCGGGATCCTTATGAATGATATGACCTATACAAACCCAAACGTAGAAAATGTAAGCATACACTCAACCACCGAGTAGAAAACAAAATTCTAACATTAAAATGATAGGTTCAGAGCTGGGTACACCTGTGAAGCAGTTAAAAACAAAACATATATTACTTCCAAATTGATCGTAAGGTGTAATAAAAATGATACTTGCCTCCACTAACCCTACCGACCCTAATTTTCGTACCGAAATCAAACTTTTTATATTTGCATTTGGGCTAGCACGGTTGCTAAATGCTGTTAAAGTAAGGGGAAAAAAGCTTTGCCGACGAACCTACCCCCTCCCTCCTTTTTGCCTAATATAAGAAGTATACATTGCAATATTAGGACTAAGACCACAATTACCTGCCCTTGGTTACCCTGTATCCGGATGTGCCTACACAGAAAATAGTGACCCTATTTCATGCTGAATTAAGGTGAGTTTTTGACTGAAAGACATGCAATAAAGGATCAAATTCTATAGAACACAGTTAAAATAGTCATAAAATGCCCAATTTAGAGGCCTTATTGCACCACAACCTTAAAATCTGAGCATTACTGAGAGGGGAATTTTTGAGAAAATTGGTGTGAAATGGCCGACCGGTGCACTAAATTCATACGTATGTTATTTAAGCTTAAATAGGTCAAAAAGTAGTCGGGTGACCCCATGTTTAAAATGTACAGAATTATTTCTCTTGAATAGATCTATCAAATGAGGGTAAGTTTGGATGTCAATTTCCCTTACAGAAATTGTCATTTGCATATATGCTTATATAGAACATATAGTAAAATTAATTGTGGTCTTAGTCCTGATATAGGCTGGTTTTTGAGAGGGGGGTGACCTACTTTCATTATTAATAACTTTTTTATTATGCATGATTTTTACTTGAAATTTGGCATAGTTATTGCTTATAAAGATATAAATGTGTTACTATGTTTGTTTAAGAAAATATATAATATTCTTTATATTATATAATATATATAAAAATATATAATTTTTCCCATCTGTTAAATAATATTATTTAGTTGAATACAGTATAATAGCCATGACAACAGCAGGGTTCAAAATAATAAAAAAAATCATGCCTCAGTTTGGTATGAAACAGCAGAATGGGACAAATGGGAGTTAAATATTCCATTTTACTAGTAGAAAAAAATGTCCAAAATGAGAAAACTGCCATGGTAAGTCAGGTTCCACAAACCAGAGACGCCTCAAGGACCATTTTTCAGATGCAGTTTAGCATACTATCCAAGTTGACATATTGCGACACAGTATGAATCATAGAATTCTGCTTGAAAAGCATGATTGTGATGTTCCGCATCTGTGCCATGAGTTACTCTGCATAAATGTGGAACACTTTAGACTTGAGCCCCATGATATGAACATGAGACAGCAGATTTGTATTAATAAGGGGAGATGCTTAGCTCATGATGGCTATCATGAATGCCGTGACAGCTATTGTAAGTATTTGGCAAATTTTCTTTCTTCTTATTCATTTATTTATTTTATTTATTTTTTGGTTATGTGATTCTTTGTTTAAGGGATTGTGCTGTCTTTGGGGACCATGTGTTTGTAGTGTTTTCATGCTTATATGTATATACTCCTCCCTCTCTCTCTCTCTTTATATATATATCTCTCTCTCTTTATCTCTCTCTCCTCTCTTATCCTCTCTCTCCCCTCTCCCCCCCCCCCCCCCCCCCCCCCCCCCCCCCCCAACACCCCTCTCTCTCTTTCTCTCTCTGAAAAAGAATCAAAACAAAAAACTCAAATACACTATATTTTTAAGACAGAACAGTGTCGCTTTAATAAAAGTGGTTAGTTTTCATGGTGTAGACAAATGTGTACATAATTTTTCTTCATCATGTGAACTGGAGACTGCAATTAAAAGGCTCATTCACTGCCATAATGTAAAACTCAGTGACACATTCCAGCATCTTATTTACAGGCACTTATGAAAACAATATTCAAATAAAGGACAAGCAAGAGCTTCCATTTATTAAAAAGCATTAATTTTTGCTCTAGGAATGCAGTTCAACAGAATTCATCACTTTACTGTGTTGTTAAGAACTTAAATTTGCTCTTTTATATATCATTTAGCAAAAGGGAGATAACTCATGAAATTATTTCTAGTACATATGAATGGTTATCTCCCCTTATTGATGATTTTTGATATAGTTTGCTTTTTATCTGTTGTCTCCTTTAATGATTTATATCTTATGATACTCTGTGCATTGGATTGGCAGCCGTTTCTCATTCAGGTCCTGGATAGCCATGTCTATTCTATCAGCTGCTTTCTGCTTGCTGCTCTTAGCTGGAGGTCAAATTTTTCCATTTTAGCTAATATGTACCAGCATCGCCAGTCACCCATTTATGCATCATTTGACCCTTCTGCCAGTCCATGATCATGCTGGGGTGTTTGACACATGGTAAGGAGTTTGAACCTTATGATACAGCTTGTTTTGGGTGTGATTTAATGTGAAATGTAGTTGCAGTTAGTGCATTTCAAGGCAGGAGATGCTTTTTTCTCCTTCCCATCCATAAATTAGGCTGATCACAGCTGGTTGACTCTTGATTATGACCTTAACATACATCATCATAGCCCATGGAAGTCATCTCACCCTCCACAAGTCTTATGCACAAAGTTAATGCTGCATTCTGCTGTTTCTGATGAGAGGCCTAGATGTGGGCTCATGTTAGCCAAAGGCGCCTGTGCTGTTTTAGGAGTGGACTTTCTTGGCCTTACGGATTGACCCTCAGTCTCAAAGGCCTCTCTGCTGCAGTCAGTATGTATCATGTAGGTGTCCATAGATGAAGAGTCAGTCAGTTTCAAGCCTTTGCTCTGTGGAATATGGCCAGTTTTTAAATGTGCAGCCATGTCACCTCTCATTGTGTTGATGAAAGTGTTTTTGCTTAAATGTTGATATTTTTATTAGGATTTTGGTGAAAATCAGCCCTATATATACTGAGAATGGTCTCCAGAGAATGCAGACATCTTCCAGGGATGCTGACAATGGCACATGAAAGATACAATGACAACTGCATGTCACCCTTTGAAGTTTTGTATTACCCCGGTGAGATGGGGCCATCTGGCATTTGGCCATTCAGACCCCCAGAAGTGCCTGCAATGGCCTGTTTCATAACAAAATATCTCCACAGTCTTTTATAGTAGAATGGTCAACTATGTCTCATTTTAAAGACAAAAGTGCACTCTTTCAGATGAACTAAAATTTGACAGGGTGAGACTTTTAATTTTTTTTATATTGTTGTTGTTGTTTTTTCAACAATTTAAAAAATCCAAAAATGTTACTAAAAATAGTAACAAGTTTATTGAGTAAAGAATAAGTTTTTATTTTCAGTTGTTTTACATTTTCTAATGCAGATTAGTTTATGGAACACAAATTTTTTTATTTCATTGAAAAATACCCATAAATAAAGAAGTTATTAAAATTTTAGTGTTGACCATTTTTTATGAGAATTAAAGTTTTTCCATTTGTAACTGCAGTTATTTTGGGTATACACCTATCTTACATAAAATGCTGTATTTTGATAAAATGAAGGAATATTTTGCTACAAATTCATACAATGGCTCAGTATACATTGTGCATCACTTTTAGACACTTTTTGAATTTTTTTGTACTAAATAGGACTAAGACCACAATTACCTGCCCTTGGTTACCCTGTATCCGGATGTGCCTACACAGAAAATAGTGACCCTATTTCATGCTGAATTAAGGTGAGTTTTTGACTGAAAGACATGCAATAAAGGATCAAATTCTATAGAACACAGTTAAAATAGTCATAAAATGCCCAATTTAGAGGCCTTATTGCACCACAACCTTAAAATCTGAGCATTACTGAGAGGGGAATTTTTGAGAAAATTGGTGTGAAATGGCCGACCGGTGCACTAAATTCATACGTATGTTATTTAAGCTTAAATAGGTCAAAAAGTAGTCAGGTGACCCCATGTTTAAAATGTACAGAATTATTTCTCTTGAATAGATCTATCTAATGAGGGTAAGTTTGGATGTCAATTTCCCTTACAGAAATTGTCATTTGCATATATGCTTATATAGAACATATAGTAAAATTAATTGTGGTCTTAGTCCATTAGTCTTCTCAAAAGCGTTTTACACGCCCTCTGATATAAGCTAGATTAAGGTAATCCATCCATCATTAAATTGTAATCATGGTCCATCAAGTGATCATGGGAATTTTATAGCAAATGCAAAACTTTATAGACTATGAACAAAAGAGTCTTTAACTACGAGTCAAGGTTTGCTTGCCACTTCATCTAAGCCTTATTAAGCATTTTATGGACCATGATTATAATTTAATGATGGATGGATTACCTTAGAATGATAATAAAAAAACACATAACAAAACGAACACTAAGAAAAAAAAGTAAAATCCAAGCGTTTAAGACACGGAGAGTCATGAACGACAAGTGAAAGTATTCGACCATTAAATCAACTCTCAGTCTTTAGTTAATATATCGTTTTTTTCTTCTTTGTTGCTTGTTATTTCTTCAATTTTCCGGAAGAAGACAAGTATACGCATTTAAGTCATGATATTGGGAAAGCTCATGATATAATGTTATCATTTTTTTTAATAGAATCAATACATATGTACATCGAGGGCTGACAGTGGAACTATTTTAAGTGAATACAGAAAAAGATGTACCAGTGAGCCCTTGACATGTATAAATACATACCGATACAAAAATGCACCAACAAGAGAGAGAGAGAGAGAGAGAGAGAGAGAATAATAACGTACTACATACACCAAGGACATTTAGTTATAATTTGATGACAAAAAGAGGCCCCACACGCAGTCATCATTGGATTAAAGAAGTCTTCAGATTGCATGTTTAACTTTTGATCGTTTGTCGAGCTAATTCATCCTTTTTTGTCTACAGGCATTTATTCTGTTAAAATTTAAATTCTAGTTATGTGAATCATTCTCTTTTCGCAGATATGAAAAATCCGAAAATGAAGCAAACAGAAAAACGTTTAAACCTTTAGCAATGTTATACGTTAACTGCATTTCTAAAGCCATCGCAACTTGAAAAAAAAGAAAAGAAAAAGACACTTCGTTTGTTAGTCTAGCTTGTACTGCAACTGAATGTTTTTTTTAATTTTCTAATTTATTGAAACTTATCTAGATCTACAAAGCTTGGCAAGTTATAAAGTCACGTTATATTGTTAACTAACATTTGAGAAACACAGCTAGATCTATCCACAAATGTTAAAACTTCCTGTTCATGATGAGCTACATGTTTAAGTACTTGTTATTCACTTGTTCTGTTTCAACCATATTAATTACTTATAACTGCAGTGTTTATTTTGAGACGCGATGCTAAGGGCAAATTATTCGTGGTAAATCTGAAAGCCGTACATTTTGTTTTTAGATATTAATTAAATTTGTACATATTCTAAACATTTATAAAAAGGAATCGCAAGATTGTTTGAGATACGCAGGTATGTTACTTTCTGTTATATCTAGCAAACTGGGCACTACAAATAAAGATATTTTATAGACGAAATTTTATTGTAATTTAAACATCTAAATAACATTTTGTCAAGTATAGCAGTAAATTTCTTATAATATTTGTAAAGTTAATAGGATCACGCGGGTATATCAAATTGAGGCAAAGTTTAGGTAGCCTTCCAGATCTTCTTTATAAAAAATCCATGCTGTTATGCCTAAGCATCGATACTTTACTTAAACTTCTGTGTATCATTTCAGACCGTTAAGATGCAAGATGAAAAGTTTTTATTGAGTGGTATCTGCCTTAACATCATTGTACTTTTTTGGGGTTAGTATTTAATAAAATATTTTATTATGCCCCCTTGGAAGAAGAGGGGGCATATTGTTTTGCAAATGTCTGTCTGTCGTCGGTAGACCACTTCGATTCCAATCGACAAGTTGAGAACGCTTGGGTCCACATTCCTCAAACTTCATAAGATGATTGGCGATGATTAGTAGATGACCCCTATTGATTTGGGGTCACTTGGTCAAAGGTCAAGGTCACAGTGACCTCGAATGTGAAATTTGTTTCCGTTCAATAACTGGAGAACGCTTGGGCCCACATTCCCCAAACTTCATAGGCTGATTGTTTTTGACTAGTAGATGACTCCTCTTAATTTATAGGTCACTTGGTCAAAGGTCAAGTTGACAGTGATCTCGAATGTGAAAATCGATCGTTTCTGATCGTTAACCGGAGAACACTTGGGCCCACATTCCTCAAACTTACTTCATAGGGTGATTGACCTTGGGATGGGGTTGGGGTTGGGGGAGCGTAAAGGGAGTAGATGCGCCGTTCCGACAACTCTTGTAGAACATATAGTTTGGTCCTATACAGCTTCTCGCCAAAGGGATATCGGTTCGACTCCTGGTCACATAACTGTTGTCACAGGGTTTCAAACTATTAAGATATTCAGAGTCTATTTTATCTATTTAAGCCCGAAGACTTCCGGAATGGATCGAGCTCTGTCACGAAGTCAGGTTGGCACTCGTAGGTCATGCCTAATCATAAGCGTCTATAAACAAACAGGTGTCTTGCGAGTGTCCTTGCACGGTGTGAATGTTGAGGTGTGTTAAAACTTAAATGTGTCGGGCACCTGTTCTCTGTATTCTCTAGTTGCAAAGCGTTTTGTTTTTCATCGGAGATATATTTCAATGTCACTGTGACCCTCACTTCTTTTCTTTTTCTAACATGGTTTGTATTTATATTTATTTGAATAAGGCAGTTTCCGGAACTTGTTAAAACCAACCGATTCGGTGACCGTGAAATTCCGTACTTGTTGATACGATTACGGTATTGTGGATAATCCGTAGGTAATGCAAGGGATCAGGCGAGGGTTTTTAATGAACAGCTTCTTTACCGAAACTCCACCATAAATGAAAATGTCCATGATTTGTTACAAACCGAGAGTTTCAAAATAGTCAAGCTAAATTGGCGTATCTGTGGTATTGTGATGTGGTATTGCATCTTTAATGCTATAAAACATTAAATGTACTAGTACAAGACGCCGTTATTTTGTATCCATGCTTCATGCCACGTGAAATTACGGTACTGTATGTATAATCAATTATAATCGAGCATTTCTGATAATGGCAGACGCTTTACTGTAAACTCCCATTACAAGGTTTTATTTCTTGAATATACTAGTGTCACCGGGGGATCGTTACTAGTACAATGTAGTACATTTACGCAGACCTATAATTTAACAAAACAATAAAATCATTTCCATTGAAATTACCGCAATACTCGGGAAACAAATCGAAAACTATAAACTCCTGGTCTTTAATCAAAAGTCACGTGTTCTGAGAATTCAGTACAAGATATCCAGTCACTGGCCTTTGTTTACAGGTTTGCTGCTATCAAGAGGTATCCACTAAAATAAAAATGCATTACTATTGCAGAAACAAATTATATATCATTTGCACTGACTAGCATGATACCGACTGATAAAAGATAACATCATTAATATCAAAGAATTGCGGCCTTAATCATTTTGTGGGCAAAAAAACGACAACCCCCTTTATCGAAAGATTTGGTTCAATTAATAACCAATTTTAAATTAGTTATATATACCCTGGACATCAACTGTGGCATTCCGACGCTTAATGGAGGCTGCAGATGACATTGTTTTTTATGCAGCTTTATTTATACAAATATAGGGGCCGATCGAGTGTATTAAGTTTGTTTTTTTAATAGCACACGTCAGTTTCTTTGATGGACTCGCAATTTTAACTTTTGTAAACTGCGATTTTTTCACATTTAAATAAGAAGAATGATTTATTATCTACCAATTGACAATCGAGTAGAAAAATAAGCACCCTGAATCTTCCATTTTAGGATGGCAAGCCAAACAATGAAAAAAAAAGTGATTTTCTACTGCTTTCGTTTATTAATACATGTAGTTAAGTTATCAAAGATCTTATTAATTCAAGAATTAGGTCAAAATCAATTTTATACAGCTTAAGCCGAAAGAAAATAAGGTATTCTTATGAGAATACCATATGTAATATTAGGAACACTGCACAATGGCTTTAGATGTTGCGATTGGGATCAAGAAAACTAGAGTAACAACAACAAAAAAAGAAAAAAAAAAAAAAAAAAAAAAAAAAAAAAAAGAGAGAGATAAATTTTGACGCTAACCCAGTTGTAATAGTGTTTGCAGCATACTAATGAACACTTTTACTACCTTATGCTATGCTTAAGAGTGTATTTCACAATAGCAGTTTTTCTTTACTATATACACGTATAAGGAAAATCAAAACTAGCGAACAGAATTTTTTAAACTTCGCATTATAGAGAATCACACTAGATGAGATAAAAAATGGGGGTCTCCACGCTTCTCTTGGAGTTATCTGCCATTGAATGTGATTTTTATTATGCTTTTTTCTGTCATTTCCAAGGGCACATAACTCAGAATCAAGCCTATCGATATCTTATTTTATTCCAAATTATTGTTTTTTGTTTCACTCTTAGTCATTATGTAAAATTTAAAGCAATTCAGTTCAATTGATTTCTCTCAATGTTTCAGATCGAAAAACAGTACCTACCATACAAGTAGACATAGGTGACACATATTGATCTACTGTATAAAGTAGTTTAGAATTTAAACCTCCAGGAACACGAGTTCTAAGTTTATGTATCCAAAAGGTTTCTTTACACAGGCGATCAATGTTGCTATTGATAATATCAATAGGCATAAATGAGAAATCATTTGAATTATGATTTTCTAAATTAAAATGTAAAACAACGGTAGAGGAAATGCAGGGTCCATAAAATTACGAATATCAAACTTATGACTGTTCATACGTTTTGAGACATTTTGCTTTGTCTGACCAACATATTGCATGTTGCATTTTGAACATGTTATAAGATAAATTACATTCTTAGTTTGACAGTCTGTATTACAACGCAAATCAAACTTTTCTCCTGTAACATGGCTAGAAAAAAAAAAAGCCAGTATTTATACGGGAACAGTGAGAACACTTAGGTCTGTTACAACTTTTAGAGAGAAAAGTTTTAGATTCATTATGCGTAAAGTTTGAATTCATTAAATGGTCACGTAAACTTAAATGGTCACGTAAACTTTTGGGACGCTGATACGCAACAGTATGTTTAAAATGGTTGTGAACAATTTTCAGATTTTCGCTTTTCGATAACTTCAGTGATAGACAAAGCTTTTAGTAATGTGTCCCGTATGTCTCAATTGGACCTCTGGTGAAAAGAAAAGTGTTATTCCATTCATTGCTATGTATAATACAACCTTACCAAATATAGGCGGTGTTCTTCATAAATACTGGAACCTTCTGAACTTATCGAAAAGCAAAAATCTGAAATCTGAACAGTCATAAGTTATTGCACTAAATTACATCTTATGTATTCAGTAAACGCCTGTGACGTCAATAATTGTAAGCGATGCGATTGGACGAATCCGACACGGTGTTCAAGATGTATGGACGGATATTACGATAAAGCTGACGGTTCCTGCTCCTTGTGCCCAGGCAACTGTGCCTGGTGTTTTGATGAGTTTTATTGTCCAATGTGTAAACCAGGTTACTATTACATCTTCAGTTTTTGCAATCGAACGTGTGGCACTGACTGTGTTAAGACAATATGTCACAGAATTTATGGTACATGTTTACACGGATGTCGAGATGGATATTTCCAGTCCGGCTCCAAATGTGTTCAGTGTTCTGAATATACACAGCACTGTGAGAAATGTTCAGGTAAGAACAAATGTACCAGGTGTGCCAGTGGATACAACCTGTGGTCCTCTGATGACGTCACCTACTGCTGTTCTCCTGATACTTGGGGAGACAAATGTCAGTACAAATGTTCCCCCAACTGTCCTTACACTGTTTGTGACGTCACCAACGGCCACTGTGGCAGCTGTTCCAAATACACTTACGGAGACACTTGCCAGTTCCGGTGTAGTACCGGCTGTAACGATGGTAACGACACCAGTGTGTGTGACAGACAGGAGGGACATTGTAAACATGGATGCAAACCTGGACGACACTGTAACAGAGGTAAGTTGTAGTTATGTTTCTTAAGCACCATCAGAAGTATCTCAGTCATTACTGCGATTGTATTAATTTTTGTTTGCATTAAATTTCGTGGAATCTGTAACAAAGTCAATTCCGAGGGTACATATTTTCGTGGATTCATGATCTAGGATACATGAGGTTTATGAAATGAACAGATTTCGGTGGGATTTATATTCGTGGATAATGCCATCTTCGAAAACGACGAAAAATATTTATCCACGAAAATTAATGACTCTACAGCACTAGAGCAAAACACTGCAGTTCCATGTAATGGATTTGTAGTGTGATACCATTCCGAGTCACATTAACCTTATACCTGGACACTGACGAGGTTATTTTGTTACAATATAGAAACATAATTGATTTGTAGCTTTTGACACATTGGCTCGAAGTTGCATGGGGCGAATCATTTTGTACTTCATTCCGGCTTGCCCTCGGGCGGCCAGATTTTAAAAAAAAAAACTGTGAAGAAAGCAAAGAATCCGTATCAGTTTTTGCTTTGTAATTCCTTTACCAAGCCGGGGACCACATATTTATCCCATGCCTGCTATCAAATTATACGATTGGATAATCAAAGAAAAACCAATAAAGCTCGCTTTTTTGGAAGCGTCCTAGGCAGAAAAAGCTCTTCAGCGAAAAGGTGTATTTCGTCCATTTTTAATTATCAATTTGAGGATGTGTTCGATTGGGGGTTTTGTTGACTAACTTTTTTCTGTTACTTAATTTTTTTTCATTCGACTGATGGAGTGTTGAGATTGTGACGTCAGAACGTTAAGCACTTACTCAACCAAGATTAAATACTAGTACACATAAGCGTATTTAAAAAGAAAATTAAAAAATGTCATGCATGATCAATTTTATCATTTAGCTTGATTAGTTTTGTTTCCTGTAACAGAAAAAAACTAATAAATTATCGTGATGGACACGGTGAAAGAAATCCTTATTCACATCTTTATGTTTTTAAATTCTTTGTTAAAATGGTTATTGATATAAGCAAATTTCTATTCGACTGGGCATTTTTCGTTTAGGAACTTTTTTTCATTTGCCCACCTTTCTTTCTCAACGGAAAGTCCCAGTCGAATAGGCCCAAAGAAAATTTTGGCTCAGTTTACATGACCCTCTTTTATGCGCGTGTATTTTCAAATCATGTCATATGAAATCATTGAAGATGTTCTCTTTCATAAATTTCTTGTTTTCTCCACTTACCCCAACCCCCTCCCTACGCCACAGACATATGCAGCAATATTTGGTTGGTGAATATGTCTATGCCTACACGTGTCCTGATTACCGTGAGCATGTGTGTAGTGATCGGTTTCAACAGCTTCACTTCTAGAATAGCTCCCTGGAGTGATCCGGGGCCCACGGTCGATCCCCGGATGAAGCCAGATATTTCCCCCCTTGAAACCAGTGATAAATTACATTGAACAACGCTAACAATTATCCTACTATACATGTATATGAAATGTTATCAGAAAAAAAAATCTTGGAATGTCGTTGCCTAATTTATTATGACAGTTCGTTATTCTTATTCACACACCGCGTTACTTCTAATTCTGCCCAGAATATTTCCTATTTCCTGATATCAAAAGCTATTTTTGTGCGTTTATATAAATTTATATTTGTAATCCTTTTGGTAAGCATATATAGCCTATTGTAGTTCTGTCCCTGCTGAAATAAGCTGGACGTCTCTATTTGACTGAATATTGTCGTAGCACGTAGCAAAGGTAAATTCCTAAACAAAAAATAATTTACATTAAGACAGTTGATGTATCATGTTCAAGCATTAAGATCATATTTAAGAACTATGTAAAAAAAAAATAAAAAAAAAAAAAAAAAAAAAAAAAAAAAAAAAAACCGAAAAAAACAAAACCACACAACAGCAAGCACTTCTCAACTTTAAGAGTAAAAATAAATCGAGCCGTCACCTAGCTTTTCTTTTAGCTGTCCTTGTGGTTACATTAAAATAAATGTTACTATTAAGCTGATGAATCCCCCCCCCCCCCAAAAAAAAATAGATATTAAATGAAAATGAATAAGTTGTTTGTTTCCACTAACATCTCTCCCCAAACAATAGGGTCGAAAGAACCAGTGGTTTAAATGTTATGACCATTGAGTTAACATGGCAGATTGTCAAAGTTAATAATGCCTAGCTTGATATAATTTACTTTGTTCAGAAAACGTAAATATTTGTGACTGATTTGCCAAAGGCTCATTCCATCGAAACGTTTGGTCACTTTTCATTCAAAATCACGATAAGTAAATCGTTAACAGGGCCAACACAGTTTGTCAGCAGGACTCTTTATTTGTAGGCTTTGAAAATGCAATATTTATTTTACCCAAAATTTGTTAGAACATATAATCAAAGCGCCGAAGGCACTGATAGACTTTCGGCGGGTTGGTCGTGGTGAGCAGCAAGAGCGCTAGATTGTAATCCAAATAGGTTATATGCTGCATTCTTACCTGTTTATAAAGGGGGGTATGTGGCAAATTTCACCGCCCTTCCCAGTTGATAAGGTGTGAAGAAGGCCCTTAATGGCAAGTTTAAGTTTAAACTTATTAATTTTACGTCGATTGGGAAACAAGTTCTTACAACTTATACTAATCCCTCTCGACGGTTCCTGGGTTGGACCAGTACTTTGCACCTGGGAAGGTCATGAATAATTCTTTCCTCCAACGGGGTTCGATCGAACCCACAACCTTCAGATCCGTAATCGGATACGTTACCACTGAACCACGGCGCCCTCATGGCACGTGCCAATACCACACACACACACACACACACAGAGAATTAACAGTTCTAAATTTTATTGATTATGAATTTATCAATCATTATTTATTTTTCATAATATAAAATTATTACATACTGATTATGGTGATTTAAACAAAAGCCTAAACTTGATCTTTATTTTCCTTCTTCATACTTCTATTGCGTCAGCATGCGCGTGTTTGATAAATTTACTGGAATTGTGGCATACACGCGCTAGTCAATGCTGTATGGGTATACCGGTATCACCTTGAAATATATCCACTGTGTATAGTATGGTACATGACAAATTTATAATGAAATGAGCAGTTTTAATTTGGAGTAACTAATATATATAAATAACATGTCTTCATAACTTGTCGTTGGTAAGAAATGGCATATGAACATATGACTTTTATCTGCGTGGTATTTTTAAGGTGCAATGGAATTTCCATTTCGCGGTTAATTATATTGCGCGGTATATGAAAAATCTTGATGATATAGATACACAAATTAATAATATTCATTAAAATTAAAGCATTACATTGATCATTATCACTTTGTGTTATGATGCTTGTTCATCTGGATACACTGTCCATTAATTTATACCTGGCCTGGAGAGTGGAGCTAGCAGTGTAAACATCGTACGCGTGTCTGCTTTATTAAAGGACATATTTTAGAGAGAACATATTTTAGAGAGAACATATTATAAAGCGTATACCAGAGCATTAGTATTGTATTCTTAATTTTACCCATGCAAGAATAATATAACAAATTTCAACTCATTGTGTCTAGCAAACTTCCTTTTCGTGTTTTATCGAGGCACAATGGGTTTTCCATTGCGCCGAAGCCTATATGAATATATACACGTATAATCTCCAACGTAATAACTCCACCAAGTTAATTCGTATGCTATTGTCTGAAATTAATGTTTATATATAATAAAACAGTAACAGGTGGTTTAAAATAGATTTATGGCATTTAATAATGCTTTTCTGAGCATAGAATTTCCATTGCTCCGTAATCATTTCCATTGCTCCATAAATGTATATCTCAAATTAATAACTCTAAGTTTATTCGCATGTCATTGTCTTAAAATAAATGTGTATATATAATTAAACAGTTATAGATGGTTCAAAAGTAGTTTTATGGCATTTAATACTGCTATTCTGAAATAAAATTTCCATTGCTCGGTAATATTTTCATTGCGTCCATTGCTTCATAAAATTTTCATTGCGTGTTTTAGATCTACCACTTCAAAACATTGGGTCACGTGATCTTCCATTCCACTAAATTATGACCGCTTTTTCACTTTTCTAGCTTTTGCGTGGCTATGGAGTTTATGAGAAGACAGAAATGCGACGTAATATAACAGAAATGCAACGAAATATATCATTATCGTGCGAAACGCTGCTGAACTACTTTGGGTTAATTACGTACTTATGCGAAGCCCTTTTTCTCTTAATTGCATGAGTGGATCTACATGTACTCCAGTTGAGTTAAATTTCTGTTTTGTAAACGACGCAGGTATTTTGTTCACGCTGAAAATGGTTGTATTTAGCTTTAGGAATTCGTAAAAGCAGAGTGGGCACACAAACCTTACACATTAAAAGAGTTTCTAAATGTCATTTAAATGTCGTTGCAACACATCTACGTTAACGCACTCCACTTTTTTGCATTGTATGGATCCGTACAAAGTCCGGAGTACCACAGTTAAAAATGTTGTGGAAAATATGCAAATCAGATAGGCCCGATTCTTTTTTTCGATTGAACGGTGTGGAACCAGTGCTTTAAAAGTTATGACCATTGAGCTGTAAAGAATACCAGATTCTAAAATGGTCCTAAATCTGCCTCTGTATTTGGAAGTAACATTTAATAATGGGTCTTTGAAAACCATAAGGGAAATTACTTTGTGTAAACTGATCGTTTGTTAATCTTACGGTCTATAGGTCATTTCATAATTATATAAAATACACATATTAATAAAATATTATCAACGTGTCTTCAAAACAGTTGATGGACAATGGGGCCAGTGGTCAGACTTCGGCCTTTGTTCAGTCACGTGTGGTCAAGGGTCAAGGTTCAGATCCAGGTCATGTGATCAACCATCACCACAAAATGGCGGACAACTCTGTAATGGGAGTGACGAAGAGACGACACCCTGTAACCTGGCAGGATGTCCTGGTAAGTTTTGATATGTTTGGGTTGCAAATTTGTCAGAACAAGCTTATATCTTTATAATCTTTATAAATTTTTGAAGCAATCTTTGAAGCATTTCCAATGACAGAAATCTATTTTTGCTAATATTGGACACAATGATCTTGAGCTTTGGTTCTTGTATTATATTTTAACAAAATGTCAGTTTTTTTTTTTTTTTTTTTTTTTTTTTTTTTTTTTTTTTATAAAATGTCGTTGTTTCTGGTTTTATGAATCCATCTTAAAGATTCAAAGAAGTCGTTGATGAACATTGTCTCTAAGGTAGCCTTATCACAATCACGAAATATGTTTCCACGCGAGTGTGTTTTTAAATTTCGAAATTATTAGTAACAACTTCGAATTAGTAGAAAACACCCAAATAAAGGAACCAAAATTCTTTTGAACCAATAACTAAAACGATGACTAAAATTAATTATTTCTGTTTTTTTAAAAAACCGGTCATCTGTTTCTTTTCTTCAGTAATATATTTGGGATACCTCCAATGAGCATATTTAAATAAAATGTGCTGATCAAGTTCGTTCATGCATATAGTTTTTTACTTCCAGACGATGTAGACAAAATTAGAACAGAAACTGATGGTGGGAATGGTAATGATGACGTAATTTCCGGTGGAAATAGTGCCACTGTGGTGGGAGCGGCAGCAGGGGGCGCAACTCTTGTTGTAATTGTGGGTGTGACACTGATAGCCGTCTTTATAATGAAGAGGTAAAAATCTTGAGTCCTCTTTAAAAAAAAATACAAAAGTTTTGTGACACTCGATGTTATCACATATGTAGTTTAATAAGTAAGGCTTAATAAAAAAAGTTACTTGTTTCCACTAACCTGACCGACCCTGTCTTTTTTACCGACCCTAGACTTTTTTTCGTAGTTTTCGGGCTATTACAGTTGGAAAACGCTGTTTTCGTCAGTTCCTCTAAAAGATATAAGGTAAAAATGGAAAAAAGTTTAGCCGACCTACCGATCCAATTTTTTTTTCGGAGATGTTAGTGGAAACAAACAGTTTTCTTTTTCGCCTATTATAATTATGCTTAATCTTTTAAGCTCACCTGAGCACTTGTATACAGGATGAGGTTTTGTAATCGCCCGTCGTCGACAACAGCTAAGCCCAATTTCATTTTACTTGTTCAGAATGTTTTTCTTTATGATATCCCGAATGATTTCTAAATTTGGTGAGAATGTAGGTCACTAAGTCAAATCTTAGACAATCCAGAAAAAAAAATGAACACGCCAGGGGCCACACATTTCGACCAAACTTCATGGAATTTGATAAGCATGTTTTTCTACATTGGATCACAGATGCGGATCAAAATCTAGGTTACCAGGAAAAACCTAAGAAAAACCTTGTGAACACTCTAAATGTTACATTTTTATTGATCTTCATAAAATACCGGTAATGAATAACCTCAAAATACTTTTAACATCAATCTTACACAGGCGAGCTACCGATGGCCATCTTTGCTCCTGTTAAAGACATGACTGTGATAAATTAATTTTACTGCTAGCAGAAAAAAATATATGTAGCCCAAATGAATGCACATGTTTTATAATTGTGAATCGCGGGATTAAATATTATCATGTCATATTTAAATTTATTCCTTCACTGTCTGTAGGCTGACGTCACGTCCTGTTTTTGCGTTATTTAATCAAAGTGCTGATATCACTGAGGGAACAGGGTTTTAATATGATAATGCCGCATTTTATTTTTGTAGTTTATCAAAGTAAAGCCCAATATTATGAATCCGCTTTTATCTTGCTTGAACACGGTCGTTAAAAAAGATGAACACATTATTTGTCAAAATGGATTGCTAACATTAAACATATCGCCACTCTTACTCTCCCCATTTCTCTTGCCTACAATTTGTAAGATTATATGAATATGTGGAAGCAAAGCTAAAACAACAAACCTTCTTTCTTTATTTTTTCCACTTCATTTTATATACACATGTGCTTAATATAGGTAAATTAATGATTTTCATAAGTAAATATACAAAAGTATGTATGTCTTATACTGTAGTGTAAAAGTAGTTTATAAAAAAATGTTCCCGGACTGAGACACGAACCCACAGCCCTTTGTCATGCCAAAAAGATCGACTACTACTACTTTACCCACTGCGCTAATGAGCCAACTGTTGTGTGTGATTGAAAGTTTATCGCTATATTGTTGGCAAGCGCTGGAAATTACAACAAGTCCTGGTTCGAAATATCTCCGAATTATTTGCGAATTTTCCTCCTGCGTACTTTCTTTTTTCGTTACAGTTTATTAAACACGTTTTCTCTAGCACCGATAATTCAAATTTGACTTCCATATCGTAATTGTACTGAAATAAACATGAACATTATCACCATTAAGTGATATGGGAGGGAAATCTTTGAATATAAATGTCTAAATATAACCCCGAATTGTTGTCCGATTTATAATGTGTGCTTCCATAGAACAGCGCTGCAAGCAACCCTATTAAAAAGTAACGACTGAACCCGATACAATGTATACGTAATCATCACAATATGTCGGATTAGTGCATAGTAATCATAAAAATCATTTTATTATTTCTTGTACGCGACAAGACCGAACGTTATGATCATCTGCAGTATATTATAGTATGTTTCTTCATCTCCTTATTACTGAATGGCAGTTACAGTACGCATTGTCACAAAGTTACACTTTTGATCAGTTATCTCCCCTGCTGTCTCTCCTTAATTACCTGGATAAAAACCGATACATTCCGAATTGTACATAGGTCCTTTCGGTTGAAATACTTCGTTTTTATCATTATAATTTTATCATTATGTTTTTATATATATAATTTGTAGATGTTAATAATCACTTATACTTAACTAAAATGATAAAATAGTTAACGTAATTCGTACCAAACCATTAGAAAGTATACAGATCTAGTTGCTCTGAATTTTATCCAATGTCTGTGGAGATATTTCAGCATAAACCATATCAAGCAGAGCAGTGCATTTAAGGATAAAAACAAATGAATCTAATAAAAAGAACCTACTCATTTTGGAGAGTTGCCAGGGGAGATTATTGACCAAAGTCGCCTTTTGCTTTGGAGAGGACACTTTACATTATATAACCGTTCTACAATCTTAAGGTTCCGCTACGTCTTGGACCGCTCAACCTCTACCAAATTAACCAAAGTACCCTCACCTTAATTACTTTAAACCCCATCGACGAAGAGTATCTTTATTTCTTGTTAACACGTATCCTGCAGGCGGAGAGAAAGAGAGCAAAACAATGACCGTCAACGGGCTATCTATGTTAACCAGGCTGCATTAGGAGGCCATGAAATCAGAACCAACGGTCGGTTTTCTTTTAATATACACATTTTCCCAATAACACAGACCAAAATCGTTCGAATATATTGACAATTTATTTTAATCAAAAACCTTATTTCGAACCTTGGCTGTGACATTTTAAAGCCATTGTAAATCATACAATGGGCTTTTCTTTTCAGTGAAGGAATGGTCACAAACAAATATATACAAGTAGTATATTTGAATAAGATATGTTCACATTTGAAATACAATAAGCCATTGTAATTTTTACTCCATATTTAAAAATATTATTATTTTTATTATTATTATTTTATCATATTTTTTGTGAGAATCTCTGAACATTTTATTTTACCCATGTTTGCTCTCTTGAATAAGTTAATACTATAAGAAGTTTTTGACATGGAATATTTTTTCATGGTTGTTATATTATTTTTGTAAAGACTTTTGTTTATACAATTTTTATTGGTATTCTAAATATATGCTGAATGTTATACAGCTTATGACAGACATGCATGCCATTGTATATATATTTACCAGCTTGTTCAATCAATCAAGCTTTTTTGTCGAGGAACACGTTTCAGTAATAATAGCAAAAAAAAAAAAAAAAAAAAAAAAATTGGGACCGCATTGTCCATGTTCAATGTTCTTTCTTTCAGAAGTGAATCAACAGATGTATGAATCCCTGCAGGGACAATCTGGACAAAGTCAGATTTATATGGAACTTCACACATCAGAATACGAATACGTCTGAGATAAAAATAAAAAAACAATCACTGTTTACAGAACATCAGCAAATCTATTATCAACATTCATCTT